>JACEFZ010019439.1:0-350000 GCA_014155875.1 Cepaea nemoralis
GAACCCCAATACAGGGGAAGAGGGGGTATAAAAGTAATATATTTAAGAATAAAAGGGGATTGGGGGGGGGTTCCCCAAAAGAAATCCTTTTTTAACCCAATTACACGGGGGAATGGGGGGGTTTAAAAGTTTCCCCAAAAGCATTCCTTTACACCAGGGACCGGTATTTTGATCCCCCCAGCATTCAATTTTGCCAAACCCAGGGGATGAATTTAACCCCATTTATCTTTCCCAAACCCATGGACATTTGATATGGTAAAACCCAAAACCCCCAATGTACACCAAATCCACAGGATGGGAAACCCGTCGGCATTTCTCCATCCAGACCCAGGTTTTTTAAAACCCGGGTTTCGTTGATCTGCCAGGCGGATGGAACAACAAAATTATGCTCCCCAAAGGAAAATCTGAAAAAATTGCCTAGAAAAAAAATGTAAAAAACCAATGGGGCCCAAAAAAAATCCCAAGCAAAAAAAGGCGCCGTAAGTGAAATAATATCAAGCCATCTTCCGGTTTCGGAAAGGGCGGCGGTCTCCGCCCTTATTTTTAAAATTTTAAAATTTTAAAAAATTCCCCTTTGGTAAATTTTTTTGCAAGGGGGAACAATAAAAACCTTAATTTTAGGATTTTATTAGAAAAAGGGGGATTTTTGGTTTTGGGTAGAGCGCTTTTAATTTTCCAATTTTATATAACGTAAATTACCATGGGGGTAAAAATGTTCCCAGAGTACAAACCCCCTTTTATTTATCCTTTTTTGGTTTTAAATAATGTTTGTGATTTTTTTATTTAGAAATGAAGTTCATTTGACACGTAGGGTAAGAACCATTTTTTTTTCCCAAAATTTGTTTATACAACAGCAAAAAAGGCCCCCCAATTACAAAAGGTCAGGGTATTTACTTTTGTAAAGGTTATTGAACTGTTAACTTCATTAATTTCAAAAATTGAAAATGAAAACAAAAAAAGGGGGAAAAAAAAGATTACAGAGCCGCGTAATCTCTTCCGCCAAATCCACAGTTTCATAAAAATAAACCCTGTGCCCAGCTGGAAAAAACAAAGCCGCCAATTTATAAACAAAATCCCTTTAAACTTTCCCCCAAAAAAACCCAAAAGTTGTTTGTGACAATCGGGGGAACGAAAAAAATTTTTAACCAAAAAACCCCATCAAGCATTTAAAAAAAAAACTTTCCTTCAAAAGGAAACCAATTTTGGAAAAGCTTTTAAAAAAATTAAGTTAAACAAACCACACTTTTATAAAAGTAAAAAGAAAATCCTTGGAATGGGGTTTTAAGGAAGGCCTAAACATCAAATTTTTCTGAACAAACCCCAAAAACCTTAAAGCCCCCACAAAATATCATGTGTGTAGAACGGTTCCGGGTTAATGTGCCTAGCACAGATTGGTCACAACCCACACCACACTAACCAAAAAACGCAAAAAATTTAAAAAAAAAAAAAAAACAAAAGAAAGCACAGTCCAGGGCCCAAAAAGAAACCACCCCAGCAGCTGAAATCCCATAGTCATGTCAACACTGGTTTTAACCCGCAAAGGGGTATTAAACCAGACCTGACAGGAACAACCAACACCCGCCAGGGCTGAATTGACAGGCACCGCTCATGGAGACCCCGTGAAGACCAATTAGGGACCAGTCATTTTGAAGAAAATAATATTAAAACAGCCTACAACGCTATTTGGGGGTTCGGGAAAGATTGAAACATCTTTTTTTTTATCATTTTAATTTTACTTCCACTCACTGCCTGGTTTCGAAAAAATTCGAAAAATTGTAATTTAAAAAAAAAAAAACCCCCCCTTTTTAGGGTTCCAGCCCCAAAGAAAATCTTAAAAAAAAACTTTTAAGCTGGAAATTTAGCAAAAACATAAAAAACCCAACTGCACCCCCCCAGAAATTAAAGGGGAAAAACCAATACATCCCAACAGATCTCCTGCAAAAAAAAATTTCCCCCACACCACCCGCCGTCCCCCAGGAAAAAGGGAATAAAACCCAACCCAAACCCAAAATGTTCAAAAAACTTTTTTCCTCCTTCCCAAAACACCCCTCTTGTTCGGGGGAACCCCAAACAAGGGTGTGTACCCCACCCTCTTCCAATGTGGCATTATGAACTTGTCCCCTGGGGGAACTCCCATATAAAGGGAACCGTAACTTGCGAAAGCGATCTCCTGAGCCCTCCCAAAGCATTATGAATCCCCCGCGACTTTTCTCCCCCTTAAACCTTAACTTTTCAAAAAATTTTTCAAAACCCCTGAAATTTGAACCCAAAGCCATTTCCCTTTTTAGGAATTTCCCTTTCCTAGGGCAAAAAAAAAAATTCTAAAAAGGGTTCAAATCTTTCATTGTCAACAAAACCTCTTGGTTATGTCCAAACAGCCCATTTTTTTTAACAAAAATGTCTTAAAAAAATAACCACTCCAAATTACTTAAGGGGTTTTAAAAAATTCAAAGTAAAATAAAAATTTAAGAAGGTTTGCATACTTTCCAATTCTCTAATGGTTAAAGTATTCGGAAGGGGGATAAATTTTTGGAAGGTCCCAAAAACCCAATTTCTCATTGGTCCTAAAGGGAAACCCTTGGCCGGGAAGTTGGTTGTGTTACACGGGGAAAAGGTTTCCATGAAATTATGATCTGGTGCCAACATGTTTTATTCCCCCAGAGGGGAATAATTTTCAAAATTTAAAAATAAAAACCCGTCCCAAAGGGTTATGAAACCCCAACAAATTTGACATATATTTTTTTTCCAATAAAATTAATTTTCTTTTCCAAGTTATGACACTCCCTATTTGTAATTAAGTTTGGGGTTCAAATTTAAAAAAAAATGTGTTCTTTGGAATTTAAAAAAACATTAACCAATTTTTTTTTTTGCAAGATTGAAAAACCCTTACATTTCCCAATTCCCAGGAATTTTAGCTTTCACAAAATTCAAGTTTGAAAACAGGCCAATCAAAAAATTCGACAAAAATCCATCCCCCCCTGGGACAGAAAGTGTGGAAACAGGGAACAAAAGCCAAAAAAAAAAAAACCATAATTTCCCAGTAAGGAATGAAATATGAAACGGGGAAAAAAAAGACAAAAAATTTTGATTTAATAATTCCAGTAAAATAATAATTTTAATTGTAAAATAAAAACCCCCTAAAATGAATAAAATTCAAACATCATAATTTAGTTTTTTTTCAACAAAATAAGAACTAAATCCAATACCAATCATCTGTTTTTAATTCATGGTCTTCTTGGGGAAAGGACCAAAATTTCCCCAGACCCTTTAATTTGTTAAACGAAAAAATTCTTTGAAAAATAAACAAATCCCGGGCCTAGATTTCTAATGTTCTTTTTTGGGCCCCTTTTAACCCTTTAACTTCAATAAACCCATCCGGCCCCAAAATTTTTCCCATGATTTTTGCTAAAGTTTTGCTTTTTAAAAAGGTCAATATAACGTTTTGGGAATTAAACCTATTTCCTTCTTTTCCCCTTCCCCACTGAAAAACCATTAAAAAAACTTCAAAAATTTAAACAAATTTAATTAACATAATCTTTTATAAATATTTTTGTGGCAAAAAAAATGCCAAAACTACAAAATAACAACGGTTTTTTTTACGGTGTTGAGTTTTAAAAAATTTTAAGGGGTGATAGATATTTTAATTAGAAAACTAAAGCAAATGAAGACAAGCACCAACATGGTGACATAATTACGTCATTCTATCCGACAGGCAACAAGTCGTGTCCTTCAACAACTGTCTATCAAGACCCACACAGCTTAATATTGGTGTGCCTCAGGGCTCAATACTAGGTCCGTTGCTTTTTGCAGTTTATATTAATGATCTTCCTTTATATATCAATACAACTTGTGATCTATTTGCAGACGACTGTACTATATACTAGTCAAGAAAACCGTAGTGAATTAGAGAATTCTTTACAAAAGGAACTTGATAATCTTACTAGATGGAGCAATGAAAACCGCATGCAAATTAACATCGACAAAACCAAATCCATGCTAATAACGACCAGAGCAAAAACTACAGACACTAGCCATAACTGGATCACCGCTCGAACTCCGCATGGGCACGTTACCTATAGTTAATGTGACTGAACATAAAACACTAGGGCTTTTAATAGACAGCCATTTGAACTGGAGCTCTCATGTTCACGCTCTTACCAAGAAATAGCACAAAAAGTTTACCAACTTGCTAAAAGTTCAGCACTTCCTGGACGAAAGCACACGAAAAATATTCTATACATGCTATATCCAATCACATCTCGATTACTGTTCCACAGTTTGGGATGGTTGCCCTAAATCTAATTTAAAACGACTATGTTCTCTACAAAAACCGCGCTATTCGTCTGGTTTCTGGCATAAAGCACGTTGAAAGTAATAATTTGTACAGTCATCTAAGACCTTCTACCACTACAAAAGCGCTTCCTTTTCAACAAAGCCAAATTAGTGAATAAAATTATATCTCAAAATACCCCAGAGTATCTTCTGCCGCTGATTCAATCTAATGCAATGAACAGCAAGCGCCTAAATTTGTTACATGTCTCAAAGCCTAGATTGGACCTATACAAAACATGTTTCGCCTATTCTGGTGCTCACTTATGGAATGATCTGCCTCCAGATCTGAAAACTCCAATGAGTCCCTACACATTTAACCGAAAACTCTTTCAATACTTAATCCATACCGACTATATGCCACCATAATTCATTGGTATAAGTGCTTCAGTATAATTGTTCAGTATAATTGTTCAGTATAATTGTTCATTATAATTGTTTAACTATAATTGTTCACTATATATGTGTTGTGCGTGTGGGAGCGAGAGAGAGAGAGAGAGAGAGAGAGAGAGAGAGAGAGGAGAGAGAGAGAGAGAGAGAGAAAGTGGTGTCAGAGAGAGGGAGGAGAGTGAATGCGTGTGTGCGATGCGTGTGTGTGGAGAGAGTGATTGAGCGAGAAATGGTGGGGGAATGTGTCAGTGCATGCATTCGTACGTGTATGTGGGAGAGTGAGTGAGGGAGTGTATGCGTGCGTGGCATGCGTTCATGTGCATGCGTTCATGTGTATGTGTATGTGTGAGAAGAGTGTGATTGAGAGAGTGTGTGTGTGTTGTGTGTGTGTGTGTGTTGTGTGTGTGTGTGTGTGTGTGGAAGGCTTGTGTGTTAGAGAGTGAGACAGTGGGAGAGTTGAATGTGTTAGTGTGTGTGAGCGTGCGAATGCGTTGTGAGTGTGTGTATATGAAAGAATACACAGAGAGAGAGAGAGAGAGAGAGAGAGATGAGAGAGAGAGAAGAAGAGTGAGAGAGAGAGAGAGAGAGAGAGAGAGAGAGAGAGAGAGAGAGCTGAGCAGATGCATGTCATGTAACACGCATGTTATATAACAAGCGAATCCATATGTTTGTGTATTCTCATCTGTCATATTATCAGTTAAATACCATTTGATTTTATCATGCATAATATAAACTCATGTTCATTACTGTAGTTTGAGTGAGAGAGTCAGTGCAGTGTGAATAAGATACAGAACGAGTGAGCGTGAGAGTGAATGAGTGAGCGGGAGAGTGAATGAGTGAGCGGGAGAGTGAATGAGTGAACGGGAGAGTGAATGAGCGGGAGAGTGAATGCGTGAGAGTGAATGAATGAGCGAAGAAGTGAATGTGTGTGTGTGTGTGTGTGTGTGTGTGTGTGTGAGAGAGAGAGAGAGAGAGAGAGAGAGAGAGAGAGGAGAGAGAGAGAAGAGAGAGAGAGAGAGAGAGAGAGAGAGAGAGAGAGGAGAGAGGAGAGAGCATCACTATTTTTACGTCACATACATTTTATGTACACATTTTTCTCCATGTTTAACATTTTATGAGACTGCTCATGACAAGTGTCAGTGTATGTGTGTGAGTAAAGTGTGGGAGTTTGTTCATACTAGTTTCAATACTAACGTGAGACATTTGTATGTGTCTAGATGTGAGGAAGTGTGAGTGTATGTGGAGGATGTGTGTGAGTGTGGGGATATGTGTGGGTGGGGGGGGTGTGTGTGGGGGTATGCGTTTGGATGGGTTGGGGTGTGTGGGTTTTGGTGGGTAGTGGTATTTGTGGGTGTTGGGATGGATGTGTGGGGGTGAAAGTAGGGGTGTTGGAATGGTGTGGGGGATGTGTGTATGGGTGGAGGTTATGTGTATGGGACGATGCAGGAGATGTGTGTTTTATGTGGTGGGAGATGTGTGGATGGTTTTGAGGAAGTATGTGTGGGAGGCGGGGTTGTGTGGGTAGGGGATTGTGTTGGGTGGATTGGGGATGCAAGGGCGGGTGGGGAGAAGTGTATGGTGTGTGGGTTTGAGATATGTGTGCGGTGTGTTGATGGGGGATGTGTGAATGATGTGTGGGTGGAGGGTATGTTTGTATTGGTATGGGTGGAGGATAGTGTGGTGGTATGGGGGATGTGCGTGATGGGTGCGGAAATGTGCGTATGGGTGGGGTATATGTGTGGCGAGTAGGGGATTGTGGTGGTTGGGGGGAAGTATGTGGGGGAGTGTGGGTTGGAGATGTGTGTGTGTGTGGATGGGGAATGTGTGGGTGGGGGTGTGTGAATGGCTTAGGGATGTGTAGGTGGGTAAGGGAGTTGTATGTGTCGGGGTGTGATGTGTGAGTGGGTGGAGGATGTGTGTGGGGGGTAGGGGTATTGTGATCGAGAGATGTTTGGTTGGAGGTGGGTGGGTGGGGGTGTGTGGTGCGTAGTGGAGGATGTATGCGTGAGTGAGTGTGTGTTGGTGGACAGGTAGGGAATGTGTGGTGTAGGGTGGTGAGAGGTGTGTGGTGTGTTGGTTGGGGATATTGTGTGGGTGAGGTCTGTGTGTGTGGGGTGGGGATTTTTGTGTGTGTGAGTGGGGGTATGTGGGGTGGATGGGTAAGAGTACTGTGTGGGTGTGGGTGGGAATATTGTGTGGTGTCTGGGTGGGGGATATGTGTGTGGTGTGTAAGTGGGGAATGTGTTGGTGAGGGTATGTGTGTGTGTGGTGCGTGGGTTAGGAATAGTGCGTGGTAGGGGGTGTATGTGATGTGCGGGTGGAGGATTGTGTGGTGGGGAATTAGGTTAAGGCATGTGCTGGGTGGGTGGAAGTTGTATGTGTGGGTGGTGGGTGTGTGTGAGTGGATTGGGGATGTATGGGTGGTTAGGGAGATGTGTGTGTGGGGGGGGGGGGGGTAGGGACATGTCAGTTGGTGGGGATGTGTGTGTATGGTTTTGGGATGTGGATGTGCGGGTTGGTGGGGGATTGTGTGCATGGGTGGGGAATATGTTGTCGATGGAGATGTGGCTGGGGGATGGGTGGTTTGAGGTGTGGGTGGGGAGGAGGATGTGTGGGGTAGGATGTGTATGTGGATGGGCGTGGAATGTGTGGGTTGGTGGGGGAATGTTTGTGGGTGGCGAGTGTATTTTGGTTGGGGGGATCAGGTGAGGGGCAGTGTGTGTGGGTTGGGGATGTGCGGGAGGGGGATGGATAGGTTGGTGGGATATATATGTGTCTCTTGGTGTGCGTGTGTGTCGGTAGGTGGGGGGTGTGTATGTGTCCCTTGGTTTGCGTGTGTGTGGGTAGGTGGGGGTGTTGTGTGGGTGGGGTGATGTATGGATAGGTGGGAGATGGGCTTCATAACATGGTTATTAGCCTTGTTTATGTTTACAACATTCATTTTACAATGTTTATTTTTCTTCCTATGTAAATGTATAATGCTCTTGATGAACGAAAGACGAGTGATTGGAAGGGCCGAATGTAAGACGGGCCTGCGCGCCCAATTTGTGACCCTAATAAAGTTGATTTGATTTGATTTGATTTGTCTCGATCATGCCACAAGGCCAAGCCATCTAGGTACTTGCTTCTAGGTCTTCCCCTTGGTTTGTTCCCCTCGATCTTGCCAGTTGTCACCAAGTTCTCCAATTCAATTCTTCTCATAACATGCCCAAAAAATTGTGACTGTCTACGTCTAATGTCTCTAATCAGTTTACGATCTTCATTTGTTTCTTGAAGGACTTGTTCATTGGTCTTTCTGGCTGTCCATGGTATTCTTTGCATTTTCCTCAGAAACCACATTTCTACAGCCATCAGATGTTTTTCAGCCTGACTGCTCATTGTCGAAGCTTCACATCCATAAAAGTACAGGTTCTATGTAGCATCTCAACACTCTTTTTCTCGTTTCAATGACATCTTTTTATTGGTCAGTATGTTTTTCATCTTGCTAAAGGCTACTTTTGCCATGGCGATTCTTGTTCTAATCTCTTCAAGGCATCTCCCATCAGATGTTATTACTGTTCCGAGATAATTGTGCCTATC
Organism: Cepaea nemoralis; assembly: GCA_014155875.1. Taxonomy (NCBI): domain Eukaryota; kingdom Metazoa; phylum Mollusca; class Gastropoda; order Stylommatophora; family Helicidae; genus Cepaea; species Cepaea nemoralis. Next base: position 8,299 of record JACEFZ010019439.1, read on the forward strand.
TATTCACTTGTTGAAGAATATTCCCATTTACTTGTACATTCAATAGTCCATGCCGTGGTGTTTTCGTAACCACAACTGTCCACAACCTTCTTTCTCGTATACTACCAGTAATGTATGATGTCTATGTTCCTCCATGCCACGAATGTTAAACTATCCAGCATCTTCTCGCTCGGTTCCCCCTGCCTCTTTTCCTCCACAACTTTCCGGTTGTCACTGCGTTTTCAAGCCAATGACAATGGAAACATGTTAAAGACACACAGCCCTGTAGAACTGCAGGGAAACATCATGCAATAAATCTACTACAGCTAATACTGGCACCTAGCCGACAGTTTGTGCTTCAAATCAAAAGACATAACAGCTACAACCCATAGCGGGACCCAGGGATAAGGTTATACCTCTCCATAGCACAAGGCGTGGGTTTAATTTTAAAGACCATGTGGCATAATCTCTCTTTCTGTCTCTTCTCTCTCTCCTCTCTCTCTCTCTCTCTCTCTCTCTCTCTCTCTCTCTCTCTCTCTCTCTCTCTCTCTCTCTCTCGGCGTGCCTCTGAGAGGGAAGACCAGGATAACTTTCAATCAGATAGCGGTGGGAACAATTAGTAGTGTGACTCTTCTCTGGCTGTTGAACGAGGGGACGGAGCGCGTCTGGGAATATCCTGAGTGCAGTGATGTCAATTCTCAGTTCAACTCAAATCAACTCAACAAATGGCTTCAATTAGATACGGAAATAATAATTAGTCACTCATAGAGATAGAAAGAGGAGTACGGCAGGGATGTATGTTGTCCCCAAGCTTCTTTGACCTATTCACAGAAAGAAGGTTTAAACACGTAGAACTGTCTAGACTAAATCAATGAAAGAATCATAGACTATCTTAGGTATGCTGACGATATCCTGCTACTAGCTGAAAGCGAGAAAGAGTTACAAACACTAGTGGAACAAGAAAACAGCCATAGTGCAGAATGTGGCTTAGATATTAACATCCAAAAAACGAAGACTATGATAATTAGCAGTGGAAAGACAAGGTGATCAATGAACATCACAGTAAACGGAGAGATAAAAGAAAAAGTAACAAGTTTCTCCTATCTTCGACATGTAATAACAGATGATGCCAAAAGTGAAAAAGAATATTATAAAGAAAATTGGAATGCCAAAAATGCTTTAAGCAGTATGAAATCAGTATTAACATCTAGAGAGACTACCAACGCATTTAAAATGAGAATTGTCAAATGTTACGTATATTCAACGCTACTGTATGGCGCGGAAGCCTGGAAATTGAACGAGCAATTAGAATGTCCAATAGAGGCCCAGGAGATGTGTATATACAAATGAATATGTCGTATTTCAAGGAAACAAAACAAGCAAACCCTGAGGTTGTAGAAAAAACTGGGAATGAAGAGAGAGGTGATGACAGAAATAAAAAAGAGACAAGTGAAATATTACGGCCCTGTTAAAAGACATAATGCTCATATAAAATCCATACTGGAGGGTAAGGTTTAAGGCAAGCAAGCAAGATGTGGTCAACGATACAAGTGGGAAGATAACATCAAGAGATGGACGAACATCATGTGATGGAATTGTGACAGCTAGAAAAGAAGTGGAATAAGAGAGATGAGGGAGGGAGGATAGAGAGAAGAGAAAGAAAAGAATGATGAGGGAATCGATATAAATAGTGTGAAGCCTAAAAGTTCGTTCCTCAGTCGAACTCTGCCTACTACACACTACCTTTGATAGTAAAGAAAGATGAAGAGAGAGAAGGAGAAAAGGGATGAGAGTGAGAAACAGAGAGAGAGAGAGAAGGAGAAAGAGGATGATAGTAAGGGATACGACAGATTTAGGTTCGTGTCTCCGCGTGAGAACAATAGTTAATTACTATTGCACCATCAATGTCTCGTGGTGGACGTTATCAGGTTATAGAAGAGATGTACAGCCTCACAAGGTCTCTAAGCTACTCTACTTATATTACTTCATACTGACAAGTCGAAATAAAAGACAACTCAATCATATATTTATTTCCTTCTGAACAATAACAGAGTGACAATCTACAACATAATCGCATAGAGTAATCAGTACATGCATTGCAGACACATAATGCATATTGAACTGTAATAATACGATGCTGCATTGCCTCACAAGAGAGAGATAGATAGTGTAACAGCCTATGCAACTGGATGTTAGGGGAATGCCACTTATTATCACCTATTAACCGCATGAAGTAAAAGACTAAAGCTAGGAATTACACAGGCCTTTGTTTCGTAACTATCTTTCCGTAGGCTTATTAGTGGTCCATATATTCAGCCCAAATACCCATTGATGCATAGATTGATCCATCAATCCATATACCCAGGGATTATTTTGTTCAGATGAATATCTGTTTAGTCAAGTATGCCCGATATGCTTGGGGAACTCCATTTTACCCAGGCGATGCCTGAAACATTATAAAACAATACCCGTGAGTTTTATGTAAGAATAAACCTTAGTCTTTCACTACCTACAAAGTCCTTAACATCTATCGCTTCTTTATCTATGCTAGTATTAATATATCTTAGCCATAACATAAATTAAGAACAGTATTGTAAACACAGTAATCTATCGCCTACATATGTTTAACTAATGTTATTATCGCCTATTTCCCGACACGCCGCCTACAGCCAACATAACCCTAAAAGTATTTAACCATTTACCCGAAGATTTGAACTCGCGGCTGTACCCCGCAAGGCCGACTTTTCGCCACCTTAACTACACAGCAGCAGAAACGCGACCTCCTTTCACCTCGTCTAGCGAACAAAAGACCCGCATTCCTTTCCATACCGCCCCGTCGCTGGCGGGTATTGTCCTCCGGTATCATTGTTTGGGTTGACCGAGTGATCGCTTCTCGTCTGCTAGTTTGTCGCTGTGTGTTTATATTCTTGCAATCCTGCCATCTTTCGTATTTATATGCCGTGTTGACCCGCATAGTTATCATTAATCTTTTAGTCTAATTACTTAATTTACATGCACATATATAGTTTACTTACACTCTGCTTATCTAACCGATTAATTTGACTCCAATCACTCTATTTCGGCCATTTAAATATAGGTCATATGCAGGACGTCGCATTCAGTCCTGATCCTTGGTCGACTGCTCATAATTATTTGGTAAGCTTACCTATGGTAGTTTGCTATAGCGTTCTAAACTAAGATACCTGATTATAATATACAATTAAACTAATTAGGTCTAAGTCTTATGTCAACTTACATTCTTCTTCTGCCGTCCAGTTCGATCCTTCTGGGTTCATAGTTGAAATTACGATTTCTCTCTTCCACCTCTCGTTTGTCGTGGATCCCACTTGACCTTTCCGTCCTATCTGACTTTTAGTCTCCTGCGTGGTCCCAACCGCAGTGTCCCTGGCTATTGTCGTCCTATTTGACGTTTAGCCATCTACTGCAATCAACGAGCGGTCTCCTTAGCTGGCGGTCCTCTTAACTCAAGTGGCTTTCTTGCACTTTAACGACCCTCGGACTCTGCGTGTCTTTCCCTTCTCTGGCTTATCTGCCTTGGGTAGGTTCCGTTCACAGATCCTTAGTCGTTCTCACTCCTATCAGTGATTCAGACGAGTTCTAGCATGGGCGCTTGTCCGTCTTCCTTCACTTCCTCCTCCTACAGATACTATACAGACTTGGGCACGGATTAGCCACAATTTCTGAAGTCCTGTTACTATGTTCCTTGGGCTGCCCCAAGAGGGCACAGACCCCCGCCACTCCCGGAGTCCACTATCAACTGTCCTCTCTCCTGTTCGACTCTTTTTCTACTTACTGGATCCTCAAGTATATATTACTTCTCGAGTTGGCGCCTTTCTTGAATCACGTGACCATGCTTCTCTCACCTTCGTGAAGGTCATCCAATCAGCTACAGCACGCAGCTGGGCTGATCTGCATGTTTAATTTGCATCTTATTATCAATCTAACTCTCTCCACCCCGCTACGACCTTGTTTCTGAGTTCATAGTCCTTGTATTAGATTTCTCAGCTCAAGCACGTTCCCACTGCCATAAATCTGCCAGCCTACGGTACCTATTTTGGTCTCTAGACAGCCTTCATTTATTTCAGATCTGGTATGCACCTATAAACTATGTGGCCTGTGTTGTTTTCTGACAGCTCGAACCTAAAGTATACATTACATCTGACATTCCCCGACCCTGAGAAAGCTACAGAACAACGAAAGTTGAGGTAGAGTTTTAGGAGACCGAAACAATTCGGGTTCAGAGCTTGACCTTTCAAGCTGTTTAAAAATATCTTGGCCGATGAACTTAGATACTTCCCAATTCCACGACTGGTTTTGGCGACATCACTATCTAGTGCCTTATTATCCCATATTGTGACGCATCTGGCGTTCACACATTCCCCTCCTACTCTTCGACGGACCCACGTCGAACAAGATAGATCTATACTCTTGGTGTGCTAAGCAAGGCCTTGTGTAAATCTGGGACTATTTAGGTAAACAATAAGTCAGTGGGTCTTCATCATCGGCCCCAAACCTTCCAGTGTTACTCTGCTACCAGTTATATCCCATGAACCTGATGCTTTAAGTAACAAATATCAAATATCAGTGACCAAAAATAAATCATCAGCCTCTGCCAAACTATATTACCGTATCCTATGAGTGGCGATGAGGAATATACAGTCTGTATTAAACCTGCAATTCTGACATCAAAATCAACACATAGCTCCATGGATGCAATACATAGGGGCACCAAAAATAATAAAACAATGGCAATGTAGGCATTCAGTTAATATGCCACTTCCCTGTAACAACAACAAAACAAACAATCAAATTCACGTGGGTGCTACCCACTAGGACATCAGCAAATCAAAGTGCCAAGTCATCCTTGAATCTGAAAAACATTGTAACAATTCCTGTGACCTCACAGGAAAATGCCTGGTCACCACACATAATAAAACAACCAATTCTCCCCTATTCGCAAGGACACATCAGCCTGAAGCTACAATCTTCACGATCACCACCGATGTACACAAAAACAAATCAGCCCCTGCTGTAAGTAAACAACATTTAGTGGCCATAGAAACAAACCAAACATATATCATGAAACAGCTTTGGACATAAAAAAAAATGGTATGCCCAGTTCTCGGACATCATGCTCTATTCTCTTGGCACTGAAATAACTCTGGAAAAAATGCGTGCCCAGTTCTTGGACACCCTGGCGCTAACATGTATTCTCCGCCCTGCTGCTTCACACAAAAAAACATGTACTCGTATTAACATCTACTCGAGCAATCTCAGATTATAAATGGTCTCCTTGGCCCCCTGGCATGACGTTGAACTATGTGATGTCACTATGACACCCAATACTACAGTTGTGTCTGCCCCGAACACCATAAAGTGAAGCCCACACAAAAATAAAAACATTCGCATACCCGACTTGACAACTTCCGCTATGGAAACAACAAGGGAGCTAACTACTCCACCAAAGTTGATCCTATCAAGTAGTCACATTCATTTAAACAGCTAAATAACATGTTTCTAACTAAATTCTTCAGCCTGTAAAACAAAGGATGGCTAAACGTGACTACACATATGGCCCTCCGACCAAAATGTCATTCAATAATGAATCAACACCACAGCACGAATGTTTAACTAATTATTTAACTACTGTTCATTGTCACGCTGGAATAAATATATAAAGAATATGTTTCTGCTTGCGGGTGCTCTCGGGATTCCGTTTTCTTCTTCACGGAATTTCTACGATTGTCTCTTTGTGTCTATTCTATATGCACGGGCAGAAATATAGGGCGTCGCTTGTCATTCACTGCCCAACACTGTTAACATGTCTAATTCTGGTATCTCGAACACGCTGGTAGGATGAATTCCACCTCTGTTCCCGCCTCTAAAGAAGGGATTTTCTAACTACCACGAGTGACACTGTCATCGGTCTCTTCATAACAGCCATAATTAACTCACTGCATAAAACAGAGGGGAATATCCCCTCTTGATGATCTAATTGTTCATGCGTGCATATCTTGTATGCCACATGTGCCATTGTTAACGTTTGGCACAGCCCGTCTCGCCCTGTTCTCTTCTGCAGAAGGAAAAAGGGGGGGGGGGAGAGACATATTGTCCTGATGGCTTCAGATGTTGCCACTGCCCCCTGGCGTATTGAGTTCAGCCAGGCAAACAGCTGCCTTCCCGACAAACTAATTGACATTCGTCCCCGTACAGCCACAGGTTTGGCTCGCTCTGCATATCAGGTGTGTAGGAATTGTTCTTATACTTTGCATGGCTCTGGGTTTCGCTTGCCATACCCTGTCGTCAATTATGACTCTGACTTCCTGGACGAAGAGTGGGTGACCTTAGTATAACGGTGGAGTATTTTATTCTGATACTCTTTAATCAGTGAGTTAGTCTTTAACGTGCACTGACACTAGGAGTTTGGTTCTTTAACGATGACAAGATAAGGCCACCCGTACGTTGACTTGCTCTGCTCAGCTGTTGTCTGAGCTCATTTTGGACAGATTCCGCTGCGCTGACTCTCCTTCTGAGTTGACTATCCCTGGGTATTTTGTTGTTGTATGCTGGGTTTTCCTGTATTCTTGTAGCAAGGTGGTTTGGCCGGTGTACTTTAAACAAGAGTTTCTAACTGAACAGACTTAGTAGAGACCTCGCCGACAGATAGTTCAGACAATTTACCGACCAGCTATGAGGGAGGAGAGAGAGAAGAGAAAGAAAGGAATGATGAGGGAAACGATATAAATAGTGCGAAGCCTAAAAGTTCGTTCCTCAGTCGAACTCTGCCTACTACACACTACCTTTGATAGTAAAGAAATATGAAGAGAGAGAAGGAGAAAAAGAGGATGAGAGTAAGGGATACGACAGATGTAGGTTCGTGTCTCCGCGTGAGAACAATAGTTAATTACTATTGCACCATCAATGTCTCGTGGTGTATGTTATCAGGTTATAGAAGAGATGTACAGCCTCACAAGGTCTCTAACCTACTCTACTTGTATTACTTCAGACTGACAAGACGAAATAAAAGACAACTCAATCATATATTTATTTCCTTCTGAACAATAACAGAGTGACAATCTACAACATAATCGCATAGAGTAATCAGTACATGCATTGCAGACACATAATGCACATTGAACTGTAATAATACGATGCTGCATTGCCGCACAAGAGAGAGAGAGAGAGATAGTGTAACAGCCTATGCAACTGGATGTTAGGGGAATGCCACTTATTATCACCTATTAACCGCATGAAGTAAAAGACTAAAGCTAGGAATTACACCGGCCTTTGTTTCGTAACTATCTTTCCGTAGGCTTATTAGTGGTCCATATATTCAGCCCAAATACCCATTGATGCATAATTGATCCATCAATCCATATACCCAGGGATTATTTTGTTCAGATGGATATCTGTTTAGTCACGTATGCCCGGTATGCTTGGGCAACTATTTTACCCAGACAATGTCTGAAACATTATAAAACAATACCTGTGAGTTTTATGTCACAAACAACCTTAGTCTTTCACTACCTACAAAGTCCTTAACAGCTTTTGCTTCTTTATCTATACTAGTATTAGTATATCTTAGCCATGGCATAAATTAAGAACCTTATTGTGAACACAGTAATCTATCGCCTACATATGTTTAACTAATATTATTATCGCCTATTTCCCGACGCGCCGCCTACAGCCAACATTAAGTATTTAACCATTTACCCGAAGATTTGAACTCGTTGCCTGTACCACGCCAGGCCAACTCAACTACACAACAGCAGAAGCGCGACCTCCTTTCACCTATGTCCAGCGAACAAAAGACAACATTCCTTCCTGTGCCCGCCCCGTCCCTGGCCAACGATCTCACCTTCCCCTATTGTCTGGTTGACCTAGTGATCGCGAGTGCCTTGCTATCTTCTTCTGCCGTCTGCTGTGTTGGTCGCTGTGTTGTTTATATCTTGCAGTAGCCTTTCGTTTTATATGCCGTGTTGACCAGCCTAGTTATCATTAATCTTTTAGTCTAATTACTTAATTTACATGCACATATATAGTTTACTTACACTCTGCTTATCTAACCGATTAATTTGACTTCAATCACTCTATTTCGGCCATTTAAATATAGGTCATATGCAGGACGTCGAATTCAGTCCTGATCCTTGGTCGACTGCTCATAATTATTTGGTAAGCTTACCTATGGTAGTTTGCTATAGCGTTCTAAACTAAGATACCTGATTATAATTAATTAGGTCTAAGTCTTACGTCAACTTACATTCTTCTTCTGCCGTCCAGTCGATCTCCTGGGTTGTTCCATAGTTGAAATTCGATTTCTCTCTTCCACCTCTCGTTTGTCGTGGATCCCACTTGACCTTTCCGTCCTATCTGACTTTTAGTCTCCTGCGTGGTCCCAACCGCAGTGTCCCTGGCTATTGTCGTCCTATTTGACGTTTAGCCATCTACTGCAACCAACGAGCGGTCTCCTTAGCTGGCGGTCCTCTTAACTCAAGTGGCTTTCTTGCACTTTAACGACCCTCGGACTCTGCGTGTCTTTCCCTTCTCTGGCTTATCTGCCTTGGGTAGGTTCCGTTCACAGATCCTTAGCCGTTCTCACTCCTATCAGTGATTCAGACGAGTTTTAGCATGGGCGTTTGTCCGTCTTCCTTCACTTCCTCCTCCTACAGATACTATACAGACTTGGGCACGGATTAGTCACAATTTCTGAAGTCTGTTACTATGTTCCTTGGGCTGCCCCAAGAGGGCACAGACCCCTGCCACTCCCGGAGTCCACTATCAACTGTCCTCTCTCCTGTTCGACTCTTTTTCTACTTACTGGATCCTCAAGTATATATTACTTCTCGAGTTGGCGCCTTTCTTGAATCACGTGACCATACTCTCTCCTTGTCGTGAAGGGCTACCCAATCAGCATACAGCACGCAGCTGGGCTGATCTGCATGTTTAATTTGCATCTTATTATCAATCTAACTCTCTCCACCCCGCTACGACCTTGTTTCTGAGTTCATAGTCCTTGTATTAGATTTCTCAGCTCAAGCACGTTCCCACTGCCATAAATCTGCCAGCCTACGGTACCTATTTTGGTCTCTAGACAGCCTTCGTTTATTTCAGATCTCGTATGCACCTATAAATTATGTGGCCTGTGTTGTTTTCTGACAGCTCGAACCTAAAGTATACATTACATCTGACATTCCCCGACCCTGAGAAAGCTACAGAACAACGAAAGTTGAGGTAGAGTTTTAGGAGACCGAAACAATTCGGGTTCAGAGCTTGACCTTTCAAGCTGTTTAAAAATATCTTGGTCGATGAACTTAGATACTTCCAAATTCCACGACTGGTTTTGGCGACATCACTATCTAGTGCCTTATTATCCCATATTGTGACGCATCAGGCGTTCACAGAATGTTCAATCAGGGCGAGAGACAGACAGTTTTGGAGATCCATTGCAGCCAACCTTCATTGTGGAGACGCACCAGATCGATTGATTGAAAGGGACATAAAAACATAACAATTATTTCAAGGGACACTACTAACCGTATTATAACTATTATTGGATTTATATAATTGTAGTATTAATCTTAATGTTTTATAAGATTGTTGTAGAAATTAACCTAAACATATAAAAGTTATACAACAAGAATTTAAAATTATCTTCAAACTTTATTTAAAATAATGGCTTCACTTTATATATATAGATATGAGAATTGTATAACCTATGTGTGTACTTTTACTTGGAACTACATACTAAGCCTTTCCTGTTTATTGCGTAATTTATGAACTTCATTTGTTTTCAATTTTTGTCCGGCCTGTAAAAGGCCAAAAGTCCTTAATATATGATTAATTTTATATTGTTAATATGTTTTTTTAAACATCCTTAATATACTCTTTTGGATCATGCCGGCTCCGTAGCTATGGAAGTTACGGACGCAGTTCGTAATCCTGCATACCCCTTTCGAAACAAATCTGCGCGCGATTTAGCAGCGGACCACGTTGTGTTGGTTTTTTACGAAGTGATATGGGTGTCGGTGGTTCAGAAAGCAATGGCAAACTACTGAACGTAAATTTGCCAAGAGATCACAAAAGCAAAAGAATGCTGGTGTTGACTGCAATGCCCTGTAAAGGATATGCAACTAACTTTTTAAACTCTTTTGGCTAAGATCAACGTGTAGATTGGATTGATCTGGCTAGGGTGCAGAGACGGTCAACCAAACTGCAAAACTCAAATCACTGTCCACTAACACTGGCAGCGGGCCTTGGTGGACCACTTTCAGCCGAAAGGCCCAAAGTGGGAATAAAGGCCCCACAACAAAAACAAGGAAGTGGGGAACTCATGGGGCAGCTCTGGTCCCTGGAGGAACCACGATCCCTTATAGAAAAGACAACTCTGCAGCTTAACAGACCAGGGCACTCATGTGTCCTGACGGACAGAAATAGCTGTCAAAGGCAGAGGTAAAAGACACCCATGTGGATGTGGAAGGCAAGGAGAAACCACCACACTATCTTCCAAAGATTTTATGAATAGTCACACATCAGAGGCAGTGAACGGCGTTAATGGCTGTCTTAGGACATCCACGTCCGAGGGACAGTTATGAGCGACATATGACACCAGACCGTCATCCAGCTACCGATGGTAAAATCATAACGAATATAAAATAGGGAATACATTTTAAATGGGAAATACATTTTAAAATAGGAACATGGAACGTTAGGGCATTAAATGAGTTGGGAAAGATGAAAAATATGATAAGAGAAATGGAAAGCATGGACATGAAAATTCCTTGCATAAGTGAGATGAGATGGAAGGGATAGGGCAAAGTTATAACCGACAAACACACACAAATTTATTTTGGAGGGGATACACACGAGAAAGGAGTAGGAATACTATTTGATTAAAAGAAACACAACCACGTCGATTGATGGTTACTGGTGTATTTCAGATAGAGTTATTACGGTCAAAATGAAAGGCAAACCAATAGATATAAATAGTGTACATGTATACACACCAACAACATGTATTATCAGTTATCAGTTATCAGTTATCAGATGGAGTATCTTCATTGCAGTCCGGACAGGTCCATAGGTGCTCAGATTCCCCCCCCCCCCCCCACCACTATATGCATCAGCGTCCGGTGGCTAATAGTGCTAGTTCTGTGTTGGTTGACGAGGCGCTTTGTTTTCCCGATGTACCTCTCGCCTGGCCGTGCCGATTCTTACTCCCAAGTCTTTCATCTCGGACAGCGATGTGGATTCACTGACATCAAAGTGCTCTGTTCGCGACATATCTTTAAGGACGTTAATAACATCGGCACGATCCATGAGCTGGCCACCTGCAGGGGGTGCAACGCCAGCCAGTTAATAGCTCGTTCATTTCCCCCGACTCCCGCATGTCCCGGGAAAAAGATGAAGGTGACTTTACGGACAACAGACTTCCGCAGCGACTCAGACCACTGTCAACGTACAAATCCAGCTTCGACCTTCTGAATCATGCTCATTGAATCACTTAGTACACACATGTTGGTATAATGCTGTGATTCCAGCCATATGAAAGCCTGTGTAACTGCCATCACCTCCATCGTCATGCTGCTCGTGATCATAGAGTTGGCACCATTGGATTCTTGAAAGGTTCGGCCCGCTGAACGGGCTGTAAATGCCCACGCACTTCTCTGCTGCTTTACAACAGATCCATCTGTATAGATGAGCACTTCGGGGCTATCTGAGTGTTCATAGATGAGCGCGTTAACCTCTGCATTAACAGCGGCAGGATTCTGCTCTCTGCACCGTCTGTCGAGTGTGATAATGCAGGAGAAAGTGCATTTAAAATCTGGAGGCACCGGCACCCATTCCTTGACTGCAGATCTCTCTGACGACATCTTCCGCCCGACCCATCCATGATTTGCCTCTTTTTAGCCTGTCACCCTTTTCTCTGATTATACCGTCATGCAGAGGGTGCTGCTATTCTGCACTTATTTTTAAGTATGCACGAGCTCTCCAGATCTTGATCCTGTGCTTCATTGTCGGGAAGTCAAGGAGGTATCTCATTGCTACACAGCTGGTGTCTCGCGTGCAGCCCAAAATGATGCGCAGGGCTTCATTTTGTACCTTTTCAAGTCTTCCAATCTGTGTAGGGCTGACAGTGAGGATGGCCAGGGCATACTCGATGGGTGAAAGCACCAGTCCTTGGAACAGAAGTATTAGCAGTCTTTGCTCGATATTGGCAGTCGCCATGACTGTCATTGCTGACAAACCATTTCGAGCTTTCGTTATGGCATAATCGACATGATCTCTGAAGGACAGGCTACGATCAAGCCTCTCGCCAAGATATGTCATTGACTGGGTTCTATTCAAAATGCTCCCATCCATTCTCACTGCCTGTAGGTCTGTGTTCATAATATGGTTGTTTAGGTAGAACCATGTAACCGATGCCTTTGAAGGTTGACAACGGCATCGCCATTAGCACACCATAGGAAATTCGATCTAGTTCGCCCTGCATATCATTGGCAACCGCCTGTCTATCTTGACCCTGTCGATACACTAGAATGTCGTCAGCAAATGACAGAGTCCTACCCCTCCCGTCCAACTGTTCTTCAGTGATCGGCACCGTATACAGGTTGAATAGTACTTGTGACAGTGGTGAATCCTCGGCAATCCTGGACATATCGTTATCGGTTTAGAAGACCAACTTCCGCATCTTAGCACCACCTTCCTTTGGAGCAGAACTGCAGCTATCCATCGTACAAGGTGAGAGTGCACTTTCAGTCTGAGGAGGATTTGCATCAAGCAAGTGCTCGAAGGATACTCTATTGTATGCGTCCTCTATGGTCGGCCGCACATGTCTCTTCTCTGACCTGACATCCTTCGAAAACATCTTGAGAAAAGACCGCTGCATTCATTCATGACTCTTTGTTACTTCTGTGTCCCCCAAGTGTGGGCGGGAGGCAGCCGAGTTGTTCCAAGTCACAAGTATGTCTGTGTGCTACAATTTTCTCCAGTAGCTTGCCAGCAGTGTTCTGCATCGTAATGATTCTGTAGCCGCTTATCTTGGAATGGTCTTTGTTCGGTTTTGGCAACGGCAGCAAGTAGCTGTGTAGCCAGTTCTGGCCAGTTCTTCCATGTCACCATCTGACATCACCAGTAGGTCACCATATCGGATGCCGTCTGGGCCTGGGGAGGGGGGGGGGTGTTAGGTGATTTCTTGAGCATCCCATGGCCCTCTGTCTGGCGGGCTCGTCTTTCTGGTCAGTCTGCTCTATGTAGCTTGCAAGAAGGGTCTTACCTTTATCCGCATCCGACCTTTTCCATGTGAGGTCTGTGCCTTGAAAGTCTGGAATACCCGTACATTGTGCAGCGCCGTTTATGCTCTTATGGAGGCGCCAGAGTGTCGTAAGAGATCGCTCGGAGCACACCTTCATGCAAAACCCGTCCCATTTCTCGGCCTTGGCCTGTTTGGCGCAGGATTTGAATAAAGCCATCGTCCTATGGACTTCAGTCTTCAGGTTTGCCAACTCACCCTGTGGCATGTTAGCCTTTCAGGCTTTTTGCCAGTCCTTGACAGCCTACCTCTTTCCCAGCCATGCCTTCTCGACCTCTCCATTCCACAATGATGGCTGCAACCATCTTTGTCTCCTGCGGTAGGAAGTTAGTTATCTTCTTCTGATCTTGCTTATGGCGTCTTGACAAGTGTTGCCATACGGGAATTCATTTGCCTTGTTTCCTTTACTCCTGCCCTGTCTTTCTCTATCAGGATGACACAATGGTAGTGGTCACTGTCGTGGTATCTCAGTGTGCCCTACCGGCACCTCGGTGCGATGGTGGGCGAAACCAGGTCCAAGTCAGTGACGCTGTCAGAATGACCTGGTCGAGTGGCTATTTTAGTTACCTTCCCATTATTCAGACAGACTAGGGCAGCAGATGCCAGGGCGTCCTCCAGATCTTCTCCCTGTCTATTGGTGATGCTATTCCCCCATTGACTGCCTCTGGCATTGAAGTCCCCACAGTAGATAATATGTCTTTCATCCATATCGAACAAACTCTGCCATTGTCGCACGTCGACCTTCCGATTACGCGCATAAACGTTCACGATTACAAGCTGCACTGGCGTCATTATTCTTAATGTCTGCACTTGCAGGGCATCACTGTTCCAGGCGGACATATCGATCCTAGACACCAGTATGTTGTCGCGGATCAGAATGGCTTGTCAGAGGTGCCGCCTGTTAAAGAAGCCCTGAAACCCCGCGACATTGACTGTTCCGTCGCCGAGCTGTGTTTCTTGTAAGACTACAATATCGTTTCCGTACAGTAGTTTTTCAAGAATGGGTCGGCGTTGACTAAATGATGCACAGTTCGAGTATAGTACTCTAACGTGTCCGATGCCCAATCTGTCATATTTTAATCGCGTTCTGCTTGCCCCTACTCTTTTACCACGCTGTGCACTTGTCTGTCGTCGTCTGGTCGTCATGGTAGGCTTAACTATCGCCACCGATGAAACGCCTAAGGGAGTCCTTGGCGCGCGAGCACGAACTCCGTTGCACGGTCCGAACTTCATTTCACCTCGAAAACACACTTAATTAATCCACAAACGTTTCGGAAAAAAAACACGTTCTGTTTTACGGGATGAAGAAATGTCCCGCCATCTTGCTGCCAACATATATTAGTGACGAACAAATACAACACTTTTACGATGAAGTAGAAATGGCGATGACTCAAATTAAGTCACAAGAAATAAAAATAATACTAGGAAATTTTAATACAAAAGTAGAAAAAGGAAAAGTGGAGGATGTAGTTGGGAATTGTGGTTTAGGTACTACAAGAAATGAAAAGGAGATAAAATAATATAATAGGCAAATATCAATGATATGATAATTGGATACACCGGGTTTAGACATCACAAAATAGGACTTATCTAGGACATCGGAAAGCCCTGGTATGAAAATACTTAACCAAATACTGGTTCTTGACGATAATATTGATACATTTTTGTAGTGAGCTTTCCTGCATATATGTGAGGTATACGTTGGATGGAACGGAGCAAATGAAATTAACGACAGTAAACATAAATGATGGCAATAATACTAAGAATGGTTGATAGAGGACAGTGGTACACATAAAGGAATATAGAACTATCTGTGAAATGATACTACGCTTAGACAGTCTTGGTTCGCCATCTCACACCGTCGCCAGAGTCTAGGCTGGTCTCTGATTGTCAATTATGCTGAGCCATCCTTCGTTTCCACGTCCTCTTTTCCCGTCTAGTTTGTTAGTTTTCACGTTTATTTTCTATCGTGCCATATTTTTGTTTTGAAGAGTGGACTGTCTGCGTTTAACTTTTCTAAACAGATTTTCATTTGTTTCTTGAAGTAGACTCTCATTCGTGTGTCTGTCCATCCATGGCATTCTTTGCATTTTCATCAAAAATCTCATTTCCACTGCCATTAGATGTTTCCGAGCTTGACTGCGGTAAAGCTGTAGAAATGTAAACAATATGAAATAACACGAAGTAGTGCAGTCTTACAGAATACAATAACACAAAACAAAGGACGTTGCGACGATTTGCCTTCATCAGCCAGGGACGACCACGGAAGCCAGATCCATTGTAAAATTTCTCCCCGATACAGATTCGAACTCATGACCACCGAGCCGACAGACGAGCATCTAGCCACTACGCTAGCTCGGTTTCCGTGTTTAAAGGATACTTACAATTGAAAAAGACAAGCTTTCTTGGGTACAGTGGAACATTCTAACGATATACTTGTGTCCATAGATTGGAGATAACGAAAATGTTATAAACTGAAGTGTAATAATCTAATACAGATGAATGGTTTCATTGTCCCAGAAGAAGTTACTCACACTATAGGACTAGAAACTTTTGATTGTAGGTTCTGACATTGAAAACGTAATGTTTGAATAGGATACCTACAATTCCAGAGGGTAAAGAGAGAGGGATAGTACCTCACAGTGTGTGGCAGCCATATCCCAAGGGATAGACCAGGATTCTATGTTGGTTCCCATCTCTTTACCTAGCTCATGTATGGCTTCACGAATAGCGCTTGTGTTCGGCAGTGGCCACACCACGGGCAACAGTCTTGGATGACTAGCTAAACTACATGAGTGAAGTAGGGGTAATATCCTACTAAGGGAATGTCCATCCCTAGTACACAAAGACCGAGACGGTGGAGAAGGCGGGTGAATCTAAATAGATCAACGGCTTCGAAAGCGAAACAGCTGAGTGTGTGGCACAGATGAGGCGTGTTCAGGACACGATAGTGAACATGGCTGGCCATCGTGGAAGAGATTGGGACCTCACCATGTAATATCCCAAAGACAACAATGGTAATTCAACAACAAGAAAAAAGCGATATAGGTAATTCTTGGCCCCCTGGAGATGAGCCTATTGTAAATATTCACAGGGAAGAGACAACTCGTATAGTGAATAAGAAAGTGCATAATGACGATTGCATCCCAAATTCTTTTGAAAGGGTGCATTCTGACAATACCTACCTGAAAAGTAGAAGGAGAAGTCTGAGAATTGGTATGTGGAACGTACGACCCTTATATCATGCAGGGAAGTTTGATAACCTTATTGCAGAGGCAAAAAAACATGAATTTGGATATTTTAGGGGTATCTGAAACAAGATGGACAGATACAAGTTATATAAGGAGAGAAGATTACGTATTCATTAATTCAGGAGGAGATCATAACGAGAGAGGAGTAGGAATTTTAGTAAAACGAGATTTAGAGAAAAATATTAGGGGATTCTGGACTCATAAAGATAGGATGATGCTTCTAAAAATTAAGGCAAGACCATTCACCATAGTAATTCTTAAGACATATGCTCCAACAACTGATTATAGGGATGAACAGCTAGAAGAATACTATGAAGACCTACAACAAACACTGAAAGTTGTAAAATCATCAGAGGTCCAAATTGTCATGGGAGACATGAACGCAAAAGTTGGAAAAAATAAATATAAGCAGATAATAGGGCAATATGGTATGGGAAAGAGAAACGATAGAGGAGACCGGCTGATACAGTTCTGTGAAGAAAACAATCTTAATGTTTGCAACACATTCTTTCAACATAACCCTAGGAAACTGTATACACGGAAAAGCCCTGGAGATAGAACAAGAAATCAAATTGACGACATTATGATTAGAAATATATTTAAAAACAATGTTAAAAATGCCAAAACATACCCTGGTGCTGATATCAACTCTGACCATAATCCTGTAGTATTAAAATTAGAAATAAAACTTAAAAGCCCAGGAATAAGGAAATCGAAGACACCTCAAGTAGATATATCGGCATTGAAACAACCAGAAGTAAGACAACTATATCTAGTTGAAGTCAAAAATAGATATGATACAAAATGGGAAAGTATAAAAACCAGTATTCAGACTGCAAATACCACCTTGCCAGTGAAAATTAATAAGAAAAAACAATTATGGATAACCGATGAAATATTGAGTAAAATGTCTCAAAGAAAGAAAGCAAAGAACACTCCAGAGTATATATAATAGACAGAGAAATACGTCACATGTGCAGAGTTGCCAAAGAAGAGTGGCTGCAGAAACATCGCAAAGAAATGGAGGATCTGGAAATGAAACACAACTCGAAAGAATTACATGAACATATAAAAAGATATAATGAAGTGAACATGGGAATATAAAAAGGGGAAGACCTAGAAGCAAGTACCTGGATGGCCTGGCCTTGTGGCATGGTCGAGGCAGAAACACGGAGTTGATCCACGACTCTGGTGATCGAGTGAGATGGCAGAACATGACCGCCCACGCTTACCGGCATGACACATGATGGATGGATGGATGGATAACAAGATTTACAAAGAAGTAACATAATATAACAGGAAACGGTTGTATCAGAGGAAACAATTGAGAAATTATAATTATTAATATTAATTAATAACACTGACATAATAAAAAGATGGACAGAGTTACACATAAGATTTATTCTGGGACAACAGGGTCAATAGACCAACATTGTATAATATTCAAGATGGACCAAAAATGTTAACGGCTGAAGTAGAAGAGGCTATTAAAAAGATGAAAAAGGGAAAGGCTACAGGTCCTGACAAGATAACAAAAGAGTTGATAAAATCCTTATCCAGCTTTGGCATTGAAACTATCACAGAATTATGTAATGATATATGCATTTATCTAAACTAGACATTTTGTGTTTTACTTGTTTGTTAAGTTTATAGAGTTAAATCCCTTAGAAAAATATGTTGTGTGGTCGAAAATTTGGTTAACTCCCCTAATTATTAATGTGTAAATCAAAATGCAAGGTTATGTTGGTGACAAGGTCATGAATATGCAAAGAAATCAATATGATACAAAATAATACATTGATGAAACATGAGAAGTACAGCTTAGAAGTACAATGAGTATGAGGTGAAACTTAGCTCTGAATTTTGAAGCTCCTCGATGTTGTCTTGCACTCTCGTCACTGTTGGAAAGGTTTCATCGGTTGGACGCGGCACTTGTTGCGGAACAATCTGCTCGTGGAGCGAGAAAACATTAGTCACTGTCACAAAAAAAAAAAATGTCAAAATAGTAACATGTCAAAAAAAAAATTGTTTACAGAATCAAAATAAAGAGGCACTGTGGGTGGCAATGGTGAGACATTGCCGAGGGACTCAGGTTACTTCTATTTTATCGCTAGATAGCTACTAGTTTTATGTAAACTTGTAACGTTAACAATTTCTTTGATTTAAACAAATCAATGTGTTACCAAAAATCAATGTTTTACCAAAACTCAATGTGATATGATTAAATAATTAATTTTACATGGCATTTAACAGGTTTTTAAGAATACATTCTATGCCACAACCGGAAAACTAGCCCCCAAAAAGCCTGTCATCATCTTACTCTTATCTAAATAATGGTTCGGGTTCATACAGGCAACAGTACACTGTTCGCTAGGATATAGAACATTTATTGTATAAAGTGTACAGTTGGCGCAGTGGGTAAACAGACCCGCGCTCTCTTATATTACATATCACAGATAGTTAAACATCCAACATATAGTTGTCATACAACAATCTAGCACACTATCTAGCCTAAGTATATCTATGAATATCTATGAGTCCCTCTCAGGCAGGCCTTGTTGTCTCTCTCCAGTCCGTTTGTCCTCTGCCGGTCTCCGCGTGTCCTAACTCGACACGGGCGGTAACTCTGTCCGAGTTCCTCGTGGACCCCGCATTAGGCGGGCCACATCAGTGTCCACGGAATCATGGACTTTGTGACCAGCTCTTTCAAGAAGGTTCTAGATTACTCGGGTCCTGCGCGACTCACTGGTTTCCCTTGGGCTGGAGTTGCAGCCCTCTATTATATGTGAACGTGAGGCGGTGACAATATATATATATATATATATATATATATATATATATATATATATATATATATATATATATATATATATATATATATATATATATAATACTGGGTACATCCCCAAGGACTTAAAAACATCTATTGTGATCACACTGCTGAAGAAGCCAAGAGCCGTTGAGTGTGAGGATTACAGAACTATTAGCTTAATGAGCCACATAACTAAGATACTACTCAAGGTCATACAAGAAAGAATTCAACATTAAAATAGATGAGGAAGTAGCTGAAGAACAATTTGGGTTCCGCAAAAACAGCGGCACCAGAGAAGCAATTATCTGTTTGAGGATGTTAATTGAAAAATATGTAGAAGTTCAAAAAAGTGTATATGTTTGTTTTAAAGACTACAAGAAAGCTTTTGATAGAGTACAACATGAACGACTAATGACGTGGTTTCAAGATATGTTGTTGTTGTTGTTTGTCCATCAAGAATGATGATGACCATTCATTTCATCCAGTGGGGTTGAAGGTGTGGAGCCGTGGGTTCTAAGATGGCTGATAAGGCCTATTTTGGCTCGAAATGTTCTTTGACAATGTGGGCAAAGAATGCTTGACGTCTCTGGAGGAGGATTTCCTGCAGTGGTTTTTCTGTCCTGCCTTTTCTTCACAGCTCTTGCAGTCCTGGTTGCCTCACATATGACTGCACCTTTGCGCAATGATGCACGCCACGAATTTCGGTCTCTGGCTGCAGCCTCCCAGGTGTCATGATGAATTCCAAAAGCATTCAGTGAAATTTTCAGTGTCTTTAAAACGTTTCCTCTGGCCACCTTGGGAGCGTTTACCACAACGCAGTTCGCTGTAAAAAATTCGTTTAGGGAGCCTGTGATCTGGCATGCGAGTCAAGTGACCAGCCCAGCGAATCTGATTCTTTATCAGTAGAGTGTGGATACTGGGCATGGATGCTCTTTCTGGGACTTCAGTGTCTGGAATCTTGTCTTGCCATTTAATCTTCAGTAGCTTCCTTAGGCAGACTGTGTGGAAGTGGTTTAATTTCCTAGCGTGTCGCTGATAAACAGTCCAGGTTTCACAAGCATATAGCAGTGTGGATAATACAACTGCTTTGTAGACTTTTAGCTTTGTTTGCAGGCTTATTCCAGTTCTGTCCCATACATTCTTGTACAGTCTGCCAAAGGCTGCACTGGCCTTGGAGATTCTTGCATTCACTTCGTCATCGATTGTGGCAGCTTGTGACACGGTGCTGCCAAGATAGGTGAATTTGTCCACAACACTTAGTCTATGATCATTCACTTTGATATTCGGCACAGTGTGATTATTCCCTGGAGCTGGCTGGTACATAACTACAGTCTTCTCCAAGTTGATATTGAGCCCAAAGTTGGCACAGGCATGTGAGAAAGCTGAAACATTATGTTGCATGTCCGCCTCTGAGTTGGCGTATAGAGCGCAATCATCAGCAAACAGGAGCTCTCTGACGGTGTCGCTGTTAATTTTGGTTTTAGCTTTCAGCCTTCTGAGATTGAATAACTTTCCATCCATACGGTAGTTGATGTCTATTCCAATGTCGTCGTTCTCGAAGGCATTCATCAACATGGCTGAAAACATGAGGCTGAACAGTGTTGGTGCCAGGACACATCCTTGCTTCACTCCATTGGTGACAGGAAAGGGTTCAGACAGTTCTCCATTTTCCTGTACTCTTGCCTGCATGCCGTCATGAAATAGCCGCACTATTTGGACAAACTTTCGTGGACAGCCATATTTTGCCATAATCTTCCACAGTCCTTCTCTGCTGACTGTATCAAAAGCCTTGGTAAGGTCAATGAAAGTGGAGAACATTTCGCAGTTCTGTTTCTGACATTTCTCTTGCAGCTGCCTTGCAGCGAAAATCATGTCAACAGTTCCACGTTCTTTTCTGAAGCCACATTGACTCTCAGGAAGAAGACCTTGATTGAGATGGGCTGTGAGGCGATTGAGAAGAATTCTGGCGAGTATCTTCCCTGCAATTGAAAGCAAGGAGATGCCTCGGTGGTTGTCACAGGATTGGCGGTTTCCTTTAAGTTTGTAAAGGTGGACTATTGATGCGTCCTTAAAATCTTGTGGCATGGTCTCGTTCATCCATATGTTTGTGAAGACTCGGTGAAGCTGCTCTGTTAGGACCGGCCCGCCTGCCTTGTATATCTCTGCTGGGATGGAGTCAGGACCAGGTGCCTTGCCGCTGGAGAGTTGCTGGATGGCTTTGTTTATTTCCACTATGGTTTGCAGGTCATCGAGAGTCTCATTGGTGGGAACTTGAGGAAGGCAGTTGATGGTTTCATCATCGAAGAAGGAAGTTGCATTTAAGATTTTGCTGAAATGCTCTGCCCAGCGTTGGAGGATTTCTTTCTTTTCGGTGACCAATGTTCCCCCATCTGCACTGAGGAGGGGAACTATGCCTGATGATGAAGGACCATAGACCGCTTTCAGTGAGTCGTAGAAGTTTTTCATATCATGTCTTTCAGCAAAGCCCTGAATTTCATCAGCTTTGCTGCTCAGCCAGGAGTCCCGCATGTGCCGAAGTTTCTGCTGCACTACTCTCTGAATGTTCTTGAAAGCATCTTTTTTTTATGTTGACTTTGGGTCATTCAAATGTGCCTTGAGGAGAAGATGTTTCTCGGCCAGCAATTGGTTGATGTCTTCGGAATTTTCATCAAACAAGTCTTTATGCTTTCGGGGGGCTGGACCCAGGATTTCCATAGCAGTGTTGTAAATTGTGTCCTTTAGGGCTCTCCATTCTGTTTCTGTATCCTGTTTAGCTTCAGCATTGGGCTTGAGGCGGTCTTCCGGCATATTTTCAAACGACTACTGCAATTTCTTGCTGTTTAGGCGGGTGACATTTAGCTTTGTTTGCATTCTCGCCCCTTGAGGACGCCGTGGTTGCCTGATGTGGATGTTCATTTTCGAGACAATGAGACGATGGTCTGTCCAACATTCGGCACCACACATGGATTTTGTCACTCGAACGTCTTGTCTGTCACTCCTCCTGACGATGACATAGTCAATGAGGTGCCAGCGTTTCGAGCGAGGGTGCATCCACGATGTCCTATTTCTCATGGGGAGACGGAAAATTGTGTTCGTAATCAGGAGATCATGTTCGGCACATGTCTGAAGGAGGCGGAGTCCATTGCTGTTACAATTTCCGACTCCATGCTTTCCAATAATGCCACTCCAAGAGGTGGTGTCCGTGCCTACTCTGGCATTGAAATCCCCAAGGAGTATAAGTTTGTCTCCTTTGGGAACAGATGTTAATACATTGTGCAGGTCCTCATAGAACTTGTTCTTGACATCATCTTCGTTGGTCATAGTTGGTGCGTAGACACTCACAATGGTTGCGTGCTTCCTTCCATTCAGCAGAGGCAACTTCATGGTCATGAGCCTGTCGTTTATAGCCTTTGGAAATCCAGCTAATTTGCCGACCAGGGCCGACTTAATGGCAAATCCCACACCGGATTGGCGTCTTTCCTCGCTTTTCCTTCCACTCCAGAAAAATGTGTAGCCGGCACCAATTTCACAGATTTGGCCTTCTTCTGCAAGTCGTGTCTCGCTCAAGGCTGCAATGTCGATGTTGTACCTGCCCAGCTCTTTCCCAATCAGTGCTGTTCGTCTCTCTGGACCCGACGCGCCGTCTCTGTCAAGTAGGGTGCGTACATTCCAAGTTCCAATTGTTAAGGGAATATGGTTTACTCTTTTAGCTTTGCTTGTTTTATCTTTCTTTGTATGTCGACCGCAGTTAGGGTACCCACCAACCGCGGCTAGCTGGTTAGGTAGTGATGAAGCAGACAATGTTTAGGGCACTTTTTCTAGCCCCTTCCTCATGCTATGGAGGTGAGCAGTGTGTTCCTATAGAGGGCTGCTCAGTCGCTCAGGGGGCTGCCGAATCCCACTGCTGCTCCGGTCAGTAGAAGACGACCATATGGCCTGAGCCGCCTGTGTGCAGGTCTGCGACTACGGCTGCCAGCGTACCCACGCCTGCCGCTTTGCCGCTCGCCCATCGCCACAGGGCTTGAAGGTGATATGTGACGTTGGATGAAGAATGACTTGCGCGATGACTTGGATTAAAGTGAGGAAGAGTTGCGCAATTCGTCGACCTCACTCTCTCGCCTGAGTCCATCTGAGTCCAGTGGCAAGACAAGTCGAGACGATTGGAGACGAATACAGGTGCAGTGGATGACCAGGGCGCTCTACGTGCCTTGCCGTGCTCATTACGTTTCACAACGCTTTGCAGGTAAACGCCGTCTTGCCCGTTGAATCAGGAATGATTTCTTCCGCGCAGTCTGCCGAATCCTGTCTTCACATGCTGGGTAGGCATACCCTAGTTTACCTCTTGGTTTGACACCAAATCGGGTACCCATGCCTGGTTTAGCCAGTCTCTCACAGCTGTTGCCCGGGGGTGGCCGCTGTCGCATGCTGACAGCTACTAGGAGCCACAGGCACGAGCTGGGTGTCAGGCTTGGACCAGTGGGGGATGGGTCCTGAAAGGACATGAGAGCCATCCTTGCCAAAGGTGCTACCAATGCCTTACACCCCGTAACCCCCCCCCCCCCCCTTTTCAAGATATAGGAGTAGACGGAAAGGACATCAGACTTATTAGTAACTTGTACTGGGAACAAGTGGCGTCTATTAGATGCAGGTAATAACTATTCGTCACCTATAGAGATAAAAAGAGGAGTGCGGCAGGGATGTGTACTGTCCCCAAGTCTCTTCAACCTATACACAGAAAGTATTTTTAAACAAGTTGAAATGCCTTGGACTCAGCATCAATGGAAAAATCATAAACAATCTTAGATATGCTGACGATACCGTGTTGCTAGCAGAAAGTGAGCAAGAGTTGCAAGACCTAGTGGAAGAAGTAAACAGGCACAGCGCAGAATGTGTCTGAGATATTAACATCCAAAGAAACAAAAACTATGATAATTAGCAGTGAAAAGGAAAGGTTATCAATGAACATCACAGTAGAACAAGTAACAAGTTTCTCCTATCTTGGACATATAATAACAGATGAAAGCAGAAGTGAAATGGAAATCAAAAAGAGAATAGGAATGGCCAAAAATGCTTTCAACGGCATGAAATCAGTATTAACATCTACAGAGATTAATAACGCATTAAAAATGAGAATTGTCAAATGCAATGTATATTCAACTCTACTGTATGGCTCGGAAGCCTGGACATTAAACAAGCAACTAGAAAGTCGCATAGAAGCCCTGGAGATGTGGATATACAGACGAATATGTCGTATTTCATGGAAACAAAAACAATCAAATGCAGAGGTCTTAGAAAAACTGGGAATGAAGAGAGAGTTGATGAAAGAAATAAAGAGGAGACAAGTAAAATATTTTGGCCACGTTAAAAGACATGCTACTATTATAAAAACCATACTGGAAGGCAAGGTTGAGGGCAAGCGAACAAGAGGTAGACAACGATACAAGTGGGAGGATAACATCAAGAGATGGACGAACATCAGCCTGACAGAATGTACAGTCAAGGCAAGAGACAGACAGTGTTGGAGATCCATTGCAGCCAACCTTCATTGCGGAGACGGCACTTGATTGATTGATTGAATTCCTATTTATATACAATTTTTGAATGCAAACCACATTTAATCTCAGCGAGGTGTTAATGTATAGAATAGTATGCAGTCATTACACAAACAATTATATAATCTTACTGCTTTCCAAGACTTTCATGTCTTGGATCTAGTTGTAATTTCAGATGTAAAGGAATAAAAAACAACAACAACAACGCACCTTGTGGATACACACTGTTTTGTATTAAATGAAAAAAACATTAAAAGGTAGTCATACAATTAAAGTAGGGAAAAGGGACATAACAACATAACAGATATGTCAAGGGACATTAGTATGAGTATTATAATTGTGTTATGCGATTTACATAAATGTAGTATTTATCCTGCTGGCTCCGTGTTCGTGATCCCGCCTACCCACGTTAGAAACACAGCTCCACGCGCGATTTGTCAGCAGACCGCGTTGCGTTGTTTTTTTTTTTTTACGAAATGGTATGGGTGCCGATCGTTCAGAGAAAGCAATTCAAACTACTGAGCGTAAACTTGCCAAGAGATCACAACAGCAAAAAATGCTGGTGCTGACTGCAACGTCCTGTAACGATATGCAACTAACTTTTTAACTAGCATTTAGCTTATTCTTTGATAAAATGTTCATAGACATTGGTGGCAGCATCAATAACGGAATACTATTGTATCGTTTCTTTACTTATTCAGTCAGGTGGAGATTTGTCCGCATCAGACGGGCAAGATCTCCGGCGGCCCTATTCCAGGTGGGTCGCGGGATCCGTACAGTGGAAGGATGGGAGATTTACTCGCTACAGACGAGCAATATCTCCTGCGGGCCTATTCCTGGTGGTCGCGGGATCCGCACGAGTCAGGCGGGGAGTCTGACGGTAGTACACGCTTTCGCAGGTCCAGACACTTGCGATCGACAGATGTACGCGTCCTATGGTCCAGGCGCGTACGAGGCCCTCCCCTGTGGGACTTGGCTGAACGCCTCTAAGTCAGGTTCCATGGCTTCCAGGGTCTGGCCACCACTCGCCACCTGCCCGTGGTGGCGAGGTCTCGGAGGTTTCACGCTGAGCTGCCAGGGTCTGCAGCCTACCCTGTTCCAACTTTCTGGTTATCCATTCCTCTGGAATAAACAAGGCAAGGCCGAGAGAGTTAACATGTCGTTTGCGCACCACATGTCCTCTGAAGCTCTGCCCAGGCATTGTGGTGGAATTTTGGCCAAATTTCAACTCACATACTTTGGTCTGTCAAGACTGTAAGGTGCCACTAAAATAACGGAATGGGAATTTTAAGTCATCATCAAAGTTTGGTGTAAAAGTAATAATATGCAGTATGCAGTCATTATACAAAGAATTATAGAATCTTGCTGCATTTGATGACTAGGATCTTGTTTTATTTGCAAATGCACAAAGCACTATTTGTGATTACACACTGTGTTGTACGAAAGAAAACCGCATTAAAAGTTAGACGTAATTAAAATAGACGCAATGGACATATTTCAAGGGAAATTACTGCAAGTAGTACAACTGCACTATACGATTTACATAATTATAGTATTTATCTTAATCTTTTAAAAAAATTTTCAGAGAAATTAACAATGTTTAGATGCAGTTTAAGTAAAGGAATTAGAATTTCAAATCAATTTTATAGTTTGTGTAAAAGTACTGACGTTATTTTAAATACATGATTACTAACACATGTTTCCACTTTTCCTTAATAATACATAAATTGTTTTCTCTTCTTAATGTTTGATGTTATTGCAAGTAGACTCTTTCAATTTTTGTCCGGCCTGTAAAAGGCCACACTACTCTAGAACCCCACCAGCATTCTATAAGACATGCATACAAGCACTCCGAGGAAGTGAGCACTTAAAACGTCAGACAACACTCCAGATCTATAAATACTTGACAAAACAACAAGCACCCTCATTACAACTTAGAATCTAAAGAGCATAACAGTATTCTTCTTCTTCAGCTTTCCGAGCCATTGAGGTTCTTTGCTGCAAATACAATCCGTCTCCATTCGTCTCTCTGGTGGACCTTCTCTTGCCAGTCGTTGATTCCAAGTGCTTGTAGGTCTGTACATGTATTATCTCTCCACCGTCTTCTTGGTCTACCTCGGGGTCTACGGTCATTTATTTCCTGAGTGTAAGCGAGTTTTGTTTCCCTATTATCTTCCATTCTTTCTATATGCCCCAGCTATTGTAGTCTATTAGCCTTCATGATACCAGTGATTAGCGGAGACTTAAACAGATCATAAATGTCTTTGTTACTACAGTATTACATGTTTTAAATGTTCAAAGGGAAAATGACTACTACGAAAAATCATGAGTGCATTACGTTTAAAGAAGTAAATACACAACGGGAGTGGTCACAAGGAAAGCTAGATTTCTTTCTTCTGTTCTGACCAAATTTAACATATAAGATTTTAAGATATAAGATATATAACATATCATTGCACGATGGTTGGGATTCATTGGTAAGAACTAGTCTCAAGACCACGCATTGCTTACGACTGAAAGAGTACAATCATGACACTCTCATATATGCTTGTCGCGACTGCCAGGTTGGTACTCCTTCATCTTCTTCTTCGTTCATCCGGAGTTTTTTTCTGATGTGATTGCGTTGTGCCTGTTTACAGCAGAGCCGCGTTCTTGCGCCGTTAGGCAGACACATCCGACTTCTGCGGGCATTTGTTGACCGGGTTAACCTTCCCGGGGGTTGGTACTCCGATAAAACATAATATGCCAAATACTGCAAGGGCAAACAACTGAACGCAAACTTACCAATAGGCAACAAACAGCAAGCAAGTATGTAAATAAAGAACCCTTTTACACACTTTTCGCGCATTGGGTATATGGTGATAAATACATGTTTATAGCCCAACCGACACTCTGTGGATGATGAGGTAGGTATCACACAAGCTAAATCCATGTTTATAGCCCAACCTACGCTCTGTGGATGATGAGGTGGGTATCACACAAGCTAAATCCACGTTTATAGCTCAACCGTCACTAGGTGTATGATGAGGTGGGTATCATACAAGCTAAATCCACGTTTATAGCTCAACCGTCACTAGGTGGATGATGAGGTGGGTATCACACAAGCTAAATCCATGTTTATAGCTCAACCGTCACTAGGTGGATGATGAGGTGGGTAACCCACAATCTAAATCCATGTTTATAGCCCAACCGACACTGGGTGGATGATAAGGTGGGTATCACACAAGCTAAATCCATGTTTATAGCCCCACCGACACTAGGTGGATGATAAGGTGGGTATCACACAAGCTAAATCCACGTTTATAGCTCAACCGTCACTAGGTGGATGATGAAGTGGGTATCGCACAAGCTAAATCCATGTTTATCGCTCAACCGACACTGGGTGGATGATGAGGTGGATTTCCATGTTTATAGCTCAACCGACACTGGGTGGATGATGAGGTGGATATCACACAAGCTAAATCCATGTTTATAGCCGCACCGACACAAGGTGGATGATAAGGTGGGTATCACACAAGCTAAATCCATGTTTATAGCTCAACCGTCACTAGGTGGATGATAAGGTGGGTATCCCACAAGCTAAATCCATGTTTATAGCCCAACCGACACTGGGTGGATGATAAGGTGGGTATCACACAAGCTAAATCCATGTTTATAGCCCCACCGACACTAGGTGGATGATAAGGTGGGTATCACACAAGCTAAATCCACGTTTATAGCTCAACCGTCACTAGGTGGATGATGAAGTGGGTATCACACAAGCTAAATCCATGTTTATAGCTCAACCGACACTAGGTGGATGATGAGGTGGGTAACCCACAAGCTAAATCCATGTTTATAGCCCAACCGACACTGGGTGGATGATAAGGTGGGTATCACACAAGCTAAATCCATGTTTATAGCCCAACCGACACTGGGTGGATGATGAGGTGGGTATCACACAAGCTGCCATTTACTTCTCAAGACATGTCCTGGGAGCCAAGGTCAGTTTTGAAAACCCGCCCGGATGCGGATTCGAACTCTTGACCACCGTGCCTGTAGATGAACGTCTAGCCACTACACTACTGCTGTCGCTTCCCAGAGCAACAACATGCCAATCTTCCTAGTCCATGCCGTGTGGATTTCGCAATCACGACTGTCCACAGCCTTCTGTCTCGTATACTGCCAGTAATGTATGATGCCTATGTTTCTCCATGCCATGATGTTAAACTATCCGGCATCGTCTCGCTTCGTTTCCGCCTGCCTCTTTTCCTCCACAACTTTCCCATTGTCACTGCGTCTTCAAGCCAGAGATAATTGAAACATATTGAAGATATACAGCCCTGTAGAACTGTAGGGAAACATCAAGCAATACATCTACTACTGCTAATACTGGCACCTTGCTGTCTTGACAGACGACAGTTTGTTCCACCGTGCTTCAAGAAGAAAAAAGCATAATAGCTACAACCCATGGCGGGACCTAGGGATTGAGGTATACTTCTCCATAGCACAAGGCGTGGGTTTAATACTAAAGACCATGTGATGACCAACTCTCTCTCTCTCTCTCTCTCTCTCTCTCTCTCTCTCTCTATCTCTCTCTCTCTCTCTCACTCTCTCTCTCGGCCTGCCTAGTTTACTTCAGAGGAAAAGAAGCACGGATGCATCTGGAACAAGACAGTCCGCTGAGGTTGCCGGATCAACAAAGCATTATCTGATTGTCCGCCTATCGGGGCCTCGATCTTAGACCAGTTACTGAAGTAATAAGTCACGAAAACAAACGTTCCTTTACTTAAGGTCATGTTGCAAAGCAAAATAAAAATAATTTAAATCACTTATTGAAAACCGGTCAATATATTGATAGGAGTGAAAGAGTCAGCATAATATACATTCCTTGGAACCTTACCGTCTTGACCAACGATAATTGGTTACAGTGTGTTCCAAAAAGGCATAATAACAACAAGGTATAGTAACTACGGTGGCGAATATGATTGATCAGACCATTCGTGCTGTAAATGTTCGTCCACAATGGATGAGTAAGAACATATGGTCATTTCCACTATCGCACACCATCTTACGTCTCAGACGCTCAGTGTGTGACCTATCAGCAATCCTTTTCTCCTTTGTGTTTCTTCCGTTTCTGATCTTCACCCTCCTTGAAACACGTTCAGTGGCGACTTGCTGCTAATGTGTAAAATCGATGCCTGTATCAATCATGTCCCGTTACATACATCTTTGTATCATAGTAGAGGCCGAACCTGAGATCTCTTACCCATCTGTAATTCACCAAAAAAGATTTCCTTTCGTATTCTACCATCGTCCTAATGTGTCCATCCATCATGTGCCATGCCGGTAAGCGTGGGCGGTCAAGTTTTTCCATCTCATTCGATCACCAGAGTCGTGGATCAGCTCCGTGTTCCTGTCTCGACCATGCCCCGTGGCCAAGCCATCCAGGTATTTACTTCTAGGTCTTCCCCTTGGTCTGTTCCCTTCGATCTTTCCAGTTGTCACCAAGTTTTCCAGTTCATTTCTTCTCATAACATGCCCAAAACATTTTGACTGTCTACTTCTAATGTCTCTAATCAGTTTACGATCTTTATTTGTTTCTTGAAGGACTTATTCATTGGTTTTTCTGTCTGTCTATGGTATTCTTTGCATTTTCCTTAGAAACCACATTTTTGCAGCCATCAGATGTTTTTCAGCTTGACTGCTCATTGTCCAAGCTTCACATCCATATAAAAGTACAGGTTCTATGTAGCACCTCAACACTTTTTTTCTCGTTTCCATTGACATCTTTTTATTGATCAGTATGTTTTTCATCTTGCTAAAGGCTACTTTCGTCATGGCGATTCTTGTTCTAATCTCTTCAAGGCACCTCCCACTATAGGACTAGAAACGTTTGATTGTAGCTTCTGACAATAAAAACGTAATGTCTGAATAGAATACCTACAATTCCTATTCATATGCAATTTTTGAATGCAAACCGCATTTAATGTCTGCAGGGTATTAATGTATAGAATAATAAATAATATGCAGTCATTACACAAACAATTATTGAATCTTGCTGCATTTGATGTCTGGGATCTTGTTGTATTTGCAAATGTAAAGGAAAACACACAATGCACACTGTGAATACACACTGTTTTGTACGAAATAAAACCAAATTAAAAGGTGAACATTAAACCAAAATAGAAGAAATGGACATAACAACATAACAGTTATTTCAAGGGGCATTACTAAAATTATTATAACTGTACTCTGCGATTTACATATTTGTTGTATCTATCATAATCTTTTATAAACATTTTCATAGAAATTGGTGTCAGTTATATGCAGCATAAATAATGGGATAAGAATTTTTAGTCATCTTCAAAGTTTGTGTAAAAGTAATTATAAATAGCATCGAGTCATTACACAAACAAGTATAGAACATTGCTGCATTTTATGACTGGGATCTTGTTGTATTTGTAAATATAAAGGAAAACGCACAATGCACCTTGTGATTACACACTATTATGTACGAAATAAAACCTCATTAAAAGGTAGACATGCTAATTAAAATGCTTGGTTATGCAGATGATATAGATATTATAGGGGAAAATGAACAAAAGACATCGGAAATATTGACTCACTTAAAGGGAAAAGCTCAACAAATGGGACTGGTTATCAACCAAGATAAGACAGAATATATGGTAATTTCAAGAGAAGGAACGGCTAAAAACTCTGGCCACATACAAATAGATAATATGACCATTAAAAGAACGGAAACATACAAATACCTGGGTACAATCTTCAACTGCTCCAACATAATAAGGGAAGAAATTCAAGCTAGAATCAACTCTGGAAATAAGATATACTATACACTACAACATCTGCTAAAATCAAATGCCCTATCTCGTAACACAAAGATCACAATATACAAAACACTGATCAGACCAGTTGTGCTGTGTGGCTCTGAAACCTGGAGTACAACTAAAGGAGACGAAGCCTTGTTACAAACCTTTGAGAACAAAGTCTTAAGACGCATCTTTGGACCCATTAGGGATACACAAAGTGGAGAGTGGAAAAGAAGAAGCAACAAAGACATGTATGATCTGTTTAAGTCCCCGCTAATCACTGGTATCATGAAGGCTAATAGACTACAATGGCTGGGGCATATAGAAAGAATGGAAGATAATAGGGAAACAAAACTCGCTTACACTCAGGACATAAATGACCGTAGACCCCGAGGTAGACCAAGAAGACGGTGGAGAGATAATATACATACAGTCCTACAAGCACTTGGAATCAGCAACTGGCAAGAGAAGGTCAACCAGAGAGACGAATGGAGACGGCTTGTATCTGCAGCACAGAACCTCAATGGCTCGAAATGCTGAAGAAGAAGAAGAAGAAGAAGAAGAAGAAGAAGAAGAAGAAGAAGAAGAAGAAGAAGAAGAAGAAGAAGAAGAAGAAGAAGAAGAAGAAGAAGAAGAAGAAGAAGAAGATAGAGACCTAACAACATAACAGTAAATCCAGGGGACATAACTAAATGTGGTGTAACTTTATTAAACCAGTTACATAATTTTAGTATTTGTCTTAATCTGTTTTAAACTTTTTCATAGAAATTAATAAAGATAATATTTCCTTTAAATAAACGATAAGAATATTAAGTTACCTTTAAAGTTTGCGTACAACTAGAGGCTAAGATTTATAAACATAAAATTGTATAATGCAATTTCGTACTTTTCCTTGATATTACATAAAATGTTTTCTGCTTTCGATGTCAGTAAAACGACCATATAACAGATAAATTTTTGTCCGGCCTGTACAAAAGGCCAAGATTTAACAAAGTAAACATCATGGCTGACAATCCTACCAAACCTGATCTGGGACTTCTGGAGGAAGATGACGAATTTGAAGAGTTCCCCGCCGAACACTGGACGGGTGAAGAACAGGCACCTAATGACAGCCATGTGAGGGAAGATAACATTATATAATGACTTTTTTAAACAGCTTCGGGCTGAGTTTGAGAAACAAGGAGAGACTACAGATATTTCTGAGCCAATGAAGACGTAATGTACTAAATCACCTTTTGAGCATCTGTATTATTTTCATTTTAACTTCATTAAAACAATGTTCTTTAACTTGAAAAAAAAAAAAAAGATTCATATCATGATAACCACAAAGCCAAGAAGAATTCCCGCCTCTCGTGCGAGAAATTCTTCCTCAGAATAGAACTGAACTGGCGCAAACTTCCAATAGTTAATTTCAACACACAAGAAGACAGGAACACACAAGAAAACAACACACAAGAAAACAATCCAAAATGGAAGACTTTAGCAGTTTTCAAATCGTCAGCAATCCAAAGAAGAGCAAACGAGCAGACAGAAAACTACTGCAGTCACTAGATAGTTTGGACACTGCCGCAGACGATCTGTCACCAACCTCAAACATTCATGCTTTTGTTTAGGCATACACAAAATAGGGTCAGGAACAGCTATACTGCAGACATCAGACAGGTGGGATATTATTAGAACACACACAGATGACCAGGGACGAATCTGCATAATATCAATCAATCAATCATGTGCCATGCCGGAAAGCGTGGGCGGTCATGACTCGCCATTTCACTCGATATAAATGGAATCAGCATTGAAGGACAAAACATCAATAACATTAGATATGCAGATGATACAGTATTGATTGCAGACAATGCACATGATCTGCAACAATTAGTAGCTGCTGTTGTTGTACATAGTGAGCAGCTGGGGTTGGAATTAAATTGTAGGAAGACACAGGTTATGGTCCTCACTAGGAAGAACGAAGTACCACAATGTAATATACAAGTAAATGGGAATATTCTTCAACAAGTGAATCGGTTCAATGATCTCGGAACAGTCATAACATCTGATGGCAGATGCCTTGAAGAGATTAGAACAAGAATCGCCATTGCGAAAGTAGCCTTTAGCAAGATGAAAAACATTCTGACCAATAAAATGATGTCAATTGAAACGAGAAAAAGAGTGTTGAGGGGATACATAGAGCCTGTTCTTTTGTATGGATGTGAAACTTGGACAAGGTGCAGTCAAGCTGAAAAACATCTGATGGCTGCAGAAATGTGGTTTCTGAGGAAAATGCAAAGAATACCAAGTACTAAAAGAGGCAAATGAAAATCATAGATTGATTAGAGAAATTAGACGTAGACAGTCAAAATTTTTTGGACATTTTATGAGAAGAAATGCACTGGAGAACTTAGTGACAGCTGGCAAGATCGAAGAGAACAGACCAAGAGGAAGACCGAGAGGAAAATACCTGGATGGCTTGGCCACATGGCATAGACGAGACAGGAACACTGAGCTGATCCATGACTCTGGTGATCGAGTGAAATGGCGAATCATGACCGCCCACGCTTTCCGGCATGGCACATGATTGATTGATTGAAAAGGTAGACATGTAATTAAAATAGGGGATAACAACATATAATTACAGGGGACATAACTAAATGTGGTATAACTTTATTAAACCATTTACATTTTTATAGTATTTATCTTAATCCGTTTTACAATTTTTATAGGAAGTACCAAAAGAAATATGCTCTTTAAAAAATGGATACGAATTTTAAGTCATCTTTAAAGTTTATGTAAAAGTAGTGGCTTAGCTTTACGGATATTACAATTTTATAACGCAATTAAGTACTTTTCCTTGATATTACATAAAAGGTTTTCTCCTTTCAATGTCTCGAGTGTAATGTTTCCATATTTAACTTTTTGTCCGGCCTGTAAAAGGCCAAGATTTAAGAAAGCAGTCATGGCTAACAATCCTACGAAGCCTGATCTGGGACCATTGGAAGAAGATGACGAATTTGAAGAGTTCCCCGCCGAACACTGGAGGGTGAAGAAGAGGCACCTAAGGACATACATGTGTGGGAGAGTGCGCTTCCTTGGGGCAAGATGGTGGCGAAAACTTTTTCGTCCGTTAGGACGAACATTGATTTGTGCGACAGGGGTTTTTCCTCAAACTTTCAAGTGATCAAAGGCTTTCTGTTCACATCCGGGAGGTAAGATGCCTAATCTTCACTTCACACAGAACCATACATTGTTGTGTCTGCCACAACTCTACAACACAACAGGATCTGCTATGTGATTACCCAAGCATTGTATGATTGTCATGTCGTTGTGTCAGTACTATAGAGCTCAACGTATGAAGTTAACCAGATCACTGATGTCTTCACTGCTTTGTTTAGTGCTCAACTATCTATCTGTGAGAGTTATGTATCCGACATCACACCAGGATAGTAACATTGAATAGTTTGCAAAAAGGTGTAGGTGTATGTTACAAATTACAGTGTCATTGCTATAATGGCATCTGTAACCATGAGAATGGAAGCTGCCCTTCTGGTGTACCATGTGAGCCGGTTTGATTTGGTCCTGGGTGCCAGTCTGTGAAAGTGGCGTTCACGGACTGGACGAAAGCGGTCCTGATTTCTGGACAGATGAGAATAATGCCACTTGTCATGATAATTTGCAAGATACCTATCTTACATTGTGGCCATCACATCCACACAGGACTATGTTTTATGTTGCATCTGTAACACTCCCGTCACTTCCACACAGGACTATGTTTTATGTTGCATCTGTAACACTCAAGTACTTTTGTGCGCTTCATAGTAGCACGGGATAACGCAGGAAACATCTGTTGTAATACGTCTGAATTCCTTGTGGATACCAACACAGTGGCATCTCATACATGGACAGTTTCACCACTGAATGGGCTCTGGCAGCTGAAGTGTGTTCCTGTATGTCGTTGGAGGTAGATATGTTGCTTGGGAACAGTTTGTGGCGGCCATTGGAATATAAAAGCGACACTAACATTGCCGTCAGGGTTTTCGTCACGCACTATCACAGTGTTGTGTAGTGACTTTAGATATTATGTGACATTGGTTTTGTTCCCCGTATCCATGTATCTACTGTGTTCGCCAGAATTGAGGCGCTAGAACCTCTTGCACCCATGTAGATTGAGCCCGTTAGCTATTACAGCGGTCAATCTAAGAGATGGAAAACTCCGATTATAAACCCCTAAGTTTAAGGTGGACCGACGTGCCGAGGACAGAATGGCCACGGGTGAGCTGGTCGTCAACGTGGAACATCTGGTATGCGGGCGGGGCGGCGCCAAGCGTATGGACTCCTTAAGGACATCCCCTGCCCCTTCCCTAGGAGGCAGGCTCTACCAGGGTGACCGATTATATCCCGCCTTCATATCAAACCAACTACGGAAAATAAACAGCATTATCGCCGAAGCAGCGGAGTGCGTGCTTTGTGCCGATACCTTTGACAACAGCCAGCGGGGAGAGAATGAAACGGAGGAGAAGAGGTAGGGAGAGGAGGGGGGAGAAGGAAAAGGAAGAAGAGGGCTGGAGCCTAAAGGGGTAGAAGGAAAACGAATCGTTTGGGAGTAAAAAATGTACGGGTTCGGTATTGAAATTGCCGTAGTGCAAAGCAACGAGGGCCAACACTGGAGAAACTGGTCTACGATTTTGATGTCCTGATGTTACAAGAACTGAATACAAACTCTTTTAAGTGCCCTGGCTATACATGTTGCATTAACCCAACAGGGCAGGGAAGACATGGGCAGGCTCTGTTGGTCAAGGATGGTTTACAGCATTCGATATTGGATATGAGTGGGTGGGGTCAGGAGATTAAAGAGGAGCGGGGAATGCGGATAAAAAATCGGCTGATACAGCTTGAACCTGATAAATATATATGTAAGTGGGAAATAATGCATAAGCAGAGAGAGAGAGAGAGAGAGAGAGAGAGAGAGAGAGAGAGAGAGAGAGAGAGAGAGAGAGAGAGAGAGAGAGAGAGAGTTGAGACTGGTTGAAAGGTTCAGTGGATACCCCTGGTACCATACATACATTACATTGGCACCTTTCCGTCTTGACAGACTATAGTTTGGTACATTGTGCTTCAAAAAGGCTTAATAACTACGATCCATGGCGGTGGCGAGTGTGGCTGGTAAGGCCAATTCTTGCTGCAAATGTTTGCCCACAGTAGGTGCATGTGAAAACATGGTCATTTCCACCATTTTGCACCATCTTACGTCTCTCATTCTCTGTGTGTGCTTTATCTGCAATCATTTTCTCCTGTATCTTTATTCCATTTTTGATAGTTGCCCTCCATGCAACACGTTCAGCGGCGACGTGCTCCCAATGTGCATTATCAATGCCTGTATCAATCATGTCCCGCTTACACACATCATTGTATCGTAGTAGAGTCCGACCCTGAGATCTCCTACCCTACTGTAATTCACCAAAAAAGATGTCCTTTGGTATTCTACCATCATCCATCCTCCTAACGCAAATTAACATTACTAAAACAAAGTCTATGTTAATAGGAACCAGGCAAAGACTTCACACTCTAAACTCTCAGAGAACTCTTCAGCTGCACATTGGCAGCACGCCTGTAGAAAGTGTCACCGAGCACAAGACACTGGGTGTTATCATAGATCAAAATCTAACTTTTAATTCACATGTTCATGCTCTAGTTAAACAAATAGCCAAAAAAGTATACCAACTTGCCAAAATTAAAAATTTCTTGACGAAAACACAAGAAAGATATTCTATACTTCTCATATACAAACACATATTGATTACTGCTCCACAGTCTGGGATGGATGCTCCAAATCAATAACAAAACGCCTATATTCACTCCAGAAAAGGGCAGTGCGTTTAATTAATGGTGAAAAGCTTACCGACAATTCTAACCTATATAAACGTCTCCGGTTACTGCCACTCCCCAAGCGCCTGCTTTTTAATAAAACCAAACTAATTCACAAAATCCTATTTCAAAATGCTCCAAGCTACCTTTGGCCATTGTTTAAATATAACGTTAGACATAGCGAACGACTAAATATACTTCATGTCCCTAAACCTAGGATAGACTTATATAAAACAAGCTTAGCATACTCTGCCGCTCAGTTGTGGAACAATCTTCCACAAGAAATCAAAGACACCACCAATCATGATACATACATTCGCAACCTGTTTGAACACTACCTTAGTACAGACTACATGCCCCCATAACAAACAACACAAAAAAGACAATAATGGTAACTTATCTCAAACGACAACTAGCCAAAAAACATTCCCTTATGTATGGCACGTTACACCCTCCTTAGGTATTTATAATGCCCATGTTAAACACTGCTTCAGTGAGTCATTTGTTATTGATTATTTTTCATGCGTTTTAATGTTCTTTTGTTGTCAAAAGTTGCTTCATAAGTGATGTTGAATGAAAGAATGTATGAGAGGAAATAGAGAAGAAGGGCAGAATGTCAGACGGGCCTGCGTGCCCAATTCTTAACCCTTTGAAAATAAAGACTTATTATTATTATTATTATTATTATTATTATTATTATTATTATTATTATTATTATTAACGTGTCCTATCCATATAAGTCTACGAAGACTGAGCATGGAATATACCGTCACACAACCTGATCTTTCCAATACTTCAGTATTTGTGATTTTGTCTTGCCACTTATTACCAAGTATTCTTCGCAGACACCGCATATGAAAGCTATTTAAACGTTTCTCTTGGCGTGAGTAAGTTGCCCAGGTTTCACTGCCATAAAGAAGAGTACTAAGGACACAGGCTTGGTAGACGAGGACTTTTGTTTTGGCAGTAAGCTTCCTGTTCTCCCAGACTCTTTTTGCTAACATGTTCATTGTTGTTGCTGCCTTGCCAATCCTGATGTTGATTTCCTGATCGAGGGATAATTTGCTATTTACCT
The DNA here is from genome assembly GCA_014155875.1 of Cepaea nemoralis. Taxonomy (NCBI): domain Eukaryota; kingdom Metazoa; phylum Mollusca; class Gastropoda; order Stylommatophora; family Helicidae; genus Cepaea; species Cepaea nemoralis. The sequence continues at coordinate 46,966 of JACEFZ010019439.1, forward strand.
CTGATCCTAGATATGTAAAATGGTCTACTATCTCCAGTTCGGCGTCGTCAATAAAGATTGATGGTACACCATGTGCACCTTGTGACATAATCTGTGTCTTCTTTTTGTTAATTGTTAAAGCAAATTCAGAACAAGCATCGGAGAATGCAGATAGTAGATGTTGTAATTCTTCCTCAGAGTGGGTCGTAATCGCAGCATCATCCGCAAAAAGCAACTCTCTGATTAGTACCCTGCTAATTTTGGTCTTGGCCTTCAATCTCTGAGCATTATAGAGGCCACCATCTGAGCGTGAGTGAATGTATATACCGTCATCCTGATCACGAAAGGCATATTTCAGTAGAAGTGAAAAGTATATCCCAAAGAGGGTGGGGGATAGTACACAACCTTGCTTAACTCCACTCTTAATTTCAAACTCTTCTGAAGTTGAGCCATCAAACTTGATTATACCCTTCATGCCTGTGTGGAACGATTCCACAATGGACAGAAGAGTTGGTGGGCAGCCAATCTTCTTTAGTGCTTTGAACAGACCCTCACGACTGACCAAATCGAATGCCTTTGTGAGGTCGATGAAGGCAATAAACAATGGCTGATTTTGTTCCCCGCATTTTTCTTGCATTTGTCGCAATGAGAATATCATATCAATGGTAGACCGGTTCTGACGGAAGCCGCACTGTGATTCGGGTAGACTTGATCTCCCAGGACTTGAAGTCTGCGCAGGACAATTCTGGCAAATACTTTCCCAACAATACACAGAAGTGAGATACCCCTATAGTTGTTACAGTCGCTCCGATCGCCCTTGTTCTTGTACAGCGTTATGATGTTTAAATCTTTGAAATCCTGCGGGACTTGTCCTTCTCGCCAGCATAGCTCTATTAGCTGGTGGATCTGTAGAGCGAGTGTGTCTTGCCCACTCCTGATTACCTCTATTGGAATCCCATCCTTACCTGGAGCCTTGCCAGATGCAAGCTCATTTATAGCACACTTAACTTCTGTTATAGTGGGAAGTGTGTCCAGGTGGTCAAGAGTTGGCAGGGCCTCTATGGCGTTGAGGGCATCATCCGCTAGCTTTGTCCCACTTGAGTAAAGCTCTAAATAGTGCTCGACCCATCTATCCATCTGCTGTTTCTTATCAGTGATGATATCTCCAGTCAAGGTTTTCAGCGGTGCACTTCTTTTGATCATTGGACCACAGGCTTTCTTTATCCCTTCATACATGCTTCTGATGTTTCCCTTATCACTTGCGATTTGAATGGACTCACATAACTTGATCCAATAGTCATTCGCACACTGCCTGGCAGCCTTTTGTACATCCTTCCTCGCTTGCTTCAGCTCACTCAGAGTGTTACGCGTTGGTCTTTCCTTGTTTCTTAAGAGAGCTATCTTCTTTTTATCAATCAAGGGCTGCAGTATCTGGCTGTTTGCCGCAAACCAGTCCTGCCTCTTATGATCCACAGTGCCGTAAACCCCTACCGCTGTTTTATAAATAGTTTCCTTAAGTTTACTCCATTTATCATTTACTATACAATTTTCTGATGTATCATTGAAAGCGTCTTCAAGTTGCTGTTGAAATTCAAAGCACTTTCCAGGATCGTGAGTGTTAATAATATTAATCCTGGGGCTAGACTTGTGGTTAGCTGTGTAGATTCTCTTTGGTTTCAGTCTAACGCTTGCAACAACCAAAGAATGATCTGTATCACAGTCAGCACTGTGGTAACTTCGAGTTAATGATGTATGGTTCAGATGTTGTCTCCGTGTGATAATGAAGTCCAGCTGATGCCAATGGCCGGATCTTGGATGTTTCCATGTGACCTTATGCATCTCTTTTGTTTTAAAAAAGGAGTTTGTAATACATAGGTCATTTCTAGTGCAATGCTCCAGCAGCCTTTGCCCATTATCATTCATGCGACCGATGTTGTATTTTCCAAGGCACACTGGCCATGAACTCGAGTCCTTGCCCACACGAGCATTGAAATCACCGAGCATATAAATGTAGTCGGATTTTGGAACTGCCTTGATCACAGAGTCTAGCTGCTCATAGAACGTATCCTTCACATCATCAGAGGAAGCGAGTGTCGGTGCATATGCAGTGAGAATGGTGGCAAATCCACAAGACGTTGCCAAGCGCAGTGATAATAATCTTTCATTACCTCCAGCTGGGATATCAATCATTCCCAGTAGCGAATTCTTCACTGCAAAGCCCACACTATGTTGCCTTTTTTCTGCCTGCCCTCTTCCCTTCCAAAAAAGGTGTAGTTGTTTTCCCTGAGTAACCCTTCCTCAGCGAGGCGAGTCTCCTACAGGCCAGCAATATCAATGTTAAGACGATTGAGTCAGCATCAATCACAGCCGTTTTTCTCACATCGTCAATATTTGTCAAGTCAGTGGAAAATCCTGGACACGTGGTTCTCACGTTCCAGGTTGCAAGCCGCAGCTTGAGGTTTCTATTATTCGTTTTATTAGTACCTGGTTCATTGGTTTTACAGCCTGCGATTCAGATTTTGTCCTAGCCCCAAGCACCCATTGAAGCAGGCAGGCTGTGGCGGATCAGCACCCAATTGGCCGTGGGCTGCCCAGATTGAGGCGGGCGGTAGCTGATCAGTGACACCTGTAGGTGTCTCCCACCGTCAGAGGCAACGCGTGGCGCCCCATGTCTACGCCAACTGACAAGGACTTATAACCCGTAACAGTTGCCTCTCGCTTTGATTCCGAGACCGGTTAAGACCAGGGATGGAGTTATTGCCTCTCCATAGCACAAAGCCTGGGCTAAAATAAAGAAACCATGTGGTGCCCATGCAGCATAATCCCTCTCTCGGCCTGCCTAGTTCACTCCAGAGGAAAGTTAACACCTCTACATCTGGAACAAGACAAGCTGCAGAAGCTGCCAGATCAGCAAAGCAATGCTCTAACTGCCCGCCTGTCGGAGCTTCGATCCTAGACCAGCTGCCAACCAAGGCTTAGGGCCTGGTCTGCGCTGCTATGACTTATTTTGTCTTTGGGTTGCATTTCCTCGCACCAGGATAAGGCTAGTAACCTTGCTTGAGGCCTTGCTTGAGACGGATATTGTCTGTCTAAATGACGGGACACCCATTGGGCTAGCAATGAGACCAGGGGACCCTGACACGGCCATCAACCTGGCACTTGTATCCCAAGAGGCGACATCAGATATAACAATGGAGTGTCCTTGGAGACCATGGTAGTGACCACCTACCCTGTTCTGTGTTGATACCTAAGTCCAACACAGTTAGGGCTATGAAAGCTCGCAGGGCATTCATTTATGATGGCGACCACTCTTCGTTCTTGGGGCGCCTTAGATCACAGGGAAGATCTAAACCAACAAGGAGAATGTTCACCCAACCACCATGGTGGACACCAGACGTGGAAAATTCATGGAGGGAAAAGAGGGCGGCCATAAGGAATTTGGCAGAGTTTGCGGAGAGCAACCAATTCAGTTGGCACAGATAAGAGGAGACTGAAAGATATAAAAAAGTAAATGTGCGGAATTTTAAACTCCAGGCACCAGAGGCAAAAAAGGATTAAGGGGAACAGTTCATCAATGAAGTCGGTGGGGATGTGACATTGGGAAAATTCTGGAGGCTGCACCGACAGATGAAGAGTCAGGCGACGCCTGGAACACACGGTACCGTTTATGATGATAATAACCGACCTATGACAACAATACAATATATGATACTGGATATATACCTCAGGAGTTATGTAATTCTGTATTTATTGCAATCCCAAAGAAATCAGGAGCCTTGGAATGTGATCAACATCGAACAATTAGTATAATGAGTCACATCACGAAGATTTTGCTAAGGATTATCATGCAAAGAGTTAGGAGGAAAATACAACCTGAAAGAGGAGAAGAACAATGTGGATTTGTGGAAGGCAAGGGTACAGTAAATGCTGTGTATATACTGAGAAACATAATCGAACGTTCTATAGAAGTAAACACAGATCTACACCTTTGCTTTATTGACTACACAAAGGCTTTTGATAAAGTGAGACATGTCAACATGATAAGGATGCTTGAAGATCTACAAATTGATGGAAAAGATCTTAGACTTGTAAAAAACATATATTGGAAACAACAAGCTGCCATAAGAGTTGATAATGAAGTAAGCCAATATCAGCCTATTAAAAGGGGTGTGAGACAGGGATGTGTAATGTCTCCAGATTTGTTTTCCCTATACAGTGAAAGTATTTTCAGAAATATTGAAGATATGGAAGGAATCAACATTGGGGGACGATGCATCAATAACATTAGATATGCAGATGACACAGTCTTAATTGCAGACAATGAACAGGACCTGCAAAATTTAGTAGATGCGGTTGTTACACACAGTGAACAACAAGGGTTAGAATTAAATTGTAAAAAGACACAGATTTTGGTCGTCACTAGGAAGGATGAAATACCACAATGTAATATACAAGTAAATGGGAATATTCTTCAACAAGTGAGCAGGTGCAATTATCTCGGAACAGTAATAACATCAGATGGGAGATGCCTTGAAGAGATTAGAACAAGAATCGCCATGGCAAAAGTAGCCTTTAGCAAGATGGAAAACATATTGACCAATAAAAAGATGTCAATTGAAACGAGAAAAAGAGTGTTGAGGTGCTACATAGAACCTGTACTTTTATATGGATGTGAAGCGTGGACAATGAGCAGTCAGGCTGAAAAACATCTGATGGCTGTAGAGATGTGGTTTCTGAGGAAAATGCAAAGAATACCATGGACAGCCAGAAAGACCAATGAACAAGTCCTTCAAGAAACAAATGAAGATGGTAAATTGATTAGAGAAATTAGACGTAGACAGTCAAAATGTTTTGGGCATGTTATGAGAAGAAATGGATTGGAAAACTTGGTGACAACTGGTAAGATCGAGGGGAACAGACCAAGGGGAAGACCTAGAAGCAAGTACCTGGATGGCTTGGCCTTGTGGCATGGTCGAGACAGAAACACGGAGCTGATCCACGACTCTGGTGATAGAGTGAGATGGCAGAACATGACCGCCCACGCTTACCGGCATGGCACATGATGGATGGATGGATGACCACTGACAAGGACAAAGGGGAGGCTTTTCTTGCACGATTGTTTAAAACAGAAGGATCTGAAAGATAAAGCTATTAGATAACGTCAGAGAGGCCTTGTCACGGGCCGATAGAAAGGAGGACTGTGAGTTTAAGGTAGAGGATATTAGATGGGTACTGAAGCGGGCTAAAGACACAGCGCCAGGTCCGGATGTGGTGAGGTACTCCCATATGAGTAACATAAATGATGGGGACGTGGAGGAGATGGTTCTTTGTTTCAACCTAAGCATCAATACGGCGGAAATACCCCACGATTGGCTGCATAGCTAACTGGTCCCACTCCCAAAGCCAGGTAAGGATCACTCCAGACTTAATGGATACCGAATCATAACTCTGCAAAACACGTATGGCAAGGGTCATAGACTAAGACGAGGCAGGTCCTGGATGGCACAGGCGGAACTTTCTATACGTCAGGTGTGAGATCTAGAGACCACCAATCGTGAAAAAGAGTGGGTTGGAGTTCGGGAAGACATGACGGACTAGTACAATGTAATAATAACACTGGGTCGTGAGTGTAGGGAATGGGAAGCGGGCCGCACTGACTTTGAAGTGCAACAGCTGATCCAGAGTAACACACATCAAGGTGACATAGTCATCTACACCGATGGGTCAGTGATGAGAAACAGACGTAGTGGTTGGAGTTTTATTGCAAAGGCTAATGGGCGAGTCTTGAAACAGGAGTTTGGCATATGAGACAACCACCTGCAGCATGAGAATGACTGTCTGCGTTTAACTTTTCTAATCAGTTGTTAATTTGTTCCTTGAAAGACTTTCTCATTCGTTTGTCTGTCCATCCATGGCATTCTTTGCATTTTCATCGGAAATCACATTTCCACGGCCATTAGATGTTTCCTGGCTTGTCTGTGGTAAAGCTGTAGCAATGTAAACAATATAAAATAACACGAAGTAGTGCAGTTTTACAGAACACAATGACGCAAAACAAAGGACGTTGCGACGACAAGCCTTCATCAGCCAGGGACGACCAGAGAGGCCAAACCCAATGTAAAATTCTCCCCGATACAGATTCGAACTCATGACCACCGAGCCGACAGGCCAGCATCTAGCCACTACGCTAGCTCGGCTTCCGTGTTAAAAGCCTACTTCAATTGAAAAAGACAAGATTTCTTGCGTATAGTGGACCATTCTAATTTTCGAACATTCAAATAGAGGGGCTGCGTGGTCTCGAGGCATGGTGTCCGCCTCGAGTGCTGGAGGTCCCGGGTTCAAGCCCCGATGAGGACCGGGATTTTTTCACGTGGACTTCTAATAATAAAATTTCCCCTGGTCTCTGGGTAGTGAGATCGGACACCCGTGTGTATTGTTGTGCACGTAAATAATCCCTTAACAGTTGGAAATCGAAAAATAGTAGCCTAACGGAGCTTCCCGGGGAACATTTCGAGTTAAAAATCTACCTCGCCGGTGCTACGGAGTTCGTGCATTGAGCTGAGTTTCTCCAGACTCAGGTTTGAGTTAGGAGGAGAACGGAACGCTCATGGGTTGCACCCGTGTGCCGTGATGTTGATCCATCGACTAAACTAAACTATTCTAACGAAATATTTGTGTCCATAGATGTGAAATAAAGAAAATGTTGTATGTTAGTTATTTAATTTGTCACGGTTCCAACTTCATGGCAACGGATCGTCCCCACTATGCCCCGTTCCTGTGCCAGTGAATAGGACACAAAATGCTCAAACTGCCTAATGTGAAAAGTGGAACAGACAGGAGTCTCGACAAGTCAATAGCCCGTACAGGTACACAGTGCATAATGTCGCCGCCAGAATCCCAACACAAAAGTCCTCCACGAAAAATACAGTCTATCGTCGATGGAATCGGCAGTCATCAGAAAGACTTCATTGAGCCGGGTTTTATCCCATATGGCTCGGACTCTTTAAACAGAGCGGCCCGCCCAAAGCGTCACATAAAGCACGAACTCCGTAGCTCCAGCTACGACCCGCAGGAGTATCCGAGAAAAATGCACTCGTGAACCGAAAAGGCAATTCAGTCAATTCAGTGACAGCCGGCCGCCATAATTACCGAACATTCAGTTCACGCGGACAGATGTAAAAGCATTCCACGCGAAATTCACAGCTCACAGTGTCGTGCCACACACCCATTCAGTAGCATGGCGACGGAACCATAAATGTTGTAAATTAAAGGGGAACAATCTAATACAGATGAATGGTCTCATTATTCCAAGAGAGATAACTCACACTATAGGACTAGAAACGTTTGAGTGTATGTTATGACAATAAAAACTTAAAGTTTAAATACAATTGCATACAATTCCTATTAATATGCAATTTTTTAATGCAGACCGCATTTAATATCTGCTAGGAATTAATATATAGAATAATAAATAGTATGCAGTCATTACACAAACATCATGGCGCAGAATCCCTGCCACAGGGATCACCATTATCTCCTGTGCTGTTCCACGCCTACACTGTGAGAATCACCGGTGAGCAGATCACAAGACCGAGGAGGACATTGTCGCGTGCCGACGATGTGTTAGTGTATCGTCAGGTCAGGGTAAGTAGGATAGAGATCGGGCTGATGTGGAACTACAAACAGAACTCAGTCGCATAAACACTTGGTGTGTTAAAGCTGGTGTAATGGTCAATCCAACAAAGGCAGCAGTGACATGGTTATCTTTGAATAACCATATTGTCAACACCCCAACGCCAACTGTAAATCTGGGTTCAGAGACGGTGGAAAGAACGCAGGCAATGAATTACCTGGGGATACGATTTGATCGAAGCTTTGCTTATACTGAGCACACTGACCAGGTGATAACAAAGGCCAAGCGGGGTTTGGCTGCGATGCGTGTGATGGCGGCGGCAAACTGAGCAGCGCCATTTATGTCTTCTGATTTTGTCAAACATTTGATATCTGGAATCTTGTTGTTTTTGCAAATGTAAAGGAAAACACATAATGCACCTTGTGAATACACAGTGTTTTATACGAAATAAAATCACATTAAAAGATAAACCAACATCATCATCATCAAGTGCCATTCCAGCTGGCGTTGGCGTTCATGTCTCTCCACATATCTCGGTCTTTGGTGTTCTGCCACCGTCTCAATCCATCCAGCATAATTTCTCTTGGTCGGCCTCTGCCTCTCTTCCCCTGGATCTTTCCAGTCGTCACGATATTCTCCAATGCCTCTCTTCTCAAAAAGGTAGACATTAATTAAATAGGAGAAAGGGGCATAAAAACATAACAGTTAATTCAAGGGACATTACTAACAGTAGTATAACTATATTATGTGATTTACATTATTATACTTTTTATTTAATGTTTTATAACATTTGCATAGAATTTAACGGCAGCTATATTCCTAATACAGAAGTTATGAAAGTTTTAAGGTTATTTCCAGAGATTATTTAAAAGTAATGGCTTAATTTTACACACAAGAGACTTTTATAATACATTATTTTACTTTGCTTTGATATTACATATTATGTTTTCCCACGTTCAATGATAAGTTATGGTACAAACACAAAATCCTATTAATTTTTGTCCGGCCTGTAAAAGGCCAATAATCCTTAAATGTATCTTCTCTGGTTTCTCTTTACAACGTATAACTCTTTCGCCTTTTACTAAAGATTTCAATATGGGGACAAGAAGAAAAGATTTTCTCTGTTACGGATTATTCAAACGCATAAGTGATTTTAATTTTTGTGGCATTGATTTCGATTGTTTTCATCACGTGCAGATCAGGATTACAGATGTTCGCTGTCACGGATTATTCAAACACATCAGTGATTTTTAACACACCAGTGATATTAATTCTGTGGCAGTAATTTTAATAATCTTCACCACATGTAGATCAGGATTAAAGATTTCCTCTGTCACGGATTATAGAAGATGGAAAACCAAATTGTAAAACGTGTCAAAGTCAACACGAGTGAAGCTTTTGAGGGAGGAGCGCTCCACTAAGCAAACACACTTGTGTTTTCTATATCAGGACCTTACGTATTTCGGTTCAACTACTCATTGATGGCGAGCGTCTTGATGGGGCCTTGCGGGATCGGTAGGCAAGGGATCAAATCCATCTACGGTTTTGAGGTCCCTAAAAGATGGCACGCTACGCTGACACCGGAAGCAAAAGCGCCTCGTTATAAACGCTTCACGCGATGAAGCATGAACTGCAGGATCCTAAATAAACTATTGTAATTGAAAACATGGCTGGAGAGGCAAGGGACACTTTACAACTGAAAATGGAAGTCTGTTCATATATTCTGGTAGAGATGTTGAAGGCCAGAGCGGAGTGGCATGTTGCTTAGATAAAATAACTGCAAAAGTTTTAATTGGATATAACCCGGTTAGTGATAGAATCCTCACTGTCAGACTTAAAGGCCATCCAAAAAGCACAACTCTCATACAGATGTATACACTTACTTCAACAGCAGAGGAAGACGAAATTGAAGGTTTTACAGCATACTGCAAGACACATTACATAAGATTGGTCATAATGACGTAACAATAATAATGGGAAATTTTAATGCAAAAGTGGGTACGGGAAGAGGTGGATATGAGAGACAAGTTTTAGGAAAATTTGGATTATGAAATAGAAATTGTGCAGGTAACAAATAAATTTCATAGAGTCACCGACTTCTTCTTTTAGAATTGGTGGACCTTCTAAGTTACTTTCTTCTGTTAATTCTTCCCTTTCTCCATCATATAATTCTCTTATATACTCATTCTACCTCTTCATTATAGCACCTTCCTCCAATAATATCTTTCCTGTGTTTGATTGCAAACACCCTGTATTTATTCTTATTTTTCTTCCCGTAAGCTCACTGATTTGTCTGTGCATATTTTTTGGATCTTTAAAGACATTTAATTCAATTTTTTTGCATTGCTCGTTTAACCAACTTTCGTTTGCATTCCCACATTTATCATGTATTTCTTTATTTATCTTAGCGTATTCTTGTTTGTTATTTTTACTCTGTTTTATTTTGTCCATCAGCATTCAGATTTCTTCATTCATCCATTTTTTCTTAGCTATTTGGCTTCTCTCCGATAATATTTCTTTGCTAGATTTATGAAGAGTCCCTTAACATTTCCCATTGTTCATTTATACTCTGTATTTTAGCTATTGCATTGTACTTATTTTTCGCAGTCATTCTGTATCGTTCTTGTATTTCTTTATCACTTTCAGAACCACTTTATTATGTCTCATGTTCATAACCATTTTTCCCTCTCTTTAATCTAACTTTTATTTGTCCACATAGTGGTACATGATCACTATTACCGTCAGCACCAGGCATTGTCTTTACATTAATTAAAGCATTTCTAAATCTTTTATTATTTAGTATGTAGTCAATGTGGTTGCAAATTTTCTCATCAGGGCTTTTCCATGTGTATAGTCGTCTTTTATGGTGTTTAAACCATGTGTTTCCAATTATCATATCATTGATATTTGCCCATTCTATTAGCTTTTCCTGTCTTTCATTTCTTGTACCTAAACTATAATTCCCCACTGCAACATCCATTTTCCCCTTTCCTACATTTGCATTAAAATCTCCAAGTATTATTTTTATTTCCTGTGATCCAATTTGATCCATCGCCATTTCTATTTCGTCGTAAAAGTGTTGTATTTCTTCATCACTACTGTTTGTTGTTGGTGCATATACTTGTATAATATTTATACCCATTGATTTGCCTTTGATTTTGACCATAATAACTCTATCTGAAATACACCAGTATCCATTAAGTGACTTGGCTGTTTTTTCGTCAAGTATTATTCCTACACATTTTTCATGTGTATCCCCTCCAGAATAAATTATTGTGTGATTGTCAGCTATAATTTTGCCCGATCCCTTCCATATCATCTCACTAACGCCTAGTATATTCATTTTCACGCTATCCATCTCTCTTAGAACATTGTTCAACTTTCCTAGCTCATTTAATGTCCTAAAATTATATGTTGCTACTCTAAATTTATTTATTTTATTTATGATTTTGCCATCAGTGGCTGGATGACGGTCTGGTGTCACCTGTGGCTCATGACTGTCCCTACCGGACGAGGATGTCCTAAGACAGCCATTAACGTCGTTCACTAACTCTGATATATGTTTTTCCATGAAGTCTTGGGAAGATAATGTGGTGGTTTCCCTTTGCCTTCCACATCCACATGGTGTTCTTGTTACCTCTGCCTTTGACAGCCATTTCCGACTGTAAGGACAAGTGAGTGCCCTGCTCTGCTCAGCTGCAGAGTTGTCCACTTATTCCGGTGGATACTCAGTCCCCAGAGCTGTATTAGCCACACCGTGGTGTGTTTCCCATCCTCTACCGCGGGGAGGTGCAGTTGGGATTTTCCCTTCTTAAAAATATGGTTTATGATCAAATCTCTCCAGTACTTTTATAGATAAATGTGTGAAGGCAAAATAAATTTGATTAAACGAGCAGTACAAAAAAACTGAATAAAATTAAATTAAAGATACACAAAATATGCACTGACAAATCAGTGACCTCACTGGAAGAAAAATAAGGGTAAATACAAAGTGTGTGAAATCAAAAAAGGAAAAGGCATTATTTGAGGAAGAGGTTTTGATGAAGAAATGTAATGAGTATATAACAGAGTTATATGATGGGGTAAGGGAAGAATTAACAAAAAACAGTAGCATAGAAGGTCCTATTCTAAAAGAAGAAGTTGCCGACTCTGTCAAACATATAAAAGAAAGGAAAAAACAGCTGGGCCAAACGGAATCACATATGAAGAATTAGAAGTAGGGGGAGAATTAGGCGTTGATATAGTCACCATATATATATATATATATATATATATATATATATATATATATATATATATATATATATATATATATATATATATATATATATATATATATATATATACAGCAGTGGATAATCACCGAGTGATATGCTGAAATCTGTATTTATAGCTATACAAAGAAGAGCAGAAGCAACTGAATGCGAAGACTTTTGTACAATTAATCTCATACACCATTTTACTAAGCTTCCACTCAGAATTATATTAAGAGGAACACAACAAATGAAAATCGAAATTGGTGAAGAACGGTATGGATTTGTGGAAGGAAAGGGTACAAACAATGCAATATACACATCACGAACACTAATAGAAAGATCAATAGAGACACAGAAAGACATATATTTGTGCTTCATAGATTTTACCATTGCATTTGTTAAAGTAAAACTTGATGAACTAATCAGAATGTTATATGATATCAACATTGATGGGAATTATCTCAGAATAATAAAATAAATATTTACTGGAACCAAATAACAGCAATTAAAATGTGAAATAAAGAGGGCATTTATGAACGCACACAAAAAACTAGGAGTACGACAGGGGTGTGTTTTGTTACCGGATCTCTTCTCCCTCTAAAGCGAAGCAATAATGAGAGAGAACAAAGAGAAGGAAGGAATACACCTACATTTATGTACCTATTGTTATAATATAAACAATATACGCTATGAAGATGGCACAGTATTGGCGGCGGATAATGCAGACGATCTACAACAATTGTTGGCCATTGGAGTAACGGAGAGTGAAAAGAAACGATTCTCCTTCAATATCGAGAAACCGTAACAAAGGTAATATCAAAGAAAAAAGGCAACACGAAAATGTGAAATGGAGTTAAAAGGGAAAGATCTTAACCAATAATACCTAGGGGCATTCATAACATTAGTCGGAAGGTGCTCAACAGAGATTAAGAACAGAATAGGGCAAGCAAACGCTGCATTTCAAAAGATGAAAAGTATCGTATGCAACAAGTCACTATTATTGAATGTAAGAATCCGGGAAGGTTAACCCGGCCAACAAATGCCCGCAGAGGAGAAAGGGCAGAAGAAGAAAGAAAGAAGAAGGAGGTAAGTTTAGTTCAGCAGTTTGCCATTAGAGATTAAGAGCAGAATAGTTCAAGCAAAAGATGTATTTCAGAAAATGATTGCCTGGAAGAGACTAATGAAAGGAGAACATTATATCCAACAATAAAAAATAGACAGTCAGCTTTCTGTGGTCAAGTGATGAGAAGAGAAGCATTGGAGAACATCGTGGAAACTGGAAAGTTCAGTGACAAAAGAGCCAGAGGCAGACCGAGAGAAATGATGATGGACTGAGACATTGGCATGAAGGAACATCATCAGTAGAGTTCATCCAGAGCACAAAGGAAAGAGATCACTCTGATGATCGTGTGAGATGGTAAACCATGACCTCCTACTCTTATCGGCATGGCACAAGATGACGGTGATTTTAAAAAAAAGACACGAGGTAGAAGATCTGGCTCGCCTGCCTTCGTCTCTTCCTTCCAGTTTTATTTTTAAATCAGATTGCCATGCTTCTGCTTGCTTGCTTGCGTTCGTTGGCTTGAGCTCCAACGCGAAGTCCTGTATGTCGGATGAAGGCATCCTGTTGTCCAACATCAGTGTGATGTTTTGCAGGACCTGAGGTTAGTTAGTTAGTTAGTTAGTTAGTCGACAGATCATCCTCGTTGCACATCGGACCATTCAGTCCATAAGTGCTCGGATCCCCTCCTCAGCAAATCCCGCAGCGTGTAGCGGCTAACGACGCCAGTTTTGTGTTGGTTTATCAATCTTCTTTGGCTTCCTGCGTAGTGTTCTTGTTTGGCCACCCCTCTTTTAATTTGCTGCTCTCGCAGTCTGGCCATTGTTGTAGATTCACAGTCATCACTTGGTTCTTGCAAAAGTCTCACTTCTCGTAGAGCATTCAGAATGTCAGCCTGGTCCATGAGTATCCGTTGTCCCATGTCTGGCTTATTGATGTGCAGACTGGTGGTTCATCGCCGTACAGGCAGACACTCTCCGACTTCGGAGGAATCGGCGATCCTACTGACTTTAGCCAGGACCTCGAAGGGACCTGTTGTCCAGGACGCTCGACGAGAACGCGTCAATAGATCTTGGCCAGTATATAACCCGGCCCTGGTGCCTTGGAAACACCCCTGTGTCCCTTCCATGCTTCTAATGTGGTCGAAGTATTTAAGGTGCCTCTTTTTATTTCTATTATTAACTATCTTTTTATTCCCAGCCTCTCTAGAACTTCTGTTTATTTGTGATTTTGTTTCTGTCAAATACGGCCAATTCTTCTGTATATCGACATCTCCAGCGTTTCATTTCGAATGTCTGAGATTGGAGGTAAAGGCGGTTACCGCAGCTTTCCGCTGGTTGAGAACAAACAGTATACACATGTCATTACTGTAACTGATTCACAAAGCATGATGATAAAGTTGAAGCCTGGCATGCTACGTGCAGAATGGCATGCATCGTTACAGAGGTCGTGGGTTATGAACATTCGCTGAATCTTTTCTCCAGGACCCTCTGGTGTGGTTGGAAATTAACAGGCAGGCAGATTGGCTGGTGCCGCATGATTAAGGGGTGATGTGATGTATGATTCGGCAGATGTGGTGAAGGCCCTCTGGGAGCATGTGAATAATGCAGAAGAACAGATTGACTATCATCGTCTAGAGAAAATGCAACAGTAAGGGGTGATCAGAGGATCTGGTCGACAGTAGTCACTCAGAAGTAAAGCAAGACGGATAGACAATCAGCTTGCAACTGGTACCATAGTACTGAACCTCGTCTCTGGCTGTTGAAGATGACAATGATCTTTGACCTATGAGGTCTCGCCTCCTTGTGTGCTGGTTAGTTCGGTGAACTTTTGTCCCTGACTGTGGTAATATTTCCCAATCCCCGATGACAAAGAAGGAAAATGTGCTTGTTCATTTACCCACATGATGAGTATTGTAAATATGTAAATACATGATCTATGAGCCTAAATAGCTTTCATTTTAAATACTGGTTCTTGACGATCATATGAATACATTTTTGTACTGTACACTCCTGTATATCTGTGGGGTATTCTTTGGATGGAAAGGAACAAGTGAAACTAAAGTTGGTAAAACTTAAATGATGGCAGTAATACTAAGAGTGATTGATAGAGGACAGTGGTACACATTAGGAATATAACTATCCGTGCAACGCTAATACACTTAGGCAGTATTTGTTCGCCATCTCACACCGTCGTCAGTATATATGGCCGGGTCTCTGTTTTTGTCTCAATTACGCTAAGCCATCCTGGCAAATATATCTTCGTTTCCACATCTTCTTTTCCCGTCAAGTTTTCTAGTGGTCAATAAGTTTTTAAGTTTATGTTTCATCGTGCCATGAAAAAACAGTAAAAAAAACTGGACTCTCTGCGTTTAACTTTTCTAATATGCTCTTAATTTGTTTCTTGAAGGACATTCTCATTCTTGTCTGTTCGTCACAAATCTCATTTCCACTGCCATTAGATGTTTCCTAGCTTGTCTGCGGTAAAGCTGTAGAAATGTAAACAATATAAAATAACACGAAGTAGTGCAGTTTTACAGAACACAATGACGCAAAACAGAGAACGTTGCGACGACTAGCCTTCATCAGCCAGGGACGACCAGGGAGGCCAGATCCATTGTAAAATTCTTCCACGATACAGATTCGAACTCATGACCACCGAGTCGACAGGTGAGCATCTAGCCACTACGCTAGCTCGGCTTCCGTGTTGAAATTGTACTTACAGTTGAAAAAGGCAAGCTTTCTTGCGTGTAATGGAACATTCTAACGAAATATTTGTGTCCATATATTTGAGATAACGAAAATGTTGTAAATTAAACGGGAACAATCTATTACAGATGAATGGTTTCATTGTCCCAAGAGAAGTAATTCACACTATAGGACTAGAAACGTTTGATTGTAGGTTGTGACAAATAAAACGTAATGTTTGAATATGATACCCACAATTCCTATTTATATACAATTTTTGAATGCAAACTGCATATAATGTCAGCGAGGTATTAATGTATAGAATAGTATGCAGTCATTACACAAACAATTATATAACATACTGCATTTGATTTCTTGGATCTAGTTGTATTTGCAAATCTTAAGGAAAACACACAATGCCTCTTGTGAATACAAACTGGTTTGTACGAAATAAAACCACATTAAAAGGGAGACATATAATTAAAATATGGAAACAACATAACATCTATTTTAAGGGACATTACTAAGAGTAGTATAACAATATTATGTGATTTATATAAATGTAGTATTTATCTAGCCAGCTCCGTGGCGTAGAGTTAACTCAAACGCAGTTCGTGATCATGCATACCCGCGTTAGAAACACATCTGTTAGCAATTTGATAGCAGACAGCGTTGCGTTGGTTTTTTACGAAATGGTATGGGTGCGGATCATTCAGAAAGCAATGGTAAATTACTGAACTTAAACTTACCAAGAGATCTCAACAGCGAAAAACGCTGGTGTTGACTGCAACGTCCTGTAAAGGATATGCAACTAACTTTTTAACTATAGTATGTCCAGAAATGAATGCCGTCGTTCACGATCAATTATTTTGAACACTGTCTGTTACATCGTTATGAAATTTTTCCTGCCATCTTATATTTACCCCCACCCAAGGAATGTGTCTTTGTTAGGTCCAAAGCAACTTACATCATCGAAAGCGGCGACATTTCTTTGATGTTTTGGTGAAAAACTAGTGATTTCTCGCTAACAAGTTGTTTTTACAGTAATGAATGCCCCGTCAATTCAGATGACGACACAAGGCGTATCCGGATTCGTATGGTAGTGGGTGCAGTAAAAGAA
Organism: Cepaea nemoralis; assembly: GCA_014155875.1. Taxonomy (NCBI): domain Eukaryota; kingdom Metazoa; phylum Mollusca; class Gastropoda; order Stylommatophora; family Helicidae; genus Cepaea; species Cepaea nemoralis. The sequence continues at coordinate 63,701 of JACEFZ010019439.1, forward strand.
GTAGTTAATAGTCGACAGAATCGACTGCATGGCACCGGGTTTTTATCCCATATGGCTCAGTCTCTTTCCGCAGCGTGGAAAGCGTCGCACACAGCACGAACTTCGTAGCTCCAGCGACGACCCTCGGGAGTCTCCGAAAAAATACACTCGTGAAATGAAGGTCGCGGCCCGGAATCGGACATACAACCTTCGGAGCCCGAGTCAGACGGCTTGACCACTTCACCACTGAGAATCCCGAGAGGGGTGCAATGTGTAATATTAGTAAAGACAGAGAATTTACAGAGGCATGGGGTAAATAATGTGTAAATTAACAGGAAAGTAGAAGGAATATATTTCTTACCTTATTTTTCATTTCCTTCTTGTTTCTTAACTTGCTAGTTAATAATCTGTACACAAGTATTCATGTTAGCTTTTTATATTGAGTTCGTAAAAGCTTCCCAATAGCTGTGCGTTAATGTGCGTATGGAGTGACCAGAAATGATACCACAATTTAGTCATCATGTTTCCATTTTTAAGGATCTGTTCAGGTGTCTGTGTAGTTTGTTCACACGTACACATGGGTGACAGACCCGCTTTGAGTCTTCGTAAAAGATTGTCTACTCAGCTGTTTACCGTTCAGACACGGAACATGATTACCTGTTTTGCCCTATGAAAATAGTTGTCAGTGTCTCTGTAGTGGGCTTTCTTCTTAACGACCAAGATGTTGGTCCTCTTTTCATTGAAGTTTATAGATTGATTCGTATGCACGTGTGTTGTCCCCTCATTTGACAACGTGTTTGCTCTCACGTTTCTTGTTATGCCACAATATGTCAGTTTCCACCGCAATATTACTCTTCTGTTTTGGATAGCTCTATGTTATTGTTCTTTCTCGACCAAACTCTCAGTTTTCTTACAGTCACTGTGTCTTTGGCATCCATCACTTTTATAATAACTCGCCTGATGACATCCTTGTCAAAGCTGTCTACAATTGCCTTTCTACCTGCCGTTTGCTTATCGCGTGTTGGTTTCATTCCAGATTCTTTCACCCATCGACGAAATGACCGTTTACTCAAACCCAATGAATGCACTGTTCTTTTTTCGGAATTTGTAATAGTATAAAACAGTTTCCTGTGATCAGCTTCTATACACAAATATGTGTATAACTTCATAGCGATGCTTTGAAGTGTATACACAATTTCGCATTCAATCCCATTGAAAAATAATCACACATTTCAATGTTAGCGATAAGTGGTAAGATTCTTAATAATAATAATAATAATAATAATAATAATAATAATAATAATAATAATAATAATAATAATAATAATAATAATCAGGTTTCATGAAATAACCAACAGTTTGACGACACCTCTGAACAGTCCCAGTTTAAAATGCGCGGGCTCCTTGGCATAAGGCCAATCCCGTGAAAAACGTAAAATATTCAACATTGAACGCTGACTGTCTGGCTACGCTGTAATATATTTAAAGTTATGAACTTCATCTCTGACCCGTAAATTATACACCGCATATAAACAAACTTTGAAATCTGCTGTACAATCTAAAGAACAAAATTTTTTTTTTTTTTTTTTGGTGGACATGATGATAAGGTTATATGCTAAATCTCATAATTTTCCCTCAGTTGGTTACTGAGATATGGAATTTTATATGGAGGCGAACAAATGTGAACGCACTGCGTTTTTTTTTAGATAGTATTTATTTTAATCTTTTATAAAACTTTCATAGAAATTGGCGACAGTTATGTGCAGCATAAATAACGGGATCAGAATTTTAAGTCATCATCAAATTGTGTGTAAAAGTAAAAATAAATAGTATGCAGTCATTACATACAGAATTATAAAATTTTGCTGCATTTGTTGACTAGAGTCTTGTTTTAGTTGCAATTGCACAAAGCACTATTTGTGATTACACACTGTGTTGTACGAAATAAAAGCACATTAAAAGTTAGACATGTAATTAAAATAGTCGCAATGGACATAACATAAAGATGTTTCAAGGGACATTACTAAAAGTAGAATATCTTCATTATGCGATTTATATAATTATAGTATTAATCTTACACTTCTATAATTATTTTCATAGAAATTAACAATGGTTTTATACAATTTTAATAATGGGATTGGAAATTTAAGTAATTTTTATAGTTTGTCTAAAAGTAATGGCTTTACTTTAAATACATGAGACTTTTAAAAAGGATGTTTCTACTTTTCCTTGATAATACATAAATTGTTTTCTCCTTTCAACGTCACACACTCGACAGTAAAATCTCTCAATTTTTGTCGGGCCTGTAGAAGGCAATATTGATTGGCAGAGTATGGGAAAGTCCATGATCCTGGCCAGCCATACTTTCTTGTATTAATTTATTGCTAATACTTTAGGCGTATTATGTACATATACTTTGTAATTTGATGATGAAACGCATTTGTACACCAATTCGACACACACAAACGCTCGGTTAAACAGATCTACACGAATACCATACACACAGCACGCCTGTTAAAATACTAACAATACAAATGCACATTTTTCTTAACACTCAATAAAAGTTTCTTTAAAAAAATGTAAAAGGCCATATTACTTTGGAACCCCACCAGAATTCTACAAGACATGCATACAAGCACTCCGAGAATGTGAGCACTTAATACATCAGAAAACATTCCATCCATCCATCATCATGTGCCATGCCGGTAAACGTGGGCGGTCATGACCTGCCATCTCACTCGATCACCAGAGTCGTGGATCAGCTCCGTGTTCCTGTCTCGACCATGCCACGTGGCCAAGCCATCCAGGTATTTACTGCTCGGTCTTCCCCTTGGTCTCTTCCCTACGATCTTGCCAGTTGTCACCAAGTTCTCCAAGCCATTTTCTTCTCATAACATGCCCAAAAAATGTTGACTGTCTACGTCTAATGACTCTAATAATTTTGCATTCCAGATCAATAAATATTTGGTAAAACAACAACCACCCTCTTTACAACGTAGAATCAAAAGAGGACAAAAATGATACATGATTTGAAAGTTCAAAGGAAAAATGACTACTACAAACATCACGAGTGTATTACGTTTAAAGAGGTAAATACTCAACGAAAGTGGTCACAAGGAAAGCCAGATTTCTTTCCTCTGCTCTGACCAAATTTAACATGTAAGAGAACATATTGCACGATGGTTGGGATTCATTGGTAAGAACAAGTCTCAAGACCACGGGTTGCTTACGACTGAAAGAGTAAAACCATGAAACTCTCATATAAGCTTGTCGCGACTGCCAGGTTGGTACTCCCATATAAACTTGTCGCGACTGCCAGGTTGGTACACCCATATAAGCTTGTCGCGACTGCCAGGTTGGTACACCCATATAAGCTTGTCGCGACTGCCAGGTTGGTACACCCATAAATGCTTGTCGCGACTGCCAGGCTGGTACACCCATATAAGCTTGTGGCGACTGCCAGGCTGGTACTCTCATATAAGCTTGTCGCGACTGCCAGGTTGGTACACCCATATAAGCTTGTCACGACTGCCAGGCTGGTACACACATATAAGCTTGTGGCGACTGCCAGGCTGGTACTCTCATATAAGCTTGTCACGACTGCCAGGCTGGTACTCACATATAAGCTTGTCACGACTGCCAGGCTGGTACTCTCATATAAGCTTGTCGCGACTGCCAGGTTGGTACACCCATATAAGCTTGTCACGACTGCCAGGCTGGTACACCCATATAAGCTTGTGGCGACTGCCAGGCTGGTACTCTCATATAAGCTTGTCACGACTGCCAGGCTGGTACTCACATATAAGCTTGTCACGACTGCCAGGCTGGTACTCTCATATAAGCTTGTCACGACTGCCAGGCTGGTACTCACATATAAGATTGTCACGACTGCCAGGCTGGTACTCACATCAAACATAATGTGCTAAACACTGCAAAGGAAAACTGCTGAACGTAAACTTGCCAATAGATAACAAACAGCAAGCAAGCAAGCAAGTATGTACAGACAAGAAGACTTGTACACGCTTTCCACGCATTGGGCATAATGTGCTAAATCCATGTTTATAGCCCTACCCACACTGGGTGGATGATGAGGTGGGTATCACACAAGCTAAATCCATGTTTATAGCCCAACCGACACTGGGTGGATGATAAGGTGGGTATCACACAAGCTAAATCCATGTTTACAGCCCAACCCGACACTGGGTGGATGATGAGGTGGGTATCACACAAGCTAAATCCTTGTTTATAGCCCAACCCACACTGGGTGAATGATGAGGTGGGTATCACACAAGCTAAATCCATGTTTATAGCCCAACCCACACTGGGTGGATGATGAGGTGGGTATCACACAAGCTAAATCCTTGCTTACAGCCCAACCCACACTGGGTGGATGATGAGGTGGGTATCACACAAGCTAAATCCATGTTTATAGCCCAACCCACACTGGGTGGATGATGAGGTGGGTATCATACAAGCTAAATCCATGTTTATAGCCCAACCCACACTGGGTGGATGATGAGGTGGGTATCACACAAGCTAAATCCATGTTTATAGCCCAACCGACATTGGGTGGATGATGACGTGGGTATCACACAAGCTAAATCCATGTTTACAGCCCAACCCACACTGGGTGGATGATGAGGTGGGTATCACACACGCTAAATCAATGTTTACAGCCCAACCCACACTGGGTGGATGATGAGGTGGGTATCACACAAACTATATCCATGTTTATAGCCCAACCCAAACTGGGTGGATGATGAGGTGGGTATCACACAAGCTAAATCCATGTTTATAGCCCAACCCACACTGGGTGGATGATGAGGTGGGTATCACACAAGCTAAATCCTTGTTTATAGCCCTGCAGACACTGGGTGGGTGATGAAGTGGGTATCACACAAGCTAAATCCATGTTTACAGCCCAACCCACACTGGGTGGATGATGAGGTGGGTATCACACAAGCTAAATCTATGTTTATAGCCCAACCCACACTGGGTGGATGATGAGGTGGGTATCACACAAGCTAAATCCATGTATACAGCCCAACCCACACTGGGTGGATGATGAGGTGGGTATCACACAAGCTAAATCTATGTTTATAGCCCAACCCACACTGGGTGGATGCTGAGGTGGGTATCACACAAGCTAAATCCATGTTTACAGCCCAACCCACACTGGGTGGATGATGAGGTGGGAATCACACAAGCTAAATCCATGTTTATAGCCCAACCGACACTAGGTGGATGATGAGGTGGGTATCACACAAGCTAAATCTATGTTTCCAGACCATCCCACACTGGGTGGATGATGAGGTGGGTATCACACAAGCTAAATCCATGTTTACAGCCCAACCCACACTGGGTGGATGATGAGGTGGGTATCACACAAGCTAAATCCATGTTATACAGCCCAACCCGACACTGGGTGGATGATGAGGTGGGTATCACACAAGCTAAATCATATGTTTATAGCCCAACCCGACACTGGGTGGATGATGAGGTGGGTATCACACAAGCTAAATCCATGTTTACAGCCCAACCGACACTGGGTGGATGATGAGGTGGGTATCACACAAGCTAAATCCATGTTTACAGCCCAACCGACACTGGGTGGATGATGAGGTGGGTATCACACAAGCTAAATCCATGTTTACAGCCCAACCGACACTGGGTGGATGATGAGGTGGGTATCACACAAGCTAAATCCATGTTTACAGCCCAACCGACACTAGGGTGGATGATGAGGTGGGTATCACACAAGCTAAATCCATGTTTACAGCCATACCCGACACTGGGTGGATGATGAGGTGGGTATCACACAAGCTAAATCCATGTTTACAGCCCAACCTACACTGGGTGGATGATGAGGTGGGTATCACACAAGCTAAATCCATGTTTACAGCCCAACCTACACTGGGTGGATGATGAGGTGGGTATCACACAAGCTAAATCTATGTTTCCAGCCCAACCCACACTGGGTGGATGATGAGGTGGGTATCACACAAGCTAAATCCATGTTTACAGCCCAACCGACACTGTGTGGATGATGAGGTGGGTATCACACAAGCTAAATCCATGTTTACAACCCAACCCACACTGGGTGGATGATGAGGTGGGTATCACACAAGCAAAATCCATGTTTATAGCCCAACCGACACTGGGTGGATGATGAGCTGGGTATCACACAAGCTAAATCCATGTTTACAGCCCAATGGACACTGGGTGGATGGTGTGGTGGGTATCACACAAGCTAAATCCATGTTTACAGCCCAACCCACACTGGGTGGATGATGAGGTGGGTATCACACAAGCTAAATCCATGTTTATAGACCAACCCACACTGGTTGGATGATGAGGTGGGTATCACACAAGCTAAATCCGTGGTTATAACCCAACCCACACTGGGTGGATGATGAGGTGGGTATTACACAAGCTAAATCCATGTTTATAGCCCAGCCCACACTGGGTGGATGGTGTGGTGGGTATCACAGAAGCTAAATCCATATTTATAGCCCAACCCACACTGGGTGGGTGATGAGGTGGGTATCACACAAGCTAAATCCATGTTTACAGCCCAACCCACATTGTGTGGATCATGAGGTGGGTATCACACAAGCTAAATCTCTGTTTATAGCCCAATCGACACAGGGTGGATGATGAGGTGGGTATCACACAAGTTAAATCCATGTTTATAGCCCATCCGACACTGGGTGGATAATGAGGTGGGTATCACACAAGCTAAATCCATGCTTATAGCCCATCCGACACTGGGTTCATGATGAGGTGGGTATCACACAAGCTAAATCCATGTTTATAGCCCAGCCGCAACCGGGTGGATGATGAGGTGGGTATCACACAAGCTAAATCCATGTTTATAGCCCAACCGAACCTGGGTGGATGATGAGGTGGGTATCACACAAGCTAAATCCATGTTTATAGCCCAACCGACACTGGGTGGATGATGAGGTGAGTATCACACAAGCTAAATCCATGTTTATAGCCCAACAGACACAGGGTGGATGATGAGTTGGGTATCACACAAGCTAAATCCATGTTTATAGCCCAGCCGCCACCGGGTGGATGATGAGGTGGGTGTCATAATCCCCATTGCTATGCCGCGACATCATTACGCCCGCCAGACGAATACCAGTTACCTACTCACAGGTTTCGCTGAGGACAGAGAGAGCGACCGTCAGAGTCAAGCCAGTACAAGCGTGGCGCATGTAATTCTCGCTGCGCTCGACTCCACAGGGCAAGCACTGTGAGCTGGAAACGGCAGACACGGCTAGGGGAATCAGACGAGACGGACGTGTATGAAAGCGGCTCTTGTATTTCTGTGCCTGAATGTCGAGTGCTCGTAGCTCTTGTGAGAAGATAGAGAGACTGCATAGCTGTGGGTTTGAGTCTGTGAGTGCCAACGATGTATTATGTATCGGTTGTGATATTCACCTTGTGATGGCCACATGCCTAAGTAGATTGTGTTGCATGTGAAGTGTAAATAAAACCATCAAACTTAGTGTTACCGTGTGTCACGTTAAATCATTCTGTACTTGTGTATGTCTCGCATATGTTAGGTCCAGCGAGCCAGAGTCATTAGATTGTAAGACCCTGACATGTGTGAACGTGGGACTCGTCCGGCTTTAATTTAGATAGATTTGAACCTAGATATGAACGTAAATTACATACATTTGAATGTGTTAATGTGGAAAAACATCAGTGATTGTGAAACTTGTCTCGATAAAATTGTAATCTAAGTTTAAGTGTTGCACCATCATAGTTGTTGAACGTTTAAACATGGCTAACTTGTCTTCGTGAAACTAATTGTGTACAGAAAAAGCGTGTGGAAGCAGAAAGTTCGGGAAAGAAAGCAACTTTTGAAAATTGTTGAACGACGACATTACGACCAACAATAACACTCAACGCCATACAAACCTAACCAAAACTTAATTGACAAGCATACACATCACACAGACATAGATTCTAATTTATTTCCTTCCAAAAGTAACCAGGTTTCCTGTGCCATCTGAAACTGTTACCCGTAGAGGTCATTTGCCGTGGCAGTAGCGACCCTACAAGTTCCTGGCCCTGGTTTTCACCATTCTTCATTGTATCTAGAGTACTTGAATATTATCTTTTTATATACTTTTTGATGCAAATTTGGGGCACACGCTGTAAGTCTAAAAATATTGTAAAAATTGTTCATATTACTAACACTTGATAACAAAATTGCGTGTGTGAGAAATCATTTTCAATGAAACATTCCACAATGTCTTCTCTAAACGACTTCATCGAGATGGGTTTAAAACTAAAGTTAACTGGTGATGAGTTGACAAAATGGAGTGAGACAAAGTACTCAGAACACCTCCTAGCCCAGGAAAAGGCTATGGAACGCGAAGAAAGAGCGGCTGAAAGAGCTGCTAAACAAGCAGAAATAAATGCAGAAACGAAGAAGGCAGAAATGGCAGTGAAACAGTCAGAAATAGAGGCTGAATTTAAAAAAGCAGAAATCTCAGCTCAAAGCAAACGAGAAGAGCTTGAACTCCAACTGAAAATCAAACAGCTTTAAGCTGAAACAGCTGTTGAAAAAGAATCTCGTAAATCTGAAAGACTGGAAAAAGAAAACCAGTACAAAAAGTATCAAGGTATTGTCAGAAATTATACCTCGGGGGACTGCATAGCAGCCTTCACCCAAAAGTTTGAGACTTTAATGGACCACTATCAGATCCCAGTATCTGAGTGGAACATCATTTATATGAGCAATTTTTCAGGGGAACCTCTAAAAGTTATAGAGACTATTCCTAAAGATCTCAGAAAAGATTCCATCCATCCATCATGTGCCATGCCGGTAAGCGTTGGCGGTCATGTTCTGCCATCTCACTCGATCACCAGAGTCGTGGATCAGCTCCGTGTTTCTGTCTCGACCATGCCACAAGGCCAAGCCATCCAGGTACTTGCTTCTAGGTCTTCCCCTTGGTCTGTTCCCCTCGATCTTACCAGTTGTCACCAAATTCTCCAATCCATTTCTTCTCATAACATGCCCAAAAAATTTTGACTGTCTACGTCTAATTTCTCTAATCAATTTACGATCTTCATTTGTTTCTTGAAAGACTTGTTCATTGGTCTTTCTGGCTGTCCATGGTATTCTTTGCATTTTCCTCAGAAACCACATCTCTACAGCCATCAGATGTTTTTCAGCCTGACTGCTCATTGTCCACGCTTCACATCCATATAAAAGTACAGGTTCAATGTAGCATCTCAACACTCTTTTTCTCGTTTCAATTGACATCTTTTTATTGGTCAATATGGTTTTCATCTTGCTAAAGGCTACTTTTGCCATGGCGATTCTTGTTCTAATCTCTTCAAGGCATCTCCCATCAGATGTTATTACTGTTCCGAGATAATTGTACCTGCTCACTTGTTGAAGAATATTCCCATTTACTTGTATACTACAATGTGGTATTTCGTTCTTCCTAGTGACGACCATAATCTGTGTCTTTTTAAAATTTAATTCTAACCCTTGTTGTTAACTGTGTGTAACAACCGCATCTACTAAATTTTGCAGGTCCTGTTCGTTGTCTGCAATCAAGACTGTATCATCTGCATATCTAATGTTATTGATGCATCGTCCCCCAATGTTGATTCCTTCCATATTTTCAATATTTCTGAAAATATTTTCACTGTAAAGGGAAAACAGATCTGGAGACATTACACACCCCTGTCTCACACCTCTCTTAATAGGCTGATATTGGCTTACTTCATTATCAACTCTTATGGCAGCTTGTTGTTTCCAATATATGTTTTTTACTAGTCTAAGGTCTTTCCCATCAATTTGTAGATCTTCAAGCATCCTTATCATGTTGACGGCATTTTGCATCCTGTATATTACCTATCCAGGAAACTTAAACCAAGAGAACACACTTGGTCGACCCCGCAAAAGGAAGCCATTGCATTAGTCTTTGCAATAACGAAATTGTCTAGATTCCTCCTTGGAAGGCATTTTTTTGTAGAATATGACAACAGCCCATTGACATTTATTACATCTGGAGTGCCAACTAACCATATGATAGCGCGATGGTCACTTTTGCTTCAAGACTACAGCTTTGAAGTAAAACACATACCGGGCACATCGAATACACTATCTGACCTTTTGTCACGTTGCCCCGATGATACCCAACAGCCACATATGTCTGAGTGCAGTATGTCGAAACACTCAGACCAGCACAGCCATTAATGTATATTTTTTTCAGAAAAGCTGTGAGTGTCAACTACATCATTGTGATAGGGATCATTTCCCACTGTAAATATTATTATTATTCTCAAATAAGGTGATAATTGTGTGGTATAAGTGCGTAGTATGAGTTAGAAAGTGAACAATAGTAATTATAAATATTATAAACGAAGAACAGTGCCACATGCAGTGTCGTAACTTACCTCAAGTGAACAAGAACAATTTAAGTTATCCGTGGTATCTGCAAACTGGAGAGATCCAGTAACATTTTATCCCGTGTGAATTGAACAATTGAGTGAACTAAACTGGGACAGTTACTCCACTGTATAAGATCGTAATCCAGAAGTCCAAGGAAATATCGAAAACACCAGCGAATAGCACAACGTTACACTCCGAGTATTCCAACATCATTACGGAACAAGTGTGTGAAAAACTATTGCTTACATCAGCTGTTCGTGTGTACTTCCGGAAAGTTAGAAAATTAAAAAAAAATCTAGCAGACTATGAACAAAACCTTAAAAATTAATGACGCTTGTAAAATATTTGTGAAACACGAATTTGAAATATAGAAATTGTGTAGTAATATTTTTGAAACTAGTGTAATCTTAGAATCATACCTTGATTGACTGATTCACAGTAGCGACATTTTTTCGCTATTGTAAAGAAGTATCAAGCTATGACGCTGAGAAATATATTAATAATTGTAATTTATTAGGTTTAACATCTGTTTAAATTATTTCCCTTTCATTTAATGGATGTCACAAATTACACCAAAGGGCGGTAAATCGAAATAGATAGTAATGTGTAATGTATAAAAATAGCCACTGTGTTGCCAGATTGTCGACACTCCAAGGTTGCATCAGCTGGGCATGGAGAAGATTGCCAAAGTTGTAGACCAACATAAGAGCTCCCTACCAAGTTTGGTTGGAACTCTACAGTTGAATTCGTCTTATATTAAGACGTTTTACGGTCTAACCTGATGTCTAAGGACATATTATACGTTTTTTTTGTTGGTTGCGAGGTAGTTGCATTGATTGCTGGTACTACCGGTCTGACTGGGTCAAAATTGCAACAGAGGTGATCATCCATCGAGAGGATGATACTTGGCAAGTGTTAAAGTCTGAATACAGTATGACTTAATATGTATAGTTTGCAATACTTATGTATTTCTATTCAACCTATGCCAGGATATTTGACAACCAATGGGAAGATTCTGACTTGGGTAAAAATAGTAACCCTGAATTTACAGAGAATACACATGAAAGATAGAATCTTTCATGAATGACGCGCGGGGAGGATGTGATAATCCCCATTGTTATGCCGCGACATCGTTACGCCCGCCAGGCGAATACCAGTTACCTACTCACAGGTTTCGCTGAGGACAGAGAGAGCGACCGTCAGAGTCAAGCCAATACAAGCGTGGCGCATGTAATTCTCGCTGCGCTCGACTCCACAGGGCAAGCACTGTGAGCGGGAAACGGCAGACACGGCTAGGGGAATCAGACGAGACGGACGTGTATGAAAGCGGCTCTTGTATATCTGTGCCTGAATGTCGAGTGCTCGTAGCTCTTGTGAGAAGATAGAGAGACTGCATAGCTGTGGGTTTGAGTCTGTGAGTGCCAAAGATGTATTATGTATCGGTTGTGATATTCACCTTGTGATGGTCACATGCCGAAGTAGATTGTGTTGCATGTGAAATGTAAATAAAACCATCAAACTTAGTGTTACCGTGTGTCACGTTAAATCATTCTGTACTTGTGTATGTCTCGCATATGTTAGGTCCAGCGAGCCAGAGTCATTAGATTGTAAAACCCTGACAGTGGGTATCACACAAGCTAAATCCATGTTTATAGCCCAGCCCACACTGGGTGGATGATGAGGTGGGTATCACACAAGCTGTATTTACTTCCCAAGACATGTCCTATTACTCATCCACGGAGCCAACGGCATATTTAAATATCCGCCCCGATGCGGATTAAAACTCTTGAATACCGTGCCTGTGGATGAACGCCTAGCCCCTACACTACTTCCGCCCCCACCACCCCCCCCCCACCCCAGAACTCTATAGTATACCATTACTTGCGTATATGCCCATTGTAACATGCCAATCTCCCAATAGTCCATGCCGTGTGGATTTCGTAATCACGACTGTCAGTAGACTTCTTTCTTGTATGCTGCCTGTCATCTTATAGTAAATATCGTGTGGCATTCATTATCACGATTGTCCATAGCCTTCCATAGGTAGTACCGTCTACTGTCATACGGTAGCTCAGTCATATCTACTAAGACCTGACCAACAACAGCAGGAGCTAACAGAAAGCAGGTAGTACCGTCTACTGTCATACGGTAGCTCAGTCATATCTACTAAGACCTGACCAATAACATCCGGCGCTAACAGAAAGCAGGTAGTACCGTCTACTGTCATACGGTAGCTCAGTCATATCTACTAAGACCTGACCAATAACATCCGGCGCTAACAGAAAGCAGGTAGTACCGTCTACTGTCATACGGTAGCTCAGTCATATCTACTAAGACCTGACCAATAACATCCGGCGCTAACAGAAAGCAGGTAGTACCGTCTACTGTCATACGGTAGCTCAGTCATATCTACTAAGACCTGACCAATAACATCCGGCGCTAACAGAAAGCAGGTAGTACCGTCTACTGTCATACGGTAGCTCAGTCATATCTACTAAGACCTGACCAATAACATCCGGCGCTAACAGAAAGCAGGTAGTACCGTCTACTGTCATACGGTAGCTCAGTCATATCTACTAAGACCTGACCAATAACATCCGGCGCTAACAGAAAGCAGGTAGTACCGTCTACTGTCATACGGTAGCTCAGTCATATCTACTAAGACCTGACCAATAACATCCGGCGCTAACAGAAAGCAGGTAGTACCGTCTACTGTCATACGGTAGCTCAGTCATATCTACTAAGACCTGACCAATAACATCCGGCGCTAACAGAAAGCAGGTAGTACCGTCTACTGTCATACGGTAGCTCAGTCATATCTACTAAGACCTGACCAATAACATCCGGCGCTAACAGAAAGCAGGTAGTACCGTCTACTGTCATACGGTAGCTCAGTCATATCTACTAAGACCTGACCAATAACATCCGGCGCTAACAGAAAGCAGGTAGTACCGTCTACTGTCATACGGTAGCTCAGTCATATCTACTAAGACCTGACTAACGTACAATACAAATATCACGGCTGTGTACAAGACCTGACTAACGTACAATACAAATATCACGACTGTGTACAAGAGATGAGTATATACACATATGCCGGCTTTGCGGCGAAGTGTTTACGCGCAGTTCGGGATCCCGCATACCAGTATTCGAATCACAGCTGCGGGCGATTTGGCAGCGAACCGCTTTATGTTGTTTTTTGTGTGTGTTTTTTACGAAATGCTATGGATGCCGGATGTTCAGAAAGCAATAGTAAACTACTGAACGTAACCTTGCCAAGAGATCACAGCAGCAGAAGGTGCCAGTGTTGACTGCGACACCCTTTGAGGGATATGCACCTAACTGAACTTATAGACACATTTAGTTGCATGTCCTTTACAGAACCTCAAATCACTGTCCACTAACACTGGTTGTGGGCCTGTCCTTGGTGGACCACTATGAGCCGAGAGGGCCAAAGTGGGACTAAAGGGCCCACAACAATAACAAGCACTTCGGGAATTCACTCAATGGACGGCTCAGGCCTCTGGGGGAACAGCGAGCCCTTATAGAAAAGGTAGCTGAGCAGACCAGGGCACTCAGTTGTCCTGACAGCCGGAAATTGCTGCCAAATGTTGAGGTAAAAGACCCAAATGTGGATGTAGAAGGCAAAGGCAAATCACCACATTATCTTCCCAATATTTCATGAATAGTCACATTTCAGAGACAGCCAACGGTGTTAATGGCTGTCTTAGGATATCCTCGTCCGGTAGGGACAGTCAAGAGCCACAGGTGACACTAGACCGTCATCCAGCTACCGATGGCAAAATCATAACAAATAAATTTAAAATAGGGAATACATTTAAAATGGGAAATACATCTAAATAGGAACATGGAATGATAGGACATTAAAATAGTTAGGAAAGTTGAACAATGCGATAAGAGAAATAGAAAGCATGAAAATGAATATTCTAGGCATAGGTGAGATGATATAACAGAGCGAGTCTGAATGCAACTGTAGCTGAACGTAACTGTAGGAAATCAAGACAACTCCTTGATGATAAATAAGTGTGTCTGTTTAATTATGAAGGTTCTCTGTTACAAAAATTGTAGACTGCAAATATCAAAGCTTGTTGACAGTTAGCCGGCAGATCGTCACTAACCCCCTACGTCAGCAAGTGAGTGTAACTCAATTCTCTAACTACCGTGCTCTTTCGTGCTCATTCCCTTTCCCTTTGCTCAGCATCTTGCGTACCAAACTAACCAAAGCCCTATAACAGATCATACTGTTATATTACCTTCCCATTCCAACAAGACTTTTCCCTGAAAAGTCTAAACTCTCAAACCCCAAGTCTATGACCCAAATCACTTAACCCAACAATCCCACATAATTTAAATTACCTCTTCTTCATTTCTGTAATAATTGTTAATCAATCCGCTTACCTAACTAGCATCAACCCATCCACAACATTAATATACCTCTAACTCCAACATGGAACCCTTATTCATTACCCTTCTCTCTATATCTCAACAATTTCATCTTATAGCCAGCAGTTCCGTATTTCTTGTCTACTTATATATTATAGCAAACCGCTATGTCCTCAACCACATCTTACTCTATTATTTAATGTGACTTTATACTTCTTCTTCTCTTCCACAAGTCACAAGCGTTCTACTTAAACCTAAATTTTACTTTTCATCACATACATACATATCAATATCTGATCTCAACCATAAAAATTCAAAACGCGTTTCATGTAACAAAATTCAAAACGCCATACTCTTCTGAAAATATCTCCAACAGGTCTACACCAAAAATCATTAGCTCAACATTACTAATTCTCTACAATCAAGCAACTTGTAGTCATACGATAGGAAGCCAAGTATCGGTGGCCACCGGGAAGCAAAGAACAAGAACTCTTCCTCACCAAAACCATACTCATAATTACCCCCTCCCCCCCCCCACACCCATGTCACCCTGAGACTTTATGCAATAAAGTCAAAAAAAAAAAACAATTACATATCTCTCATAGTTCAATTATACCACTTATTATGACAATTTCGTATCATATCTCACCTAATTATTTAATCACTGACCAATAGAGTTTGCGCCGATATCCACAGCATCAAACACCAAAAATATTATCCAGCCCTAAATGTCTATTTATTACAGACATTATTGATACTATGTCTCTGAACATAACTACCAAACATATCTCGAGGACACACTCAAAACCTCCTCCAACATTATAAACTTAATCTCCAACCCTTACATACTTCACTCCAGCAACTCAGGAATACTTCATATCCTCTTCCTTATTAACTTCGCTGAAAGCCTCAGCAACCCACCACTATTAATGTCCATTTGTTATGGGCAATACCTCCTAAAACCTCCATTTGTCACTTCATGCCGTTATCAACAGCAATAAAAATACCGCCGCTGAACGTATGTCTATGACCTTCTAAGCTATCTACCCCATCATATCTCTGTCTATCTATTATAGACATTCCCATACTTTTACATTGTGGCTTTTAAGTCAGGTCCATATGCTGTAACACAAAAATTAATATCGCTGTTCACTTACTGTAAACTTAACTTCTACTCTTTGTCATTCATTTTATCCCATGCTGCAATCACAGCACGAACAATAACATTCGTGGTTCATATATTATTAATCCCGCCCCATGGCTCTCAGTCCATGTTTATCGTTGCTGATAACTACGGCCATTACCCTTCATGATTCACTAATCATCATCTAATCTCCCAACTATTGTACTGCTATCCACAGTATATGATTACTCTTCGGACTAAAACATGGCATTCAATTCATGTTTTTATGCTTACCATATTTTCTGAACGTATCCAGAACTCCCAGGGACCCATTAATAAGTCTCTCTCTGTAATATGGACCTGTTTAATTTTCTAACTCCCCACAACTGAACGTCAAACGAAAACTAATTTAAACATAGTCAGGGCAACTCAATAAGTAACATGATTATAATTTTTGCAAATGAAAATTAATAAACAAAGTAATATGCTAATATTTAACCAAAGTAAGTTAAATAAACCCACAATTCATGAATAACTGGAGTCAAGACAAATCAAAATAGAACAATATCACCCCACCCTGGTTTCAAACGTTTATCCCAAACATTTTTCAAAATAAAACAAGCATCAATTCAAATTAAAAGAAAATTATCTAGTGTTATCTAACACTTCTGGTCTCTTTTACGGACCAGTAGTTTGTATGTAAAAGACTGAAAACACAACAATCCTATTCTAAAATCAAATGGTAATCGTTTTACAAAACCAAGTCAATCAAAAATAATATAACA
This sequence comes from Cepaea nemoralis, assembly GCA_014155875.1. NCBI lineage: Eukaryota > Metazoa > Mollusca > Gastropoda > Stylommatophora > Helicidae > Cepaea > Cepaea nemoralis. Next base: position 80,418 of record JACEFZ010019439.1, read on the forward strand.
TACTATACATGATGCATTGAAAGATCATATTCAATTAAAACCAACTGTCTTCTCGCTAAAGAGAAGCGTTAACTTTGCGTTGATTATCCCCCTTTATAATATTCCGTACATTACAAAACTAAATCATAGCAACATCAGTGTATTTGAAATATTAAACAAGCAATTACTGTTAACTACAGGTCAAATTGCTCCCTTTACTAACCAGTGTGGCTATTTCAGCGTACAAAAACTCATCTATCTACTAAGGGAAATTGTAACTTGGCACACTTATTTTCTAATCTAGTGGTTTCCCTTGGACTTACTTTGTATTCACCACTAATTCTACTTTCGCTTCATAAAGACATTCTCATCATACGCAGAACAATATTAATTCCCCCAACAAAAATCATTAATCAAAAATGACCATACTTTTTCTGGAAGTCGACAATCACCTCTCCTCCAGCAAGTATAAGCGCAAACCAAGCCATTTATCATCTCACATCATTCTACCAAATAGTGTCAGTCTCTTAATTAGTCTCTAGTACCCCATTGGTCTTACTTCTAATTGCATAGTCGCCGTCTCAAGCTCTACATTCTTCCGTAACATTAGTCTCCCATTCATAACGTTTACTGATGAGTACTTTCAAACACCTGACGTAAGAACCGCTACATTCTCCCGTATTATTAATTCCTCAAGCTCTTAATAAGCCTCCCATTCTAACATGCTTCTAGTGATTCACATGCTTCTTCGTATAATACTTTCTCAGAATTACTCTCTCACCCTTACTCCTCAATTTTACTTATTATCTTCACCAACCACCATTAACTTTCAAACTCTTCCCTTCACAATTTAACTCATACAAGCAATTTTTCACATATTCGCACGGCACTCGTATTTTATGCTTCTCATATGCACTGATCAGTCGCTATGTACAGACAACCTCGTTCTCGTCATTGTTCTCATATCACGACAACCCGACATACATATACTGTTACTTCTAAGAAAACAATTTAGACACTAATTCGTCATACTACCAATTACTCAACGCATCCTAAGCATATCGATCACTTTTTTTTTAGCATGCGTATGTATTTTATTCTTCCACAGACAGTGACACAATCTCCCTTCACACTGGAGTCTAAGACATACCTATGCGCTGCTACCAATCATCACCCGACATCGTTCTATCCATGCATTCCAACTAGATGACGTTTCGAAACTTCACTTCATTCTCTAATCAGCACGACGAACACAAGTTTGTCTATACATTTACGCACGCAAAGACAACGCATAACTAAACACATCACTCTGACACTCAACAGCTCACTCACTTCTCCTCAACCTCCTCTCATCATCCTACACTATTAAAACTTCAGATTCTTTCACCTCCACCAATGCTACTATATCTGCTTCTCAAACCAACCAGTGAAACTTTAATTCTATCTCAGATATCACGTCATAGCATTTTCACACTCCAGCCACTCTTCCAAAAGCTCTGAGTCAAGCCATCTCAAACAACACGTCAACTCCAGTACGAGCATTCATAATTAGTTTATCTCTCTTCATGCAAATTCTATGCCGAGTCTACCCTACTTTAATCAAACCAATTATACATCACTTAAAATGATCAAGCCACTCCATGCTGCCATTCCGTACAAGGGACATTTCAATTTCCACATTGTCTACTCTCCCCGCACCACCACCAAACACAAGATATTCGTTATAACGTATCCACGTAGAATATTCCATCACTCACCAGTGACTCTCTATCCTCAACAACACTATTGTCTGCCCTGCACCATATATTGTGATGCTACACCAAAAAAAAATTCATCTGCCTATTTTAGACAGAATATATGTATATGCTCAACCCGCAATTCATCTCGTAAGCCAAAACAATGCCATATGTCATTCCTCACCCTCGGAATTCTAACAGCCATAGAGTGCATCTAAGCCAAATAATTCATTGTCTCCTACTATTAGTGTGTGTCTCTCTTCAACTATCTCATCCTCCGTATCCATAACTGTTAGACTGTCCCTAAAGTACTCAGGTCTTAAGGTCATATAGTCCCTAAGCTTTCTCTCGTCGTCTTCTGTATAGGTCGGTTTAAATGCTTTCCTTCGTTTATTCCTATTTGTTGTTCGTGTCGTTACTGCGTCTGTCTGCCCACTGTTTTCTGTATAAGTCACATATCGCTTATATTTCCCCATCTCGTCTTCAGAAGATTCATTGATGATATTTCTCTCATCAGGCTTATTATAGTTGATTGCAGACACGTCAATAATATTCCTATAGTCGTCATTAGAACGTCTGACTTTCCTCTTGTCTATACCCCTATCCTTCATGCTCCGATTCATGACAACTTTAATGTCTTTACTTGAGGAAACCGACATATCTGTCGTACCTCTATTAACTATCAGACTATTTGTATTCCTTTCCTTAATACTTTTCCTCACCTGTCTTTTGACGTCCTTGGTTTTCGTCTGTCTATCTTCCTTAATTTCAAGTGTGTCTCCTTTTTCTAAATTCATATGAGGAGTTTTTATAATTTCCACTAACTCAGTTTGACTTGCTTTTGTTAACTTGTTGGTTGGTTGTATCTGGGTTTTCTTCTCTACTGTATCAACTTGTGTTTGTGTGTTCCGTTCTACCACTTCAATATCCTGCGTCTGAGTCTCCTGGTCTATTTTCTTTACTAATACCGTCATGTTCTTTTCCTGTCTAACAGTCAGATTCGCAACTACTTTAGGAGTAGTTGAATTTATTTTTATGTATTCTACCCTGTCCTTTGAGCTTGACTTCAAATACTGTCTCCGTCTCTGCTCAAGCCAGTCGTCCCGTCTTTTTCTAGCAGTCACACTATAAGAAGGCCTATTCCATTGTTTCCTGGAAAGGTTTCTCTCGGGCCCATTCCCATCTCTTTGTTCATTATAACTGCTCCTAGACTTAGTCCTATCTGGTTCAACATAACTGTCTCTATATACCACGTTATGTTGTCTTCTGTTTTCATTAAATACTGACTGTCTCCTATTATTCTTTCCTATTTTATTATAGTCTACGCAAGTTTCTTGCCCAGTCGTTCTTCTCCTTAATTCTTCCACAAATTGTTCAACCTCACCAACCGCTACCTTCAATTCTTCTAACCATATGGACACCCTTTTTAATTCTTGGCTTAAATCTTTCATGTTCTATACTACGTGTCTCAATGAAATAATAATTAATACAACTAATATAATCCAGAATTAATACTATCTAATCTAACTAATCTAATTAAATCTACATATATTTACTTCACTTCATTACATGTGTGTCAACGAGGCCTCATCCTGTGCCATGCTGAAATATTTTTGATATATATCTCGATAGAAATTATTTCAACATTACAATATGGTTAATTATAATTAATACTGTTAGTATACTTTATGTAAGGATACCCTTAAGGACGTAAGTTTCCCAACGCGTAGTATCGTGTTCTTAAAAAAAATCCATCCAATTGACCAGAATTTGGATCCTGAGTAGACTCTGGCCTCACTAGTGTAACGATCACTTTCACCCCTGGTCGTGCACGTCTGAACTTTGGCTTCACCCCCTGGTCGGGCACGTCTAAACCTTGGCTCTTTAGTATCAATTCGTTCTGGCAACGTCTCTAGCTCGACTCCAGTCAGAAGTAAAGCGATTAAAATGGTCTCTCCTTAGCAAGGCCGGCAACCATTATGCCCACCCGCCTCAGAGAAACCCAATACATCTAAATCACATCTAGTAGTGAACATCTTCATGAGCTTGAGTTTCTTTTCAAACTTGAGCAAGGTTGATACAATTTCTGAGTCAGCAAAACGATTCTATGGCCGTATTGAAACATTCCCACAGTGGCATTTAGGAGTCTGGAGCTGACTTGACAACAAAGTTCCTTGTGAGTAAAAATGTGGAACGGCAGCTCTTGGCTATGATAACGCGAAGAAGCCATCAGTTTTTGCGTATGACAATGTGAATCAGCAACTCTTGAAAACGGCCACGGCTATGATGATGTGGAAAAAGCCATCAGTACTTCGCGTCTGACAATGTGAATCAGCAACTCTTGAAAACGGCCACGGCTATGATGATGTGGAAAAAGCCATCAGTACTTCGCGTCGCGTTTCTCAGCCCAAGTTCAGAATCCTGGTTATTAAGGCTCCATTTCAGACTATATAACAGAGCGAGTCTGAATGCAACTGTAGCTGAACGTAACTGTAGGAAATCAAGACAACTCCTTGATGATAAATAAGTGTGTCTGTTTAATTATGAAGGTTCTCTGGTACAAAAATTGTAGACTGCAAATATCAAAGCTTGTTGACAGTTAGCCGGCCGATCGTTACTAACCCCCTACGTCAGCACATGAGTGTAACTCAAATCTCTAACTACCGTGCTCCTTCGTGCTCATTCCCTTTTCCTTTGCGCAGCATCTTGCGTACCAAACTAACCAAAGCCCATATAACAGATCATACTGTTATAATGAGATTGGGGGCGGGGGCAAAATTATAACCGACAAACACACAATAATTTATTCTGGAGGGGATACTTGCAAGAAAAGAGTAAGACTATCATTTGATTAAAAAAAAAAAAAAACAGCAACAACAACAACAGCCACGTCAATTAATGGTTACTGGTGTATTTCAGACAGAGTTATTATGGTCACAATGAAAAGTAAACCAATAGATATAAATAGTATACATGTATACGCACCAACAACATGTAGTAGTGATGAAAGAATACAACACTTTTACGATGAAGTTGAAATGGCGATGTCTCAAATTAAGTCACAAAAAATAAAAATAATACTATGAGATTGTTAATGCAAAAGTAAGAAAGGGAAAAATGGAGGATGTAGATTAGTGGGGAATTATGGTTTATGTACAAGAAATGAAAGAGGAGAGAACTTAATAGAAGGGGCAAATACAAATGAAATGAGAATTGGAAACACCTGGTTTAGACACCATAAAAGACGACTTTACACATGGAAAAGCCCTGATAAGAAAATACTTAACCAAATTGATTACATACTTATTAATAAAATATGTAGAAATGCGGTAATTAGTGTTAAGACAATGTCTGGCCCTAACTGTAACAGTCATCATGTACAACTCACTATGTGGACAAATGGGAAGAAAAAAATTAAGAGAGGAAACAAAGTGGTTAAGAACGTGGGACTTAATAAAGATGTTCTAAAAGCAGATAAAGACATTTAAGAGCTATACAAAGTGACAGTGGAAAATAGGAACAATGCAATTGCTAAAATACACAGTATAAATGTTCAATGGGTTGTTGTTGTTTGTTCATCAAGAATGATGATGACCATTCATTTCATCCAGTGGGGTTGAAGGTATGGAGCCGTGGGTACTAAGATGGCTGATAAGGCCTATTTTGGCTCGAAATGTTCTTTGTCATTGTGGGCAAAGAATGCTTGACGTCTCTGGAGGAGGATTTCCTGCAGTGGTTTTTCTGTCCTGCCTTTTCTTCACAGCTCTTGCAGTCCTGGTTGCCTCACATATGACTGCACCTTTGCGTAATGATGCACACCACCAATTTCGGTCTCTGCCTGCAGCCTCCCAGGTGTCATGTTGAATTCCAAAAGCATTCAGTGAAATTTTCAGTGTCTTTAAAGCGTTTCCTCTGGCCACCTTGGTAGCGTTTACCACAACGCAGTTCGCTGTAAAAAATTCGTTTAGGGAGCCTGTGATCTGGCATGCGAGTCAAGTGACCAGCCCAACGAATCTGATTCTTCATCAGTATAGTGTGGATACTGGGCATGGATGCTCTTTCTAGGACTTCAGTGTCTGGAATCTTGTCTTGCCATTTAATCTTCAGTAGCTTCCTTAGGCAGACTGTGTGGAAGTGGTTTAATTTCCTAGCATGTCGCTGATAAACAGTCCAGGTTTCACAAGCATATAGCAGTGTGGATAATACAACTGCTTTGTAGACTTTTAGCTTTGTTTGCAGGCTTATTCCAGTTCTGTCCCATACATTCTTGTACAGTCTGCCAAAGGCCGCACTGGCCTTGGAGATTCTTGCATTCACTTCGTCATCAATTGTGGCAGCTTGTGACACAGTGCTGCCAGGATAGGTGAATTTGTCCACAACACTTAGTCTATGATCATTCACTTTGATATTCGGCACAGTGTGATTATTCCCTGGAGCTGGCTGGTACATAACTACAATCTTCTCCAAGTTGATATTGAGCCCAAGTTGGCACAGGCATGTGAGAAAGCTGAAACATTATGTTGCATGTCCGCCTCTGAGTTGGCGTATAGAGCGCAATCATCAGCAAACAGGAGCTCTCTGACGGTGTCGCTGTTAATTTTGGTTTTAGCTTTCAGCCTTCTGAGATTGAATAACTTTCCCATCCATACGGTAGTTGATGTCTATTCCAATGTTGTCGTTCTCGAAGGCATTCATCAACAAGGCTGAGAACATGAGGCTGAACAGTGTTGGTGCCAGGACACATCCTTGCTTCACTCCATTGGTGACAGGAAAGGGTTCAGACAGTTCACCATTTTCCTGCACTCTTGCCTGCATGCCGTCATGAAATAGCCGCACTATTTGGACAAACTTTCGTGGACAGCCATATTTTGCCATAATCTTCCACAGTCCTTCTCTGCTGACTGTATCAAAAGCCTTGGTAAGGTCAATGAAAGTGGAGAACATTTCGCAGTTCTGTTCCTGGCATTTCTCTTGCAGCTTCCTTGCAGCGAAAATCATGTCAACAGTTCCACGTTCTTTTCTGAAGCAACATTGACTCTCAGGAAGAAGACCTTGATCGAGATGGGCTGTGAGGCGATTGAGAAGAATTCTGGCGAGTATCTTCCCTGCAATTGAAAGCAAGGAGATGCCTCGGTGGTTGTCACAGGATTGGCGGTTTCCTTACGTTTGTGAAGGTGGACTATTGACGCATCCTTGAAATCTTGTGGCATGGTCTCGTTCACCCATATGTTTGTAAAGACTTGGTGAAGCTGCTCTGTTAGGACCGGTCCACCTGCCTTGTATGTCTCTGCTGGGATGGAGTCAGGACCAGATGCCTTGCCGCTGGATAGTTGCTGGATGGCTTTGTTTACTTCCAATGGGTAATGTTAAGGGAATCCATTCTTCAAACATGCAAAAAAAAGAAAAAAAAAGAAATACTACCAGAGAGAAGCCAAAGAGCTAAGAAAACAAGGTTTATGGAAGAAATCTTACGGTTGAGGGACAACAGAAGACAGTGTAAACATGACAAACAAAAGTATGATAAAATAAATAAAGAAAAACGGTATAAATGTGTGAAGGCAAAAGACAGTTGGTTAAAAGAGCAGTGCAATAAAATTGAATTAAATTATATTAAAGATTCAAAAAATATGCACAGACAAATCAGTGAGCTCACTGGAAGAAAAATAAGGGTAAATACAGCGGGTTTTAAATCAAAAACAGGAAAGGTATTTTTGGAGGAAGAGACATTAATGAAGAGGTGGAATGAGTATATAAAAGAATCATATGATGGCGAAAGGGAAGAATTAACAGAAGAAAGTAACTTAGAAGATCCACATATTTGTGACATTTTTTGTCCAGTTTCTGAAAATCCCGAAACTTTGCAAAGATATGGAGAGAAAAATACTGCAGTGTTAAAGGGTGTCCGGAATAGGAACATCTGTGGATTTTAATTTTAACATTAGTTCACTTCCCCCCTGCTCCTTTGGATAAATTGGAAACGACTGGAGTTGTAATTGACATCTGAATATAGCTGTGAAATTCAACACATGTCATTTGATCATGTGGGAAAGACAAGAGAGACAACCGGGAAAATCATTATCCTTTGTTTCAGATTAATCATCTGTAATTCCATTGAGATCCATTGCAGTCAACCTTTATTGTGGAGACGGCATCTGATTTTTTTTTATTGAAAAGGACATAACAACAGAACAGTTATTTCAAGGAACATTACTAACAATAGTAAAGGGTGTTTGTAAAGTCTCACTACACTTGATATGTAGAACAGTCTTGCAAACAGAAAACATACTCTCCAACAAACAGCTGTACTACATACAAAGTGTAGTGAGACGTTACAAATACCCTGCTATTATGCGATTTACATATAACAATACAAAATAAAATTGATTACAAAAAAGGCAATCAAAAGTGAGCTAATTTTGTCAATATGCCGAATAACTGTCTTTGTACATAGTTATCTTGTCGCTTTCGCTTAATTAATTTATGAAAATTGAAGAAAAAAAATTACCACATTTCGCCGGTGGGGAATCGAACCACGGTCTCCTGCGTTACAGGCGGAGATACTTACCGCTAGGCCACTGAGAACACGACGAAAATTTAACAAAAACATGTCATGTAGTTAGTCCCGATGACATCACATAGACTTGCCTTTGACCCATTGCCTTTGACCCATTACCTTTGACCCATTGAGGCTCTGTAAGATATACCAAATCACTACATTTACTGCGGAACTATTTGGGACCGCAATTCGGAAGATTGCCGGTATGTGAGCCGATCGTTCAGAAAGCAATAAAAAAGGTCGCTTGAAAGTCGACAGGGTCGACTTCATTGCACCGGGTATTTATCCCATATGACCTAGCGAACTGCCGAAAACGTCGCATAGAGCATGAACTCCGTAGCTCCAGCGACGACCCCAGGAGTCTCCGAAAACATATGCACTAGTGAACCGAAAGACGCGGCCCGGAATCGAACCTACGACCTTCGGAGCCTGAGTCGGACGGTTTCACCACTTCGCCACGGAGAAAGCAATGGCAAACTACTGAATGTAAAACTTGCCAAGACATCAACAGTAGCTGAAAAACGCTGGTGGTGACTGCGATATGCTGTAAATATGATATGGTAAAAAAAAATAATTTTTATTTCACTTAATCTTTTCTAAAATTGTCATAGAAATTAGCGACAGTTATTTGCAGCACACAAAACGGGATACGAATTTTAAGTCATCTTCAAAGTTTGTGCAAAAGTAATAATACACCGTATGCAGCCTTCTAAAAAAAGTAATAATACACCGTATGCAGACTTCTAAAAAAAGTAATAATACACCGTATGCAGACTTCTAAAAAAAGTAATAATACACCGTATGCAGACTTCTAAAAAAAGTAATAATACACCGTATAGTCTTAGTTAGTCTTTCCTCTTGAGCCTAAGGCGGCGCATAGGGCAGAAGTCCTGTCTCTCCATGCCTGGCGGTTCGCTGCTATCTGTTGTAGATCTTGGATATTTACTTGGCCATTGAATGAGCCTTCTCTAATGATGGTTCTACGCAGGGTCTCTCTTGGTCTTCCCCGTTTTCTTTTCCCTACCGGTGACCATATGAGGGCTTGGTAGGGGAGTCTTGTCTTGTCCATTCTGAGTACATGGCCGATGTAGTTCCAACGGCGTCTTCTTATGAAATTGGATACTGTATCTTGCTTAGTCTCTTGTCTTATTTGCGAATTGGTTCTGAAGTCTGTCCAGTGGATGTTTAGAAGTCTTCTAAGACATTTGTTCTCAAAATTGTCTAATTTTTTATCTAAAGCTACCGTTGATTTCCAACTTTCACATCCATACGTTAACACTGGAATCACACAAGAGTTGAAGATTTTAAGTTTTGTGTGTTTGCTGAGTGTCTTTGACTTCCAGATGTTTGACAGTTTGTTGAAGGCACTAGATGCCAGTGCGATTCTAGTTGATATTTCTGGTGTTGAGTCCCCTGTGGATGTCATTTTGCTTCCTAGGTATGTGAAGCTGTTGACTTTTTCAAGAACGTAGCTGTTCAATTTGGTCTCATCTGAACTGTTGGTAAGATCAATAGTCTTTGTTTTTGTGGTGTTAATTTGGAGACCAATTTGCCCTGAAACATTTTGGAGGTGGTTTATTTTCTCTTGAGCATCCGGATGTGTTGAACTCAAAAGCACTATGTCGTCGGCAAAGTCCAGGTCTTCTAGAATTTTGTCAACCCAATGAATACCCATATTTGTGTTGCTTGTGCATTTGCGCATGACCCAATCGATAGCTATTCCAAAAAGCATCGGTGATAAGACACAACCCTGTTTCACTCCTGTTTCGACTGAGAACCAGTCAGAGTTGCCTGTTTCTGTTCTTACGCAGCAACGTGTCTCTTTGTAGAAAGATTTTATGACGTTGGTATATTTGGTAGGAAAACCATAGATGTTAAGTAGATTCCAAAGTGAAGGACGGTGGATGCTGTCGAAGGCTTTTTGAAAGTCGACAAAGTTTGTGATTAATTTCGACTGGAATTCTACGGAGTCTTCAATGATTATTCTGAGGGTGAAAATGTGGTCTATGCATGACCGTTTTGGTCTGAAGCCTGCTTGTTCTTCTCTGAGCCTTTCATCTATCGCCTTTTTCAATCTCTCAAGTAACATGCTACAAAAAAGTTTTCCTGGTACTGACAATAGAGTGATACCACGCCAATTATTGCAATCAGACATATCGCCCTTTTTAGGCAGTTTGAAAATTACACCATCTTTCCACTGTTGTGGTGGGGATTCGCTTTGCCAGATTTCATTGATCAGCTGTAACAAACGTTGTAAGGTGTTCTCATCTGCTGCTTTGAGCATTTCTCCTGAGATTTCATCTTCACCAACAGCTTTGTTGTTCTTCAATTTTTTGGTGGCTGCTTTAATCTCTTCCATGGTGAATGACTCGCAGGAGGCATCCAGTGGGGGCATAGTAATTTCTCCATCCAGGTTCGGAACAGTGTCAGGCTGCGGTCTATTTAATATTTCTTTGAAATGTTCTGCCCATCGTTGCTTTTGAAGGTCATCGGATAACAGTTGATTGCCTTGTTTGTCTTTGATGGGTATATTTGGTGTAGGTGAGTGATTGCATAGTTGCTTCATGATATGGAATACGGCTCTGTTGTTTCCAGTTCTGGCAGCTGATTCGGCGTCGGAGGCCAGGCTGTGAATAAACTTCTGTTTGTCTTTTCGTGCGCTTGATTTCACCTCTTTATCCAACATAGAGTACTTTTGCTTATGGGTTTCATATGTAGATGTGTCTTTTGCAGAAAGAAGTGTTAGTTTTGCTTGTTTTCTTTCTTGTATCTTCGTCCAGGTGTTATCGCTTAGCCACTTCTTCTTCTGTCTTTGTACGTAGCCGACTGTGTTTGTTGCAGCATTTAGCAAGGTAGTTTTTTATGCAGACTTCTAAAAAAAGTAATAATACACCGTATGCAGACTTCTAAAGAAAAAACGTTAGTTGTATGTCCTTCACAGTATGTGGCAGTCAACCCCAGCATTTGGACTCTTCGTGATTACATGGCAAGTTTTACTTTCAGTAGTTTGCCATTGCTTTCTGAACGACCGGCACCTATACCTTTTTCGAAAAAAACCAGCACTGCTGTGTTTCGAACCCTGATATACGGGATTAAGAATCGCGTCCGTAACACCATGGATATGGTTTTGCAGCCTTTACACAAACAATTATAGAATCATGCTGCATTTGATGTCTGGGATCTTGTTGTCTTTGCAAATGTAAAGGAAAACTCACAATGCGCCATGTGAATACACAGTGTGTTATACGAAATAAAACCACATTAAAAGATAAACCATCATTATCATCATCAAGTGCCCTTTCGAGCTGGCGTTGACGTTCATGTCTCTCCACATATCTCGGTCTTTGCTGTACCGGATCAACTCTGCTGCTGTTATTCTTCTATGCCACCGTCTCAATTCATCCAGCATCATTTCTCTTGGTCAGCCTCTGCGTCTCTTCCCCTCGATCTTTCCAGTCGTCACGATGTTCTCCAATGCCTCTCTTCTCAAAAAGGTAGACTTGTAATTAAATAAGAGGAAGGGACATAAAAACATTTCCTGTGGTGATATTGACAGATGCAAAATCCATAATAGATGCGCTCCTGTCTGGGAAATTGCCAGTTCTGAGGACACTACTTTCTGAACTTAGCAGTCAGCGTAAGATCACCATACATTGGATACCATTCCACTGTGGAGTCCCCGGAAATGACAGAGCTGATCGATTGGCTAAGGAAGGAGCAAAAGAATAACAACCTGATGTGCCTATTACATACCACCAAAAGAAAAAAAATGATCAAATCAGTCAGAAGGCCACCAAACCTTACTCAAGACGACTACCACGTTATGGACAGACCAGAACAGGTCATTCTTCTGCGCCTCAGAACAGGACACAATAGATTACGCAACCACATGTATACGAAATTCAAGATTGGTGACTCAGCCATGTGCACATGTGGTTTGGCGTCGCAGACAGCAGAGCACATACTCCAGGATTGCCCAAACTACAACATATCCAGGCGAACCTTCTGGCCTAGAGAGAAAACTGTGGAAGATAAACTCTATGGACCGATGAATGAACTAAAAAAGACTGTTAGATTCATACAAGAGACAACATTGCAGTTATAAACATATTTTAGGCGAACGAAAGAAGAAGAAGAAAACATAACAGTTATTTCAAGGGGCATTACTGCCTATAGTATAACTGAATAATGCTATATAAATTACTGTAGTTTTTCTTTAATGTTTTATAATATTTTATAGAATTTAACGGCTGCAATATTCGTTATAAACAATGTTGTAAAAATATACGTTTCTTTTAGAGTTTTTTTTTAAATTAATGGCCCTATTTTACATGCAGGAGAATTTTATAATATATTATTTTACTTTGCCTTAATATTACATAAAAAGTTTCCCCCATTCATTTCTTACGTAACTATGCCGCAAATATTTAACCAATTTTTGTCCGGCCTGTAAAAGGCCAATAATTCTTACATGTATGTCTGGTTTCTATTCACAACGTATAAATCTTTCGCCTGTTACTAAAGATTTCAATATAACGCACGGGACAAGAAAAAAAAAGATATTCTCTGTTACGGATTATTCAAACGCATCAGGAATTTTTAACACGCCAGTGATATTAATTCTGTGGCAGTAATTTTAATTATCTTCATCACATGTAGATCAGGATTACAGATTTCCTCTGTCACGGATTATAGAAGATGGAAAACCAAATTGTAAAAGTATCAAAGTCAACACGAATGAAGCTTTTGAAGGAGGAGGATCCGAATATTAATTATTGTAATCGAAAAATGGCTGGCATGGCAAGGTCACTTTACAACTGAAAATGGAAGATTGTTCGTATATTCTGGTAGAGATGTCGGAGGTCAAATCGGAGTGGCATTTTGTTTAGGTATAATAACTGCAAAAGCTTTAATTGGATATAACCCGGTCATTGATAGAACCCTCTTTTTCAGACTTAAAGGTCATTCAAAAAGCACAACTCTCATACGGATGTATACACTTCAACAGCAGAGGAAGATGAAATTGAAGTTTTACAGTATACTGCAAGACACATTACATAAGATTGGTCATAATGACGTGACAATAACAATGGGAGATGTTAATGCAAAAGTAGGTACAAGAAGTGTTGGACATGACAGACATGTTTTAGGAAAATTTGGATTGTTAAATATAAATGGTGCCGGTGACAAATTGATTTTGCACATTTGTTCCTTGAAGGACATTTTCATTCCTTTATCTGTTCATCCATGGCATTCTTTGCATTTTCATCAGAAATCTCATTTCCACTGCTATTAGATGTTTCCTGGCTTGTCTGCGGTAAAGCTGTAGAAAGGTAAACAATATAAAATAACACTAAGTAGTGCAGTTTTACAGAACACAATGACCCAACACAAAGGACGTTGTGACGACTTGCCTTCATCAGGCAGGGACGACCAGGGAGGCCAGATCCATTGTAAAATTCATCCCCGATACAGATTCAAACTCATGATCACAGAGCCGACAGGCGAGCATCTAGCCACTACGCTAGCTCGGCTTCCGTGTTGAAAGTATAATTACAATTTAAATTGAAAAGGACAAGCTTTCTTGCTTATAGTGGAACATTCTAACGAAATATTTGTGTAGATTTGAGATCTAATACAGATGAATGGACTCATTGTTCCAAGATAAATACCTCACACTATAGGACTAGAAACGTTTGATTGTATGTTCAGACAATAACAACGTAACGTTTGAATAGGATACCTACAATTCATATTCATATGCAATTTTGTAATGCAAACCGCAATTAATGTCTGCGAGGTATTAACGTATAGAATAATAAATAGTATGCAGTCACAAACAATTGTTGAATCTTGCTGCATTTGATGGCTGGGATCTTTTGTACTTGCAAATATAAAGGAAAAAACACAATGCACCTTGCGGTTACACATTATTTTGTACGAAATAAAACCTCATTAAAAGGTAGACATGTAATTAAAATAGAGGATAGGGACATAACAAATTAACAGTAATTTCAGGGGACATAACTGAATGTCGTATAACTTTATTACACCATTTACATAATTATAATATTTATCTTAATCCGTTACAAAATTTTTATAGAAGTTAGCAATGGGTCATATCACCTTTAAAAATACGATAAGAATTTAAGTCACCTTTAAAGTTTGTGTAAAAGTAAAGGTTTTATTTTATAAACACGAAAATGTTATAACGAAGTTTAATACTTTTCCTTGGTATTACATATAATGTTTTCTCCTTTAAATGTCAACGATACGAATATTCTCAAGAGATAAATTTTTTTCCGGCCTGTAAAAGGCGAAGATTTAACGAAGCAACATCATGGCTGACAATCTTACCAAACCTTATCTGGGACTTCTGGAGGAAGATGACGAATTTGAAGAATTCCCCACCGAACGCCGGACGGGTGAAGAAGAGGCAACTGAGGACAGCCATATGTGGGAAGATAACATAGATGATGACTTTTCTAAACAGTTTCATGCTGAGCTTGAGAAACAAAGAAAGATTACATATATTTTTGAACCAATGAAGACGTAATGTACTAGATCACCTTTTGAGCATCTGTATCATGTTAATTTTAACTTCATTAAAACAATGTTCTTTAACTTTAAATTTAAAAAAACGTTTCAGCTCATGATAACCACTTGGTAAATAAATGCCCTAGTAGACGATCACCGATAACACCAACAGCAGCAGCAAGTGGTGAACAAAGTCAAGAAGAATTCCCGCCTCTCGTGCGAGAAACTCCTGCTAAAAAAAGAACTGAACTGACGCAAACTTTCAATAGTCAAATCAACACACAAGAAGACAGGAACACATAAGAAAACAGCACACAAGAAAACAATCCAAAAAGGTCGCCTGGCGGTTTTCAAATCGTCAGCAATCTAAAGAAGAGCAAAATGGCAGACAGAAGACTACTTCAGTCACTAGACAATTTAGACACTGCCGCAGACGATCTTTCACCAACCAGATCCATCTTGGAAAAGAAAGAAAGAACCAAAGACATTATAGAACATCATAAGAAAAAGGAAAATGAACAATAACAACAAGAGGAGAAACAAGTACACGACGAAGAAGACACAAAAATCATACCAGACACGCTCTTCGTAGACACCGACACAAGTGATAAGAACGAGGATCAAGAAGTTCCAATTGCATAAACATTTGTTACTGGAAAACTTGCTCGCCTAGACGTGCCCATCATGGAAAACAACTTAGTGTGTGAATTTATATAGTAGTTATTTCTCATTTATTTGTTTTAATAAATTGCAATGACTAGTGATTTAATTAGTATTACTTTATATATTTGTGTTACACGTACACAATTACAACACATCATCACACTTATAGCAAACACAAACCACACTTTATACTACTACAAGAAACAAACATATATTTAAGGACTTTTGCACAACAAACCACCACACAGCTAGGTCTCTGACATTCATGCTAATTTCAGGCATACACAAAATCGGGTCAGGGACAACTATACTGCAGACATAAGACAGGTGGGATATTATTAGAACACACACGGAAGATCAGGAACGAATCTGCATAATATAGGTAGGAAATAGTACACATGCATACACCATAGTCAACATACATGCACCATCAAATTATAATCATCAACCGATATTGTAACAAGAATTAGACACCCTGCTTACACAAACATACAGAGTATAAAATGTTATCCTTGCAGGGGACTTCGATTTTGTACTCTCAGATTTAGATATTGTAGGCGGACGAAAGGCAGGAATCGAGACACAATTAAGGAGAAGTGACAGGAATGGAATGCACCAACTGGATATACTACAGAATATCTTAGACACACACAATGTAACAGACGCTTTCAGACACAGACACCCTAATAACATTGCAATAACACACAAAAACATGGCTCACAAAAGATCAGCCAGACTAGATAGATTATACACACCTGCAACACACCACATAATACACACAAATCACCTACAAGAAACATTACAATACACAGATCACAAAGCACTAGCGTATATCACTACAGACACCACAAATGCACGGCCCTCAACACGATCACCACATTGGAAATTCAACAAAACACTACTCCAACACACAGATTGTGTACAACACATGACACACACACCATTCTCGCATACATGAATAGTACAGCAGCCGACAACATAACATAAATTTTGGATCTCCTAAAGAACACAATACGTACAAGAACACACCAATTTGCATCTAGCATATACAAAGACAAACTACAACAAGAGCACATTATACAAACAGCAATACAACTCACAAAACAGACAGACAGGAATGCATCACAGCTACACACACTAGAATCAGAATTAGAACAACACTAGCAGCACCAAATCTGTGTCGCACTCCTTATATGTAAACACACTACCATTTCACAAGAAACTCCCAGCAAACAACGCCTAGCAATAGAACACAACATAGACCGCAAAAGGCACATAGGAGCAATAATAGGCATGAAGAGAATACACAAACAGAGGCAACACATATATAGATAGAGCGGCTTGGCATGGTTTGGTTAAAGCTTATGCCCCAATACAGGAGAAAGGGCAGAAGAATAAGGGAAGAAGAAGGCAAGTTTAGTTCAGCAGTTTTACATTGATGATTAATAGCAGGAATTTCAAGCAAAAGATGTATTTTAGAAAATTATTGCCTGGTAGAGTCTAATAAAAGAAAGACATTATATGCAATTATAAAAGAAGAGACAAACAGCTTTCTTTGGCCATGTGATCAGAAGAGAGGCATTGGAGAACATCGTGACGAACTGAAAGATCAGTTAGAAATAAGGTAGAGGCCGACCAAGAAAAATGATGCTGAATAGACTAAGACGGTGGCATGGAGGAATATCATCAGCAGAGTTGATCTAGATCACCAAGAACCGAGATCACTCTGGTGATGGTGTGAGATGGTCAAACATGACCTCCTACACTTATCGGCATGGCACAGGATTATGATTGTTTTAAAAAAAAAAAGACATGACGTAGGAGATCTGGCTCGACTTCTTTCAGTTCTTCCCTCCAGTATTTTTTAAACCAGATGCCATGTTTTAATGTCGTTGAAGTATTTACGGTGTCTCATTTTTATTTCTATCATTAACTCTCTTTTTATTCCCAGCCTCTCTAGAACTTCTGCATTAGTTAATTTTGCTTCAGTCAAATACGGCCTATCGTTATGTATATCCACATCTCCAGTGTTTCAATTCGAATTTCTGAGAATGGAGATGGGGGATGTTACCGCAGCTTCCCGCTGGTTGGAGAACAAACTGTATACGCATATTGTGGCTGCTACTGGTTTACAAAACTGGCTGGCAAATGTGAAGACTGGCATGCTTCGTACAGAATGACATGCATCAATTCAGAGGTCGCGGGTTGTGAGCATTCGCTGGATCTTTTCACCAGGAAACTCTGGTGGGGTAGGAAATGAACAGGAAGGCAGATTGACTGGTTCCTCATCATTAAGGGGTGATGTGATGTATGATAAGGCAGATGTGGTGAAGGTCCTCTGGGAGCACGTGAATAATGCAGAAGAACAGATAGACTATCATGGTCTAGAGAGAATGTGGCAGCAAGGGGTGGTCAGAGGGTTTAGTCGACAGTCGCCACATAGGGGTAAAGCAAGACGGACATATAATCAGATTGCAACGGGCACCATTACTATTGGAACTCTTCGCTGGCTGTTGAAGATGAGGACTGGGCGCTTATGGGAATGCGCCGAGTGCAATAATGTCGGTTCTTGAGTCAACTTAACTCAACTCTGTCTGCACACAATTGGCTTCTGCAGGTTAATGACGGTCGCTTCTGCCACCTTTAACTTGTGACCATTTTATGTGTTAAACTTGATAGTGGTCATACTTTCCACTTCCCGGCTGACAAAGACCTTTGACCTATGATACCGCCTCCTTTTGTGCTCGGTAGTTCAATGAACTGTTGCCCTGACTGTGGTAATATTTCCCAATCCCCGATGACAAAGAATGAAAATGTGCTGGTTCATTTACCCACATGATGGGTATTGTAAATATTAAAAGGATCTACGAGCTTTAATAACTCTCATTTGTAAATACTGATTCTTGACGATCATATTAATAAATTTTTAGTGTATATCTGTGATGTATTCTTTGGGTAGAAAGGAACAAGTGAAACTAAAGATGGTAAAACATAAATGATGGCAATAATACTAAGAATGATTGATAGAGGACAGTGGCACACATTATGAATATAGAACAATCTGTGCAATGCTACAACGCTTAGGCAATCTTGGTTCGCCATCTCACACCGTCGCCAGTGTCTATGGCCTTGACTCTGTTTTTGTCTCAATTCCGCTAAGCCATCCTGGCATATATCTCTTCGTTTCTACATACTCTTTTCCCGTCAAGTTTTCTAGTGGTCACTAAGTTTTCAAGTTTGTTTGTGATCGTGCAATGATGTTTTTTTTTTAAAGTTGAGTTGAGTTGAGTCAAGAACCGACATCACTGCACTCAGGACATTCCCATACGTGCTCAGCACCCTCGTTCAACAGCCAGCGAAGAGACATACTACTAATCGTTCCAACCGCTATCTGATTAAATGTTCTCCTGGTCTTCCCTTTCAGTTTTGAGATTCTTTCAGAACCCCTGCCGATCCCCCGCAATCTCATTATTTCCAGATATGGGATCTCAGTCTGTTCCTCCACCTTCTCCACCTGGTCCCACAAGCGCACGACCTCCTCCCCCTTGTTCATAGGCAAGATACCACCTAGAGATGCATTCCCTGCTAGCCTATCAGCCTGTTCATTCCCCCGTACACCCGCATGGCCACGGCAAAATATCCATACCATTCTCACAATGTGTGACCTCTGAAGAGACAAGAGCCATTCCACACGAAACATTCCTTTCTCCACCTTGCTAAGCATATTCTTTGAATCCGTAATGAACACAATGTGTGTTGCAGTAGTCTCCACTAGCCAACAGAATGCCGCTGTTACTGCCTCCACCTCAATTCTCATGCTGGAAGGTCGTAGTCTCATATGCCAGGCTCTCCTTTTTCAAGACACCCCCATTAGCCTTTGCAATAAAGCCGCAGCCACTACGTCTGTTTCTCACCACTGACCCATCGGTGTAGATGACTATGTCACCTTGATGTGTGTTGCTCTGGATCAGCTGTTACACTTCAAACTCAGTGCGGCCCGCTGCCCATTCTCTGCACTCACGACCCAGTGTTATTATTACATTGTGCCAGTCCGTCATGTCATCTGGAGCTTCAACCCACTCTCTTTCACGATTGATGGTCTCTAGATCACACACCTGACTTATAGAAAGTTCTGCCTGTGCCATCCAGGACCCGCCTCTTCTTAGTCTATGACCCGTTACCATATCCATTGCTGCATTCAGCGGGTGATCCCTGTCTGTGGCAACCCTCAGGTACCCTTTGCCATGAATGACCCTATGCCTATGTGATCAAGAGACAAAAAGGGTAAAGGAGAGAGAGAGAGAGGGAGGGAGGAGAGAGAGAAGAGAAAGAAAAGAATGATGAGGGAAACGATATAAATAGTGCGAAGCCTAAAAGTTCGTTCCTCAGTCGAACTCTGCCTACAACGCACTATCTTTGATAAGGGAGAGAGAAAGAGAGAAGGAGAAAGAGGATGAGAGTAAGGGATACGACAGATTTAGGTTCGTGTCTCCGCGTGAGAACAACAGTTAATTACTATTGCACCATCAATGTCTCGTGGTGTATGTCATTAGGTTATAGGAGAGATGTACAGCCTCACAAGGTGTCTAAGCTACTCTACTTATATTACTTCAGACTGACAAGTCGAAATAAAAGACAACTCAATCATATATTTATTTCCTTCTCAACAGTAACAGAGTGACAATCTACAACATAATCGCATAGAGTAATCAGTACATGCATTGCAGACACATAATGCATATTGACCTGTAATAATACGATGCTGCATTACCTCACCAGGGAGAGATAGATAGTGTAACAGCCTGTGCAACTGGGTGTTAGGGGGATGCCACTTATGATCACCTATTAACCGCATGAAGTAAAAGACTAAAGCTAGGAATTACACCTGCCTTTGTTTCGTAACGATCTTTCCGTAGGCTTATTAGTGGTCCATATATTCAGCCCAAATACCCATTGATCCATAGATTGATCCATCAATCCATATACCCAGGGATTATTTTGTTCAGATGAATATCTGTTTAGTCAAGTATGCCCGGTATGCTTGGGCAACTCCATTTTACCCAGACAATGCCTGAAACATTATAAAACAATACCCGTGAGTTTTAGGTGAGAATAAACCTTAGTCTTTCACTACCTACAAAGTCCTTAACATCTATCGCTTCTTTATCTATACTAGTATTAGTATATCTTAGCCATAACATAAATTAAGAACCTTATTGTGAACACATATGTTTAACTAATATTATTATCGCCTATTTCCCGACGCGCCGCCTACAGCCAACATTAAGTATTTAACCATTTACCCAAAGATTTGAACTCGTTGCCTGTACCACGCCAGGCCAACTTAACTACACAACAGCAGAAGCGTGACCTCCTTTCACCTAGGTCCAGCGAACAAAAGACAACATTCCTTCCTGTGTCCGCCCCGTCTCCGGCCGACGATCTCACCTATTGTCTGGTTGACCTAGTGATCGCTAGTGCCTTGCTATCTTCTTCTGCCGTCTGCTGTGTTTGGCCGCTGTGTTTATATCATTGCACTACTGCCATCTCTGCGTATTTACATGCAGTTGCAACTCGCCTAGTTCTCATTAAGCGTGTAGGCTAATTGCTCAGTTTACATGCACATATACAGTTTATCCACACTCTGCTTATCTAACCGATTAATATGACTTCCAACACTCTATTTCGGCCATTTAAATATAGGTCATTCGCAGGACGTCGCATCCAATCCTGCTCCTTGTCGGGCCGTGGTTCCTTTAGCGGGTTAACGCTCTGTAGTTTGTCAACGCTTCCTTGTTTAGACCTCTATTATAGTTAGCTAGCTAGTTGGGTGTGGGCCCTTTGCAGGACACTGCACTCAGTCCTGACATTTGTCGGTCGTTCATGATTACGCGGTAAGTTCACCTACAGTAGTTTGCTATAGCTCGCTAAACTAAGATACCTGATCATAATATACAATTATACTAATTAGGTCTAAGTCTTACGTCAACTTACATTATTCTTCTGCCGTCCCGTTGTCCTTCTGGGTTTCTTATTTGAAATACGATTGCTCTCTTCAACTTCTCGTTTGTCGTAAATCCCACTTTACCTTTCCAACCATGTTTGCCATTAAGCTCCTGTGTGATTCCGATTGATCTTAGTCTCATGTGTGATTCCGATCGCAGTGTCTCCCGTGTGGTTCCGATCGCAGTCTGGCTAGTGGTTGTCCTATCTGACGAAAGCCATCATGTGCAACTACTGAGTGCTCTTCTTTAGCCAACAGTCCTTCTCAAATGGCTTGCACGCCATTTTGTGATCCTCGGAATTTGCGTTCCACTCCATCAGATTTATCTATCTGGAATAAATAGTTCACAGATCTTTGACCATCTTACTTTACTTCGGCAGTCCAGACGAAACCGTGATATATGCATCCTTTCCGTCTTTAATACTGCCTCTCCATCTTCCTGGACACTAAACAGCCTGGTATATAGACATCACCATTGCTGGAGTTCCAAACTCACACTTCCTCCTGGGCTGGGCGACCGCCCAGCCCTCGGCCCTGTTGCTACCACACTCTTGCTCGTTTCACACTCTCTGAACTGACTGGATCCAAAATATATATCACCTCTTGAGTTGGCGCCTTTCTTGAATCACGTGACCATTCTTCTCTCCTCACGCTACGGTCATCCAATCAGAACCTCGCGTACTCTGCTTAATTTGCATCTTACTCTGCATAATATCATTATGCCCCAAATCGACATTGATAGCTGGAGTTCACGGCCAAGTTCAGTTCTAAGTTCATGTACTTGTTTCCGCTACCATAAATTTGGAGAGTGGCGTTCTCTTCTGACAGCCAAGGTCCTTCCAATGCCGCCTTGTACCCATAAATTATGCTGCCTCCAAAGTTCACCATTGTCCCCCTGACAGCTTGAACCCAAAGTGTACAATACATTTGGCACTCCTCTCCCTTAGAAACTGCTAGCCAACAATAGAGGATGGCCTTGCCGCTATTCGGTCATGCACTCCCGCTCAACCTATGACTATTTTAAAAACAATCCTGGCCCTTGACCTTTGAGGTCCCAAAAATATTCCTGTTTATATTTCCCCGGTAGACTTGAAAATGCGGTATGTGAAAACCAATTTCCATACTGTCTCACCTATCCATTATTGTAGGTAGCGCCTTTTTATGCCTTATGCAGATAATTGGTGTGCCCTTTATGCACCCCAGTATTAACCGCATGGCAGCATTCTGTATGCGCTCCATCCTTTCAAGCTGGCTTTTTGATACTGTCAGCAGCCCCAAACCATATTCAATGACAGAAATTATTAACTGCTGAAAGAGCCTGTACAGCATCCTCTGATCTACCCCGGTTGCTGCCATAGCCCTCAATGCATTAAGTCCCCTACTTTAAAAAAAAAAAAATAAATAAACTACTGGACTGTCTGCGTTTAACTTTTCTAATAAGTTTTTCATTTGTTCCTTGAAGGATATTCTCATTCTTGTCTGTCCATCAGAAATCTCATGTCCTCTGCCATTAGATGTTTCCTAGCTTGTCTGCGGTAAAGCTGTAGAAATGTAAACAATATAAAATAACACGAAGTAGTGCAGTTGTACAGAACACAATAACATAAAACAAAGGAGGTTGCGACGTTTAGCCTTCATCCGCCAGGGACGACCACGGAGGCTAGATCCATTGTAAAATTCCTCCCCGATACAGATTCGAACTCATGTGACTATGAGCTATGACTGAGCTACCGTATACTTCACTACCTGCATTATGTTAGCGCCGAAATTTTAGGCGGCGCTTACCAAACCCGACATCCCACATTGTGCCAAAGGCTTCGGACGGAAGAGCGCAATTGGGAGGGTACAAGCCTTATCCTGGTGCGAGGGACTGCAACCTGAAGACAAAATATCATGGCAGGGCAGACCAGGCCCTAAGCCTTGGTTGGCAGCTGGTCTAAGATCGAAGCTCCGACAGGCGGACAGTTAGAACATTGCTTTGATGATCCGGCAGGTTCTGCAGCTTGTCTTTTTCCAGATGTATAGGTGTTACCTTTCCTCTGGAGTGAACTAGGCAGGCCGATAGAGCTATCATGCTGCGTGGGCAACACATGGTCTCTATACTTTAGCCCAGGCTTTGTGCCAACAAGAAGTATAACTCCATCCCTGGTCTTAACAAGTCTCGGAATCAAAGAGAGAGGTAGCAGTTACGGGTTATAAGTCCTTGTCAATTGGCGTAGACATGGGGCGCCACGGGTTTCCTCTGACGGTGGGAGACACCTTCTGGTGGCACTGATCACCTACCGCCCGTCTCAAACTGGGAAGCCCCCTACCGATTGGTTGCTAATTTGCCACATCTTGCCTGCTTCAATGGGTGCTTGGGGCTAGGACAACATCTGAATCTCAGGCTGTAAAGCCAGTGCACTAGGTACTAATAAAAAGGAAAATAGAAACCTCAAGCTACGGCTTGCAACCTGGTAAGCATGAACCATGTGTCCAGGATTTTCCACTTACCTGACGAATATTGACGATGTGAGAAAAACGGCTGTGATTAATGGCGAACTAAATCGTCTAAACATTGATATTGCTGGCCTGTAGAAGACTCGCCTCGCTGAGGAAGGATCACTCAGGGAAAACAATTACACCTTTTTTGAAAGGCTAGAGGGCAGGCAGAAAAAAGGCAACATGGTGTGGGCCTTGAAGTGAAGAATTCGCTACTAGAATGATTAAAATCCCAGCTGGTGGAAATGAAAGACTATTATCCCTGCTCTTGGCAACTTCTTGTGGTTTTGCCACCATTATTACTGCATATGCACCGACCCTCCCTTCCTCTGATAATGTGAAGGATTCGTTCTATGAGGCGTTAGACTCTGTGTTCAAGGCAGTTCCAAAGTCCGACAACATTTATATGCTCGGTGATTTCAATATTCGTGTGGGCAAGGACTCTAGTTCATGGCCAGTGTGCCTTTGAAAATACAACATCGGTCGCATGAATGAAAATGGGCAAAGGCTGCTGGAACATTGCACCATTAATGACCCATGCATTACAAACTCCTTTTTTAAACAAATGATCTGCATAAGATCACATGGAAACATCCACGATCCGGCCATTGGTATCAGCTGGACTTCATTATCACACGGAGACAACATCTGAACCAAACATCATTAAATCGAAGTTATCACAGTCCTTACTGTGAAACGAATCAATCTTCGGTTGTTGCAAGGGTTAGACTGAGAACAAAGAGAATCTTCACAGCTAAACGCAAAGATTCTCCAGGATTAATATTATTAACACCCACTTTCCCGATAAGTGCTTTGAGTTTCAACAGCAACTTTAAGACGCTTTCACTGACACGTCAGAAAATTGTACAGCAAGTGAAAAGTGGGGTAAACTTAAGGAAACTCTTTATAATAGGGTTTTAGGGCACTGTGGATCTTAGGAGGCAGGATTGGTTTGCTGCAAACAGCCGGACACTGCAGCCCTTGATTGATAAAAAGAAGATAGTTCTCTTAAGAAACAAGGAAGGAACAAGGCGTAACACTCTCAGTGAGCTGAAGCAAGCTAGGAAGGATGTCCAGAAGACTGCCAGGAAGTGTGCAAATGACTATTGGATCAAGTTTTGTGAGTTTATTCAAAATGCAAGTGATAAGGGAAACATCAGAAGCATGTATGAATGGATAAAGAAAGCCTGTGGTCCAATGATCAAAAGAAGTGCAACACTGAAAACCTAGACTGGAGAAATCATCACTGATAAGAAACAGCAGATGGATAGATGGGTAGCGCACTATTTGGAGCTTTACTAAAGTGATCCCAAACTTGCGGATGATGCCCTTAACGCCATAGAGACGCCCCCTGCCAACTCTTGACCACCTGGACACACTTGCCACCATAACAGAAATTAAGTGCTCTATAAATGAACTTGCATCTGGCAAGTCTCCAGGTAAGGATGGGATTCCTGTAGTGGTTATCAGAAGTGGGGAAAACACACTCACTCTACAGATCCACCAGCTAATTGAGCTATGCTGGCGAGAAGGACAAGTCCCACAGGAATTCAAAGACTCAAGCATCATAACACTGTACAAGAACAAGGGCGAACGGAGCGGCTGTAACAACTATAGGGGTATCTCGCTTCTGTGTATTGTTGGGAAAGTATTTGCCAGAATTGTTCTGCGCAGACTTCAAGTCCTGGAAGATCAAGTCTATCCCGAATTACGGTGTGGGTACCATTTATATGATATTCTCATTGCGACAGATGCAAGAAAAATGACGGGAACAAAATCAGCCACTGTTTGTTGCCTTCTTCGACCTCACAAAGGCATTCGATTTGGTCAGTCGTGAGGGTCTGTTCAAAGCACTAAAGAAGATTGGCTGCCCACCAACTCTTCTGTCCATTGTGGAATCGTTCCACACAGGGTATAATGTAAAATATGAAGGGTATAATCAAGTTTGATGGTGCTACTTCAGAAGAGTTTGAAATCAAGAGTGGAGTTAAACAGGGTTGTGTAATAGCTTCCACCCCCTTTGGAATATACTTTTCACTTCTACTTAAATATGCCTTTCGTGACCAGGATGCCAGTATATACATTCACTCACGCTCAGATGGCGGACTCTACAATGCTCAGAGATTGAAGGCCAAGATCAAAGTTAGGAGGGTACTGATCAGAGAATTATATTTTGCAGATGATGTCGCAATTACGACGCACTCTTACGAAGAATTACAACGTCTACTATCTTCATTCTCCAATGTTTGTTCTGTATTAGGCTTAACAATTAACAAACAGAAGACACAGATTACGTCACAAGGTACACATGGGGTACCATCAATCTTTACAGACAACTCCGAATTGGAGACAGTAGACATTTTTACATATCTAGGATCAGAGGTAAATAGCATATTATCTCTAGATCAGGAAATCTAAATCAGGATTCATAATGCAGCAATAACAATGAAGAGGTTAACAAAAAGAATCTGGGAGGACAGGAAGCTTACTGCCAAAACAAAAGTCCTTGTCTATCAAGCCTGTGTCCTTAGTACTCTTCTTTATGGCAGTGAAGCCTGGTCAACTTACTCACACCATGAGAAATGGTGAAACAGCTTTCATATGCGGTGTCTGCGAAGAATTCTTGGTATTAAGTGGCAGGACAAAATCACAAATACTGAATTATTGGAAAGATCAGGTTGTGTGACGGTTTGTTTCATGCTCAATCTTCGTAGACTTAGATGGATAGGACATCCTAGGAGGATGGATGGTGGTAGAATACAAAAGGACATCTTTTTTTTGTGAATTACAGATGGGTAAGAGTCTCAGGGTCGGCCTCTACTACGATACAAAGATGTGTGTAAGCGGGACATGATTGATACTGGCATTGATAATGCACATTGGGAGCAAGTCGCCGCTGAAGCGTGTTGCATGGAGGGCAAATATCAGAAATGGAGTAAAGACAAAGGAGAAAATGATTGCAGATAAGTCACACACCGAGCGTGTGAGACGTAAGATGGTGTATGATGGTGGAAATGACCATGTGTTCACATGCATCCACTGTGGACGAACATTTACAGCGCGAATTGGCCTTATCAGTCGCATTCGCCACCGCCATGGGTTGTAGTTATTAAGTATTTTTGAAGCACAATGTAACAAACTATTGTCTGTCAAGACGGCAAGGTGCCAATGAATGAAAAGATAGACCACCACCATCATCATCAAGTGCCCTGCCAGCTGGCGTAGGCGTTCATGTCTTTGTTGTTCTGAATCAACTCTGCTGCTGATGTTCCTCCATGGCGCCGTCTCAACCCACCCAACATCATTTCTCTTGGTCGGCCTCTGCCTCTCTTCCCCTCGATCTTTCCAGTCGTCACGATATTCTCTAACATCTCTTTTCTCAAAAAAGTAGACATGTAATTACAATAGGAGTAAGGGACATAAGCACATAACAGTTACTTCGAGGGACATTATTAATAGTACTACAACTGTATTATGTAATTTACAGAATTTTTGTATTTGCCCTAATCTTTTATAACATATTTTTATAAATGTTATCGAATAGTGCAACTGCAATACGCAATAAAATAAGAATATTATATTTTCTTCACATTTTCTTTAAAAATTGTGGCATAATTTTACATAAATGATCATTTTGTGTACTTTCCGTTGATATTACATAGCTGTTTTGAACATAAACTTTCTATTGTCGATTGTTGAAATAAAACGTAAACATAATTTTTGCCTGGCCTGTAAAAGGCCAAAAGTCTTTAATGTATTATTAATTTTATATAGTTAATATTTAATAGCCGGTATCTCTGATCTAGAGGTTACACGACATTCTACGTACTCTCGTAAGTAACGTGAAGTTCTCTCCGCGTCGGTAACTTACGGGGTATTGAGCCGGTCGCTCAGAAAGCAATGGCAAACTACTGAGCGTAATCTTGCCAAGAAATCAACACTAAGCTGAAGATGCTGATATTGACAGCGATGTCCTGTAAAGAATATGCGGGAAAAAATATTTAAAATGGGAAATACATTTAAAATAGGAACATGGAATGTTAGAACATTAGATGAGTTGGGAAAGTTGATCAATGTGATAAGAGAAATGGAAAGCATGAAAATGAATATTCTAGGCATATGTGAGATGAGATGGGAGGGATCGGGCAAAATTATAACCGACAAACACACAATAATTTATTTGCAGGGGATACGTACAAGAATGGAGTAGGACTTCTATTTGATTTAAAACAAAAAAAAAAACAGCCAAGTCAATAAATGGTTACTGGTGTATTTCAGATAGATTTATTATGATCAAACTGAAAGGCAAACCAATAGATATAAATAGAATACATGTATAGGCACCAACAACATGTAGTAGTGATGAACAAATACAACACCTTTACGATGAAGTAGAAATGGCGATGTCTCAAATTAAGTCACAAGAAATAGAAGATAATACTAGGAGATTTTAATGTAAAAGTAGGAAATGGAAACACGGAGAATGTAGTGGGGAATTATGGTTTAGCTACAAGAAATGAGAGAGGAGATAAATTGATAGAAAGGGCAAATATCAATGATATGATAATTGGAAACACCTGGTTTAGACACCATAAAAGACGACTTTACACATGGAAATACTTAACCAGATCGACTACACGCGTATTAACAAACGATTTAGAAATACGGTAATTAATGTTCAGACAATGTCTGGCGCTAACTGAAATAGTGATCATGCACCACTATATGGACAAATGGGAAAGAAAGATTGAAGAGAGGGGGGAAAAAGTGGTTAAGAACGTGGGACTTATTAAAAATATTCTAAAAACAGATAAAGCAATTCAAGAACTATACAGAGTGACGGTGAAAAATAGGTACAACGCAATAGCTAAAATACAGAGTATAAATAAACAATGGGAAATGTTAAGGGAATCCATTCATCAAACAAGCAATGAAATACTACTGGAAAGAACCAAAAAGCTAAGAAAACAAGGATGACTGAAGAAATCTTACGGCTGATGGACAACAGAAATAAAGAAATACGAGATAAATTTGTGAACGCAAAAGAAAGTTTAATAGGGAAACAAAAGTCTTCAAAAGAAGAAGAAGAAGGAGGAGGAGAAGGAGGCGGAGGAGGAGGGGAGGAGGAGGATAAGGAGGAGGAGGACGAGAGGAGGAGGAGAAGGAAGAGGAGGAGGAGGAGGAGAAGAAGGTTGGTTAAACGGGCAATACAATAAAAGTGAATTAAATTCTATTAAAGATACAAAAGTAATGCACAGACAAATCAGTGAGCTCACGAGAAGAAAAATAAAAGTAAATACAGGGTGTTTTAAATACAGAAAAAGCAGAAAATATATTATTGGAGGAAAAGGCATTAATGAAGAGGTGGAATTAGTATATAAAAGAATTATACGACGGCGAAAGGGAACAAAGAGCAATTGAAAGCGAAGACTTTCGTACAGTTAACCTCATACACCATGTCACTTTCGTACAGTTAACCTCATACACCATGTCACTTTCGTACAGTTAACCTCATATACCATGTCACTTTCGTACAGTTAACCTCATACACCATGTCACTTATCTACAGTTAACCTCATACACCATGTCACTTTCGTACAGTTAACCTCATACACCATGTCACTTTCGTACAGTTAACCTCATACACCATGTCACTTTCATACAGTTAATCTCATACACCATGTCACTTTCGTACAGTTAACCTCATACACCATGTCACTTTCGTACAGTTAACCTCATACACCATGTCACTTTCGTACAGTTAACCTCATACACCATGTCACTTTCGTACAGTTAACCTCATACACCATGTCACTTTCGTACAGTTAACCTCATACACCATGTCACTTTCGTACAGTTAACCTCATACACCATGTCACTTTCGTACAGTTAACCTCATACACCATGTCACTTTCGTACAGTTAACCTCATACACCATGTCACTTTCGTACAGTTAACCTCATACACCATGTCACTTTCGTACAGTTAACCTCATACACCATGTCACTTTCGTACAGTTAACCTCATACACCATGTCACTTTCGTACAGTTAACCTCATACACCATGTCACTTTCGTACAGTTAACCTCATACACCATGTCACTTATCGTACAGTTAACCTCATACACCATGTCACTTTCGTACAGTTAACCTCATACACCATGTCACTTTCGTACAGTTAACCTCATTCACCATGTCACTTTCGTACAGTTAACCTCATACACCATGTCACTTATCGTACAGTTAACCTCATACACCATGTCACTAAGCTTCTACTGAGAATTATATTGAGCAGAACAAGAAAAAAAACTACAAATCGACATTGGTGAAGATGTGTGGAAGGAAAGGGTACATACAATGCAATATATACACTACGAACAATAATAGAAAGTTGATTGATTTGTTTGTTTCGGGATTTGAGATTTAAATATTGAGCACAACCTACTAATTGCAACGCTGATTGTATTCTGGTAATTACCTAAAGCCCATCCACGTCAATGTGGAAACACTATAGAAAGCATTATAGAAGCACTAATAGAAAGATGAATAGAGACACAGAAAGACATATATGTGTGCTTCATATATTATACTCAGGCATTTGATAAAGTAAAACATGATGAACTAATTAAAATGTTGGAAGATATCAACATTGATGGAAAATATCTCAGAATAATCGAAAGGGATATAAAGAGGGCAATTATGAACAAATAAAGCTAGGAGTACGACAGGGATGTGTTTTGTCACCGGATCTCTTCTCCCTCTATAGTTTCTCAATGAGAAGCCGGGAATACTATTCGGAGGTTATAATACATAAAATGCTATGCAGATGACACAGTATTGGTGGCGGATAATGCAACCGATTTACAATAATTTTTGGACATTGTAGTAACGGAGGGTGCAAAGAAAGGACTCTCCTTGAATATCAAGACAACAGTAACAATGATGATATCATAGAAAAAGGTGACACCAACATGTGAAATGGAAATAGAAGGGAACATTTTTAACCAAATGGACAATTTTAAATACCTAGGGGTCGACTTCTTGTCGAAGGGAATACCGGAGCAGTTCATAATCCTGCAAACCGCGTTCGAAACACATATGCGGGCGATTTGGAAGCAGTTTGCCTTGCTTTGGGTTTCTAATAACATGGTATGAGTGCCGGTCTTTCAGAATGCAATGGCAAACTACTGAAAGTAAACTTGAAGAGATCACAAACAGCGAAAAAATGCTGGGGTTGTCTGCGACGTCCTGTAAGGGATATGCAGCTAACTTTTTAAGGGGCATTTATAACATCAGACGGAATCTGTACAACAGAGCTTAAGAACAGAATTTTTTTTTTTTTTCTTTTTAAAGCATATCCTTTACAGGACTTAGCTGTCAACACCAGCATCTTTCAGCTGTATGTTGATCTCTTGGCAAGATTACGCTCAGTAGTTGCCATTGCTTTCTGAGCGGCCGGCTCAGTATCCCGCAAGTCACGAGCGGGGGTCGAACCGCCTCAGCTCTCGCTCCGCTACGAGACTCTGCATGATAAACGGGATTACAGAGAGAAAGTGTTGTAACCCCACAGCCAGAGAGACCGGCAAGAACAGAATATGGCAAGCAAAAGCTGCATTTTAGAAAATGAAAAGTATCTTATGCAATAAATCACTATCATTAAATGTAAGAAAGAGAGTGCTGAAGTGCTATATAGAAACTGTTTTGTTGTATGGCAGTAAATATTGGAATGTAAATGAACACATTAGGGAGACCTTGGAAGCAACAGAGACGTGGTTCCTAAGACGAATGTTGCGAATTCCTTGGTCTACCAGAGTAAGTAACGACGATTGCCTGGAAGAGACGAATGAAACTAAAACAGCTGTCTTAGGTCATGTGATGAGATAAGGGGCATTAGAGAACATCGTGACGACTGGAAAGATCGGGATTAAAACAAGCAGAGGCCGACCAATGGAAATGATGCTGGATGGATTGTGACGGTGTTGTGAAAGAATATCAGCAGCAGAGTTTATACAGAACACCAAAGACCGAGTGATGTGGAAAGACATGAACGCCTACGCCAGCTGGCATGGCACTTGGTGATGATGATGAACGTACTTTTACGAAGGAATTTTTAAAAATCATGAATATTCAGCGCTTTGGTTAAGATAAAAATCATGAATATTCAGCGCTTTGGTTAAGATAAAAATCATGAATATTCAGCGCTTTGGTTAAGATAAAACATCTCATGTTCCACAAGATTTGTCTGCAGACATCTGTCTGTGTAAGAAGATAAAATATCTCATGTTCCACAAGATTTGTCTGCAGACATCTTTCTGTGTAAGAAGATAAAATATCTCATGTTCCACAAGACTTGTCTACAGACACCTTTCTGTGTAAGAAGTTAAAATATCTCATGTTCCACAAGACTTGTCTGCAGACACCTTTCTGTGTAAGAAGTTAAAAAAATCTCATGTTCCACAAGATTTGTCTGCAGACACCTTTCTGTGTAAGAAGGTCAGTGCCTTTGAACAAGTTTAGTTTAGTTTAGTTTAGTCGATGGATCAACATCACGGCATACGGGTGTAACCCATAAGTGCTCGTTCTACTCCCAGCTCAAGCCTGAATCCGGAGAATCTCAGCTTAGTGCAGGAACTCCGTAGCACCGGCGAGAATCCTGAAATACTTTGAGTAGACTTTTAACTCGAAATTTTGCCCGAGCAGCGCCATTAGGCTACTCTTTTTCGATTTACAACTGCCAATGGATCTTTTAGTTGCGCAACAATATACACGGGCGTCCGATCTCACTACATAGAGACCAATGGAAATTTCGTTACTAGAAGTCCACGTGAAAAAAATCCCGGTCCTCACAGGGGCTTGAACTCGGGACCTCCAGCACTAGTGGCGAACACCATACCTCGAGACAACTCAGCTCCCCTGGGGCTGGAGAAAGGGATGTTACATGTGGAATGGCTCACCTCGCTTAAAAGGTCACAGATTGTGAGAATTGTGTGGATTGTTTGCCGTGGCCATGTGGAAGTGCGGGGGAATGAACAGGCTGATATACTGGCAGGGAATGCAACTTCTGGTGGTAGATTACTTATGGACAAGGGGGAGGCGGCCGTGAACCAGTGGGACCAGGTGAAGAAGGTGGGGGACAGATTAAAAACCCGTTTGTGGAAAGGGTGAGATTGCGGGGTTCTGGTAGAATCTCAAAACTGAGAGAGAAAACCAGGAGAACTTTCAATCAGATAATGGTGGGAACGATTAGTAGTGTTGCACTTCGCTGGCTGTTGAACGAGGTGGTGAAGCGCTTATGGGAATGTTCTGAGTGCAGTGATGTCAGTTCTTAGTTCAACTCAACCCAAATCAACTCAAAAAATGGCTTCAATTAGATATGGAAATAATAATTACTCCATCCATCCATCATGTGTCATGCCGGTAAGCGTGGGCTGTCATGTTCTGCAATCTCACTCAATCACCCGAGTCGTGGATCAACTCTGTGTTCCCTGTCCCATGCCACGTGGCCAAGTCATCCAGGTATTTGCCTCCAGGTCTTCCCATTGATCTCTTCCCTCGATCCCGACAGCCGTCACCAAGTTCTCCAATTCATCTCTTCTCACAGCATGCCCAAATATCTCTGTTCACGTCCAATGACTCCAATCAGTCTACGATCCCCATTTGTCTCCCAAAAGACTTGTTTATTGGTTCTTCTATCTTTAGTAGCCCATAGAGATAAAAAGAAGAGTACGGCAGGGATGTGTATTGTCCCCAAGCTTCTTTGACCTATACACAGACAGAATTTATAGACACGTAGAACTGTCAGGACTTAATTAATGAAAGAATCATAGACATCTTAGGTATGCTGACGATATCCTGCTACTAGCTGAAAGCGAGAAAGAGTTACACAACCTAGTGGAACAAGAAAACAGCCATAGTGCAGAATGTGGCTTAGATATTAACATACACAAAGTGAAAAATATGATAATTCGCAGTGGAAAGACAATGATTGATTGATTGATTGATTGATTTAGGAATCGACATCACAGCATTCGTGGCATTCCCATAAGCGCTCCGTCCCATCCTCAGCAGCCAGCGAAGAGTTCCAACACCAATAGTTCCAGTAGCAATATGATTATATGTCCGTCTCGCCTTTTCTCTGAGCGTCGAGCGTCGGCCAGATCCCCACGTCACTCCTCCTGCCTCATTCTTTCCAGACATTGGTGATCCATTTGCTCCTCCGAGGTATACACGTGCTCCCACAAGGCCGCAACCACGTCTGTCTTGTCATGTATCAATACTCCACGAAGATTTGCCGAGCCAGCCAATATTTCCGCCTGTTCATTCCCCAGCACACCGGCACGCCCCGGAGAAAATATCCAGACGATGCTTGTCACCCGTGACCTCCGAAGTGAAGCAAGCCACTCTGCACGAAGCCTGCCTCTACTTACCCTCCTCAGCATGCTTTCTGAGTCAGTTACAATCACGATGTGTGTATGTATCGTATTTTCCATCCAGCGGGAAGCTGCACTGACCGCCTCCACATCCATTCTTAAGCTAGATGTTGTGGTATCATACGCCAGGCTCTCCTGCACCAAACGTCGACCATTAGCTTTTACTAAGAATCCTCATGCACTTCTCCCACCTCCCAACACAAAACCATCTGTGTAGATAATCACATCACCCGGACGAGCATTATCCTGAATTAGTTGCTGGATTTCCACTTCCATGGCCCCTGCTGGCCACTGCCTGCACTCCCGGCTCAATGTGATTATAACTCTGCACAAGTCTGACTGCTCCGCTGGCACTCTGACCCACTCGTCTCCTCGCCTCGAGATACGGATTTTAAGTCATCTTCAAAGTGTATGTAAAAGTAGTGGAAAAGCAATGTGATCAATGAACATCGCAGTAAACGGGGAGATACTAGAACAAGTAACAAGTTTCTCCTATTTTGAACATGTAATAACAGATGATGGCAGAAGTGAAAAAGAATATCAAAAAAGAAAATAGGAATGCCCAAAATGCTTTAAGCAGCATGAAATCAGTCATAACATCTAGAGAGACTACCGATTCCGAAAAATATTTCATATTTTATGGAAACAAAAACAATCAAACGCATAGGCTATAGAGCAGTGGTTCTCAACCTTTTTTGGCCCATGCACCCCTTTACCATATGTTCAGAACGTCATTCTCCACCCCACCCTTTCGAATTTCCTCTTTTTAAATCCCCCTCCCCCACCCTTACACAGTATACATAAAAATGGAAGCTAAATTTAATAACACATACTAGAACAAGTCTAGACATCTACATAAAACGTGATTTGCGGGTCTACTTACGTTATAAAACAAATTTCATTAAGGCGAGAAGTACAGAACCGTAAAATTTAGAGGGAAAAACAATATCAAGTAACTGGTTCTTGTATTAATGCGATCTTGAAATAATCTTAATTTCCCCCCCCCCCCCCCCCTGGAAATCCTAAAATTCCCCCCTAGGGAGAAATTCCTCTCTGGTTGAGAACCACTGCTCTAGAGAAACTGGGAATTAAAAGAGAGTTGATGAAAGAAATAAAAAAGAGACAAGTGAAATATTACAGCCCTATTAAAAGTCATAATACTCTTATAAAAACCATACTGGAGGGTAAGATTTAAGGCAAGCGAGCAAGATGTGGACAACGATACAAGTGGGAAGATAACATTAAGAGATGGACGAACATCATCTGATGGAATGTACAATCAGGGCGAGAGACAGACAGTTTTGGAGATCAATTGCAGCCAACCTTCATTGTGGAGACGGCACCTGATTGATTGATTGAAAGGGACATAAAAACATAACAGTTATTTCAAGGAACATTACTAACAGTAGTATAACTGTATTATGTGATTTACATAATTGTAGTATTTATCTTAATCTTTTATAAAATGTTCATAGAAATTAGCGACATTTATATTGAGCGCAAATAACGGGATACGGATTTTAAGTCATCTTTAAAGTGTATGTATAATTATTAGTAAATTGTATGCAACCTTTACACAAACAATTATAGAATCTTGCTGCATTTGATGTCTGGGATCTTGTTGTTTTCGCAAATGTAAGGGAAAACACATGATGCACCTTGTGAATACACAATGTTTTATACGAAATAAAACCATATTAAAAGATAGACCATCGTCATCATCATCAAGTGCATGCCAGCTGGCGTAGGCGTTCATGTCTCTCCACATATCTCGGTCTTTGGTGTTCTGGGTCATCTCTGCTGCTGATACATGCCACCGTCTTAATCTACCCAGCATCATTTCTTTTGGTCGGCCTCTGCCTCTCTTCCCCTCGATCTTTCCAGCCGTCATGATATCCCCAATACGTCTCTTCTCACAAATGTAGATATGTAATTAAAATAAGAGTAAGGGACATAAAAACATAATAGTTATTTCAAGGGACATTACTAACCTTATTATATATTATATACTAACCTTATTATAGGATTTTTATAATTGTAGTATATAATCTTAACGGTTAATAACATTGTCATAGAAATTATCTTGTACTCAGCATAAGTCATACAATAACAATTTAGAGTTATCTTTAAAGTTTATTTAAAATAATGGCCTTAAGTTACGTAGTAAGAATTTTATAACTTATTTTTGTACTTTTCCTTGGAACTACATACGAAGCTTTTTTCCTGTTCTATAATTAGTCTAAAAATCCATCAACTTTTTTACCAATTTTTGTCCGGCCTGTAAAAGGCCGAAAGTCCTTAATATATGATTAATGTTTTATAGTTAATAATTTTTTTAAATCCTTAATACAGTTTTGTGGATCATGCCGGCTCCCTAGCGATGGAGTTACGGACGCAGTTCGTGATCCCTCATATCCCTTTCGAAACAAAGCTGCGCCCGATTTGGCAACAGACCCCGTTGCGTTGGTTTTTTTTCCCGAAATGTGGTGTAGGTACAAGAAATGAAAGAGGAGTGAAATTAATAGAATAAGCAAATATCAATGATATGATAATATGATACTTTGTAATTATTGTATTTTAATAATATAATTATTATATTATTATATGATTATATGTTTAATTATTACTGAATAATGATTATATTCACTTATAAGAAAGCATAGAATTATTTTATTGAGATGTTTCCTTAGGTCAGTGTTTTGCTCTTTATCCTAGGATAAGGAATGATAGGGAGCAGGGACAGATAGCTCATGCTATTTTGTTTCTGCATGATTTATGAGATGTAATCGGCCACCAGGAACAATCCAGGGCCGATGCTCACAGATGTCTCGACAGAAGATTCACTTGCTCTCGCTGTATATATTTCACAGATTTGACACCTTCAGCGCCAAGCTTTAGATGCGCCAACCTGTGTGACTCTCGGTGAAGCATCACTTACCACCATTTTACTTATACCTACTAAATAGGGTTTACATCCACTGTGCAAATCAAAGGAGGAGAAGAAAAGATAAGTGGCCAAACTTACCGTTGGCCACCACCATCTACATAGTTCAGGCCAAAATTACCTCAGTGATTAAAAAGTTTAGTTGATGCAACAGCCTAGCCAGATAGGATAATAATAATATAATTGAGGGAATTGTAACCCCCTTTCCATGTACAGGGCTAACTCCCGTGGAGCACCCAACGTGTCTTATTTGATTAAAATGCAACATTGTTAGTTTCTAAAATTTACAACTGCTAGTTGTTACCTTATTTAGTACCCTTAGTCATAGTAGAGTGAGAAGATTCGAAAGTTTGTCTCTTTTAAATATTTTACTCTGTCTTTCTCAGTGTCGGTGAGAGTGATTAGAGTTTTGGGGGATCGAGCTTTTTATTTCAGACAACGTAGCTAGACAACCTTGGCAGACTGTCTTAATCATACAAGTATAGTTGTACGCCATTCCTGTCTGTCTGAACACTGTCAGAAGATTAGACTTGTTCTGGGACCTTTACTCCGTCTAGAATTACGAGCTATTCAGTCTTGTCTTCTCCAGTGACTTATTTTTCTATTCTTAGAAAGTCTATCCGCAGCAACTTTGATAGATTCTTATCATCGTAGCTGACGCTACGCTACAGCAGCCATCAGATGTTTTTCAGCTTGACTGCTCATTGTCCAAGTTTCACATCCATACAAAAGAGCAGGCTCTATGTATCCCCTCAACACTCTTTTTCTCGTTTCAATTGACATCTTTTTATTGGTCAGAATGTTTTTCATCTTGCTAAAGGCTACTTTCGCCATAGCGATTCTTGTTCTAATCTCTTCAAGGCATCTCCCATCAGATGTTATGACTGTTCCGAGATAATTGTACCGATTCACTTGTTGAAGAATATTCCCATTTACTTGTATATTACATTGTGGTATTTCGTTCTTCCTAGTGACGACCATAACCTGTGTCTTTTTACAATTTAATTCTAACCCCAGTTGCTCACTGTGTACAACAACCGCATCTACTAATTGTTGCAGATCCTGCGCATTGTCTGCAATCAATACTGTATCATCTGCATATCTAATGTTATTGATGTTTCGTCCTTCAATGCTGATTCCATTTATATCTTCTACATTTCTGAAAATATTTTCACTGTATAGGGAAAACAGATCTGGAGACATTACACCTCTCTTAATAGGCTGATATTGTCCCTCTTCATTATCAATCCTTATGGCAGTTTGTTGTTTCCAATATATGTTTTTATAAGTCTAATGTCTTTCCCATCAATTTGTAGATCTGCAAGCATATCCACCATGTAGGTAGGAAATATTATGCATGCATACCATAGTGAACATACATGCACCACCAAATTACAATCATCAACCAACTTTTTTTTTGTTACCAAGAATTAGACACCCTGCTTACACAAATATACAGAGGACAAAATGTTATCATTGCAGGGGACTTAGATTTTGTACTTTCAGATTTAGATATTCTAGGGGGAGAAAGGCAGAAATCAAGACACAATTAAGGAGAAGTGACAGTAATGGAATGCACCAAATGGATATAGTACAGAATACTTTATACACACACAATTTAAGAGACGCTTTCAGACACAGACACCATAATAATATTGCAACAATACTTAATTATAGGGCTAACGAAAGATCAGCTAGACTAGATAGAATATACACACCTGCAACACACCACATAATACACACAAAACACATTACAATACACAGATCACAAAGCACTAGCATATATCACTAAAGGCAATAGAAACGCACGGCACTCTACACGATCACCACATTGGAAATTCAACAACACACTACACCAACACACAGATTGTGTACAACACGTGACACACTTCATTCTCACATACACGAATAGTACACCAGCCGACAACATAACACAATTTTGGGATCTACTAAAGAACACAATACGTAATAGAACACAATTTTGGGATCTACTAAAGAACACAATACGTAATAGAACATAATTGTGGGATCTACTAAAGAACACAATACGTAATAGAACACAACAATTTGCATCCAGCATACATAACGACAGGTTATAACAAGAGCACACGAAACAAACAGCAATACAACTCACAAAACATACAGCCAGGAATGCACTACACCTACACACAATAGAATCAGAATTAGAACAACAAAAGCAACATAAATTATGTGGTGCACTCCTTAGAACAAAACTCACTACCATATCACAAGAAACTAACAGTAAACAACACCTAGCAATAGAACAAAAAGTGCAACGAAACAGGCACATATCAGCAATAATAGGCATGCAAGGAAACACTCAAACAAATATATAGATAGAACAGCTTGGCATGGCTTGATTAAAGCTTATGCCCCAATACAGGAGAACGGAACCGAACTCAATCGCATAAGTACTTGGTGTGATGAAGCTGGGCAATGGTCAACCCAACAAAAGCAACAGTGACTTGGTTCTCGTTGAATAATCATATTGTCAACAACCCAACACCAACTGTAATGCTGTGTTCAGAGACGGTGGAAAGAACGCAGGCAATGAAATACCTGGGGATACGGTTTGATCGAAGCCTTGCTTATAATGTGCACATAGACCAGGTGATAACAAAGGCCAAGCGGGGTTTGGCAGCGATGCGGGTGATGGCGGCAGCAAACTGTGAGCAGCGCCATCTATGTCTTCTGTACGAGGGGCTGGTCATGTCTGTTTTTGGAGTATGCAATGGCAATCCTGACTCTCAGCCATAAGCAGATAGAAAGGATGGAAAGGATACAGAATGAAGCTATGCGCATTATTCTTGGATGTACAAGAGATACAGCATGCAGGGCGATGCGCTACCTTCTTGATTTTCCAACCATTGAAGAGAGAATACAAGTTTGCAGGGCACGCGCCTACCTCAGAATTAACGCAAACACACAACATCCACTGCATAGTGAAATTAGGAATTTGAAGGGCAGCAGGTTACAAAGAGGACGGTCGTGGATGGGTCAAGCCGAAGACATTCTTCAACAGGTGTGTTCACTTGAGGACTTAGAACCTGGCGAGGAGTGGGTGCAAGTGCCAACAGACTTCTGCACATCCTTTTCAGTTTGCATCCAACTAGATAGAAAATGCAGACAAGAAAATCCGGCTGCTGTTGAGGCTGAAGTACAAGCGTTGATTTTCGAGAATTCGCTAAACGGTGACGCGGTCATCTACACAGATGGGTCGGTCGTCCGACATGTGAGAAGCTCATGGGCCTTTACAGCTCGGGCCGGAGGGAGAATTGTGAAGGAGGACTCTGGTGCTTTCACTGAAACCACAAGTAGCCTGACCGTGGAAGTCATGGCAGTAAGTAAAGCAATAACATGGCTCGAGACACAGACATTCACTAGGGCTTGTTTCCTTAGCGACTCAATGAACATGATCAAGAGGATAGAGGAGGGGTCGATCCGAAGAGAATGGCTGCTGCCTCTGAAGCGGTCTCGGCTGGCAAAGATTAGTTTCATCTTCGTGCCAGGTCATGCGGGAGTACAAGGAAATGAGCGGGCTGACAAGCTCGCAGGTGAGGCTACTGTGGAGGGCGGACGCGCCATGGACCAGGCTGACATTCTGAATGCTCTACGAGTAGTGAGACTTTTGCGAGAACCAAGTGATGACTGTGAATCTACAACAATGGCCAGACTGCAGGAGCAGCAAATTAAAAGAGGGGTGGCCAAACAAGAACACTACGCAGGAAGCCAAAGAAGATTGATAAACCAACACAGAACTGGCGTCGTTAGCCGCTACACGCTGCGGGATTTGCTGAGGAGGGGATCCGAGCACTTATGGACTGAATGGTTCGATGTGCAACGAGGATGATCTGTCGACTAACTAACTAACTAACAGGAGAACGGGCAGAAGAATAAGGAAACATGAAGAAGGCAAGTTTAGTGCAGCAGTTTGACATTGGTAATTAAGAGCAGAAAAGTTCAAGCAAACGATGTATTTCAGAAAATGAATGCCTGGAAGAGACTAATTAAAGTAGAACACTATATGCACTATGAAAAAGATACAAACAGCTTTCTTGGGCCATGTGATTAGAAGAGAGGCATTGGTAAACATCGTGACGACTGGAAATATCAGTGAGAATGGAGGTGGGCGATTTTACTGCAGCTTTCCACTGGCTGGAGAACGAACTGTATACGCATGTTATTAGTGCAACCGATTCACAGAGCATGCTGACAAAGGCGAAGACTGGCATGGTTCGTGCAAAATGGCATGCATCAATTTAGAGGTCAAGGGTTGTAAGTATTCGCTGGATCTTTTCTCCAGGACACTCTGGTGTGGTTGGAAACGAACAGGCAGGCCGATTTAATAGTGCTGTATCATTAAGTGGTGATTTTATGCATGAAAATGCGGATGTGATAAACTCTCTCTGGGAGCACGTGAATGATGCAGAAGATCAGATAGACTATCATGGTCTAGAGAGAATGCGGCAGCAAGGGGTGGTCAGAGGATCTGGTCGACCGTCGTCACTCAGAGGTAAAGCAAATCGGACATACAATCAGGTTGCAACGAGCTTCATTAGTACTGGTACTCTTCGCTGGCTGTTGATGATGATGATTCAGTGCTAATGGGAATGCGGCTAGGGCAATATCGGTTTTTGACTCAACTCTGCTTGCACAAAATTGGCTTCTGCAGATTAATGGCGATCGTTTCTGCCACCTATAACATGCGATGCGACCATTTCGTATGTTAAACATGGCCATGGTCATACTTTCCACTTCTAGGCTAACAAAGACATTTGACCTATGAGGCTCCACCTTCTTATGTGCTGGGTAGTTCAATGAAGTTTTGCCCGTGACTGTTGTAATATTTCCCATTCCCTGATGACAAAGAAAGAAAATGTGCTTGTTCATGGTGGGTATTGTAAATATGTGAATAAAGAATCTACGAGCCTAAATATCTCTTTTCAAATACTGATTCTTGACGATCATATTAATACATTTTTGTAGTGTGCACTCCTCTATATATGTAGGCTATTCTTTGGATGGAAAGGAACAAGTGAAACTAAAGATAGTAAAACATAAATGATGGCAGTAATACTAATAATGATTGATAGAGGACAGTGGTACACATTAGGAACATAGAACTATCTGTGCAATGCTACTACGCTTAGGCAATCTTGGTTCGCCATCTCACACCGTCGCCAGAGTCTATGGCCGGGTCTCTGTTTTTGTTTCAATTATGCTAAGCCATCCTGGCATATATCTCTTCGTTTCCACATCCTCTTTTCTTGTCAAGTTTGCTAGTTGTCACTAAGTTTTCAATCTTACCATGATTCGAAATAAAATAACTGGACTGTTTGAGTTCAACTTTTCTAGTAAGTTTTTCATTTGGTCCTTAAAAGATATCCTCATTTGTTTGTCTGTCCTTCCATGGCATTCTTTGCATTTTCATCAGAGATCTCATTTAAACTGCCTCTAGATGTTTCCTAGCTTGTCTGCGGTAAAGCTGTAGAAATGTAAACAATATAAAATAACATGAAGTAGTGC
Organism: Cepaea nemoralis; assembly: GCA_014155875.1. NCBI lineage: Eukaryota > Metazoa > Mollusca > Gastropoda > Stylommatophora > Helicidae > Cepaea > Cepaea nemoralis. The sequence continues at coordinate 123,295 of JACEFZ010019439.1, forward strand.
AGTTTTACAGAACACAATGACGCAAAACAAAGGACGTTGCGACGACTAGCCTTCATCAGCCAGGGACAACCAGGGAGGCAAGATCCATTGTAAAATTCTTCCCCGATACAGATTCGAACTCATGACTACCGAGCCGACAGGCGAGCATCTAGCCACTACGCCAGCTCGGCTTCCGTGTTGAAAGTGTACTTACAATTGAAAAAGATAAGCTTCCTTGCGTATAGTACAACATTCTAACGAAATATTTGTGTCCATATATTTCAGATAACGAAAATGTTGTAAATTAAACGGGAACAATCTATGACAGATGAATTGTCTCATTGTCCCAAGAGAAGTAACTCACACTATAGGACTAGAAACGTTTGATTGTAGGTTTTGACAATAAAAACGTAATGTTTGAATTTTTATTTTTCCGCATATCTTTACAGGACATCGCTGTCAACAGCAGCATCTTTCAGCTGTCTGTTGATTTCTTGGCAAGATTACGCTCAGTAGTTTGCCATTGCTTTCTGAGCGGCCGGCTCAGTTATCCCGCAGGCAAACCACATGTAATGTCAACGATGTATTAATGTATATAATAGTATGCAGCCATTACAGAAACAATTATATAACATACTGCATTTGATTTCTTGGATCTTGTTGTATTTGCAAATGTAAAGGAAAACACACAATGCAACTCGTGAATACAAACTGTTTTGTACGAAATAAAACCACATTAAAAGGTAGACATATAATTAAAATAGGGAAACAACATTACAGCTATTTTAAGGGACATTACTAAGAGTAGTATAACAATATTATTTGATTTATATAAATGTAGTATTTATCTAGCCGGCTCCGTGGCGTAGGAGTTACTCAAACGCAGTCCGTGATCATGCATACCCGCGTTAGAAACACATCTGTGCGTAATTTCTTCTTCTTCTGCGTTCATCCGGATTTTTTTTTTTCGGACGTGACTGCGTTGTGCCTGTTTACAGCAGAGCTGCGTTCTTGCGCCGTTAGGCCGACACATCCGACTTCTGCGGGCATTTGTTGACCAGGTTAACCTTCCCGGGTGTGCGTAATTTGATAACAGACAGCGTTGCGTTGGTTTTTTACGAAATGGTATGGGTGCTGATCATTCAGAAAGCAATGGTAAACTACTGAACTTAAACTTACCAAGAGATCTCAACAGCGAAAAACGCTGGTGTTGACTGCAACGTCCTGTACAGGATATGCAACTAACTTTTTAACTAGTATTTATCTTAATCTTTTATAAAACCTTCATAGAAATTGACGAGTTATATGCAGCATAAATAACGGCATTAGAATTTTAAGTCATCATCAAAGTTTGTGTAAAAGTAATAATATGCAGTATGCAGTCATTAAACAAAGAATTATAGAATTTGTCTGCATTTGATTGCTAGGGATCTTGTTTTATTTGCAAATGCACGATGCACTATTTGTGATTACACACTGTGTTGTACGAAATAAAAGCACATTAAAAGTTAGATATGTAATTATTATACATGTCGCAATAGACATAACAACATAAAGTTATTTCAAGGGACATTACTAAAAGTAGAATATCTGCATTATGTGATTTACATACTTATAGTATTAATCTTAATCATTCTATAATTATTTTCATAGAAATTAACAATGGTTTTCATACAATTTTAATAACGGGATTGGAAATTTAAGTCATTTTTATAGTTTGTGTAAAAGTAATGGCTTTACTTTAAATACATGAGAGTTTTATAACGCATTTCTCTACTTTTTCCTTGATAATACATACATTGTTTTCTCCTTCAACGTGACGTATAATTCACATGAAAACTAGTCCAATTTTGTCCGGCCTGTAAAAGGCCATATTACTTTGGAAACCCACCAACATTCTACAAGACATGCATACAAGCACTCCGAGGACGTGAGCACTTAATACATCAGACAACATTCCATCCATCCATCCATCATCATGTGCCATACCGGTAAGCGTGGGCGGTCATGTTCTGCCATCTCACTCGATCACCAGAGTCGTGGATCAGCTCCGTGTTCCTGTCTCGACCATGCCATGTGGCCAAGCCATCCAGGTATTTACCTCTTGGTCTCCCCCTTCGTCTCTTCCCTTCGATCTTGCCAGTTGTCACCAAGTTCTCCAAGTCATTTCTTCTCATAACATGCCCAAAAAAATGTTGACTGTCTACGTCTAATGACTCTAATCAGTTTCCATTCTAGATCTATAAATATTTGGCACAACAACAAGCACCCTCTTTACAACACAGAATCAAAAGAGGACGAAAATGATTCATGTTTTGAAAGTTCAAAGGAAAAATGACTACTACAAAAATCACGAGTGCATTACGTTTAAAGAGGTAAATACTCAACGGAAGTGTTCACAAGGAAAGGCAGATTTCTTTCCTCTGCTCTGACCAAATATAACATATAAGAGAACATATTAGTAGTGGGTTACGTCCTAACTTATTATGATTTCTGGATTGTGGTGCTGGATTGACCCCAATCCAGCTGGATTAGGGTTAGGGTTAGGGGTTAGGGTTAGGGTTTAGGGTTAGGGGTTAGGGGTTAGGATTAGGGGTTAGGGTTAGGGGTTAGGGTTAGGGTTTAGGGGTTAGGGTTAGGTGTTTTTTTTGGTCTTCTCCTAATTTTACTTTCTGGATTGACCTCGCTGGATTGCCCCCAATCCAGCTCGGGACCAGGGCGGTTTGGGTAGGGTAGGTATCTAAGTCATATGTAAGGGTTGATAATTCTAATAAAAGACATGTTTCTAAGGGCAGATAACTGAGTTTGTGTATAATATTTTAACTAATTGTAAAAAATAAATAAAAAAAATAAATAAATAAACAACAACCTGGGGCGCGCGGCGGCGGGCGCAGGAGCAAGCGCGGCCGATCGGTCGCGTGGAGCGGTCGACCCCAGTAAAACAAGTGTCTTTTAGTACCCAAGTGGCCAGTCATTGCTGAGTGATCCCTAGTTCGGTTATTGACGAGTACTGTGGTGGGGTTAGGTGGGTCGAAGGCTCGAACCGCGCCGGGTGTCATATGAAAATTATAATAAGTAAAAAGGTGTATATGGCGTGTATATGATCTGTAGTGGGTCGTAGTGGCTTATAAAACTATCATCATATAGATTACACCTCTTCAAATGAAAACCTTAAAAAAGTAAAGATGGCATGTAGTAACGGTTGTAAGGGGGCGTGGCTTCGTGGTATTCGTTGTTAAGGGGTTGGTGAGTGGTGATGTACCTATATAACAGCTTCCGAACAATTTAAAGGGATGGGCGAGTGGCGAAGTGGCTAAGTAAATGCGTCGGTTCCTTGCTAAGAGACAGAGGAGTTGCTAGATAAAGGCTCCGGGTCGTTGTCAAGGGGTTGGTGAGTGTACAAATAGCTAAATAACTGCTTCTGATCCTTGTTAAGAGGTGGGCGAGGGGCGGATTGGTTGGATAATTACGCCCGTTCCTTGGTAAGAGCCAGGGTGATCGAGTGGAGAAGAGGGTAAATATAGGCATGGAGGTATACCACCGACACATTCAACGCATAATTTCGGCGTCGGTCGTCAGAAGACCAAGGATATTTTCATTATATGTCTATTGTAAAGGGGTCGACTGTTTGTTATAACGGGGTTACTATTATCTATAGTGGCTGGGACTTAAATACTATCAGCATACCGGTTACAGCTCTTCAAATGAAAACTTTGAAAGTGTAAAGATGGCCGATGGTTTTAGTGGGTATGACTTTGTGATATTCGTTGTTAAGGGGTGGGGTGAGTGGATGGGTAACTAGATAAACGCTTCCGAACACTATCATCGGGTTCGAATCCTAGTGGGGTGGTCTAGTGGTAGAAGAAATATTGATAATATTTGGTTACTTAGTTGTGATTTCGAGCTCGGTTGTTATTAACCCGGTTATGTTTAGAAAAGTAGAGGTGGTGTGCTGGTTGCGGAGTATGTTTAGGGGGTACCCCAGACACCGTGGAAGTGACAGGTTCGAATCTCGGAACTTTGTCGTGGGTAAGATTTCCAGGCATCAAGGTGTGGGTGTCGTCGCGGCCACAAGTCCCACCGCTAATGAAAAACACAGGCAGCAGATTTCACCATTGTACCTACGAGTCACAAACTATAAGCTAACTTAACATTCAGAATATGACCTCAACAGGTGTTGCCAAAAATCAATACTTATTCTCATAACGGCTAATCCAGGGGATTATCGTCATCGTAATGACCAAGTCAGGTTAATAATATTTCTTATATCTCCGCCATTGCAAATAGTTCGCGATATTAATAAATGTTCATATAAAGGTTGGAAGGGGATTAAAAGATTAACACCTATTGTCGGGCCATCCAATAAAAATCAATAACACTACCCTCGATTTTTCTCATAATTGCCGATTGGAGATTATGGGCTAGGTGTATGTGTCCTTATTTAGTTAAAACAGGTGGTATGAGTAGGAGATATCACAAACAGTATCAGCATGTGCCACTCTGATCTTAAATGTCAGTAGTTCGTTATTCTTGTGACATTGAAAACGCTTGTGGTTTGAAGACAGATGGTGTACTATGTTATTGGGTGGTGTATATAGATTGACCAGTATGTGAAGTTGATAAGGGCACCCCTGCCAACGCATCGTAGCTGTGTTGTGACTTGTCGCCTATTACATCCGGGTGTAAAAATAACCAAAAATATTTCACATCAACTCAGACATGCCTCTATATAGCTGCACTGCGAACATGGCTAGAGTCTACTTTAGGAAAGTATCGTGTATCTGTGTATACGGGTTTACCACTGCTTATAGATGTGTGCAGTATTATTAGAAAGCGGCCGTTATGTCTACATTATCAAAGTATGTTGCCTTACAGAACTGGTATAGTATCTATGTGTCTGCTACGTTGTATGTTTTGTCATGTTGCCTTGTAGTATTTGGAGGGAGTTTCATGCGGGTGTCTAGTGAACTTTTTAAAAACGATGTCTCTCTATGCAAAATGCCACTGGCATTAGAGGTTTTTCAACTTGTCTGCTCATTGATCACGCTTCACAGTCATACTAAAGTACGGGTTCTATGTAGTACTTAAACACTCCTTTTATTTCTCATTACAGTCGACAACTTTATATTAGTCAGTATGTATTCCAACTTTCAAAAGGCAACCTTCATCACAACGATTCTTGTTCTAACGCTTTAAAGCCACCTCATATCAGACATTTTTTTCTTTCCTTGTAGGCTCACGGCTACTGCTTCACCGTTTCAAGCTCCATACCTCTACTCGTATGTATTAGTGTGGTAGAAGTAAACCAACATCTCACAAGATATACATGTATTACCACAATGTATATGGACCTGTGGGAAACGGCTACATCCGGGCAAAGAGAGCGTTGTATCTGTCACATGCGTATGGATACAGCCGAGACGCGTCGTTAAGAGGGATACTACAGAAAAAAAAACACGGTATTATGTTGGCGATTGAACCAGGGGACCTAACTCGTGATGACCACCATGTACGGGAGTGATTCTTCCCCCTTGTCAACATGGCGCCGGAAGTTTAAAAGGGTGTTCATTCTCTCGATTTTCTATTTCCGAGTCGTCATAGGGTCACCAAGTAACAGTAAAGAACACGAAACTACTACTACCAAGGCCTCTATACACCACAATGCATTTTCGAATATAATATACACAACTATAATCAAGTCATCACAGTATTCAACTAACCCGTTCTCATAGACATAGAGGAGAGATGTGAGCACCGAGGCCAGTTGGGGGAGGTGTACCTTTTACTTAACATCTATCGGGCCATACACCGACGAGTGTTTAGCTATATTTATCATATACTATTACCCGTGAACACAACAAGCTTCTCCGGATCAGTCTTAGGCTTCTCATATAACATGACATATCACGTACCCGCTGTCCTGACCAGCAAAGTTATCGCTTCTCAGAGCAGACATTTACACTTTCATTAATTCTTCTGCCTGCCAAAGGGGGTCTTTGCATCTTTCCGCAGAAACCTAGTTCCAATGCTAATATATGTTTTTCAATGTGTCGGTTCATTACCACATTTCACATCCTGACAAAAGTACAGGTTCTATGTTCCACTCCAACAGTCAAATAAGAAAAAAATGTTAGCCAAATTATTAAAATGTTGGCCAAATATAGAAATATATCGACCAGACGTATAAAGTATAGTAAAATATGTTAGCCAAACTTATAAAACTCGTGGTCAAAATCAGAAATATCTCAACCAAGCGTATAAGAAATAGGAAAAATGTTAGCCAAATTATTAAAATGTTGGCCAAATATAGAAATATAACGACCAGACGTATAAAATATAGTAAAATTTGTTAGCCAAACTTATAAAACTCGGGGTCAAAATAAGAAATATCTCAACCAAGCGTATAAGAAATAGGGAAAAGGCTAGTCAAACTAATGAAAATGTTGGCCAAATACAGAAATATCTCGACCAACTTATAAAATGTAGGAAAAAATTGTTAGCCAAACTGACAAAACTGTTAGCCAAAATAAGAAACGTCTCGGCCAACTTATAAAATGTAGGAAAAATTGTTAGCTAAACTGACAAAACAGTTGGTCAAAATAAGAAACGTCTCGACTAACATTATAAAAAGTAGGAAAAATTGTAACCAAATTAATTTAAAAAGGTGACCAAAATAGGAAATATCTCGACCAAACTTATGAAAAGTAGGAAAATTGTTCGTCAAATGTGACAAATATTGGGCAAGTAGGAAATCATGTTAGCCAAATAGGAACAATATCAATCAAACTTTTAGATGTCTCGGCCAAACTTATAAAATGTATGAACATTTGTTAGCCAAAGGTGAAAAAAACATTGACCAAGTAATGAAATATCTCATCCGAATTCATAACAAGTAAGAAAATATGCTAGTAAAATCAAGAAATATGTCGACTGAAGTTATACAATAGGCGAAACGATGGACAAACTTATAAAGATGTCGACCGTTATAAGAAAATGTATTACCCAAATTAGGAAAAAATATTGACCAAGTTTTGAAATATCTCGACCAAACTTACAAAAAATAGGAAAATTTGTTAGCCAAAGATGAAAAATATTGGTCAAGTAAAGAAATATCGCATCCAAACTTTTAAAATGTAGGAAACTTTAATAACCAAATGTGAAAAATATTGTCCAAGTAAAGACATGTTACATCTAATCTTATAAATATCTCAACCATACTTATGAAAAGGAGGAAAATGTGTGAACCTAATGGGGAAAATATTGGCCAAGTGAAGAAATATCTCATCCATTCTTATAAAACTTAGGAAAATGTGTTAACCTAATGAGAAAAATATCGCCCAATTGAAGAAAAAAGTTACACAAAACTTATAAAACTTAGGAAAATGTGTTAACCTAATGAGAAAAATATTGACCAAGTAAAGAAAAACATACACCAAACTTCTGAAAAGTAAGAAAATTTGTTAACCAAATGGGAAAAATATTGGCCAAGTGGAGAAATATCTCAACCATACTTATGAAAAGGAGGAAAATGTGTTAACCTAATGAGAAAATATCGCCCAAGTGAAGAAAAAAGTTACACAAAACTTATAAAACTTAGGAAAATGTGTTAACCTAATGAGAAAAATATTGACCAAGTAAAGAAAAACGTACACCAAACTTCTGAAAAGTAAGAAAATTTGTTAACAAAAAGGGAAAAATATATGGGCTAAACTATGAAATATGTTGACCGAACTAAGAAAGTGTGTTAACCAAAGGGGGAAAAATGTTGGTCAAAACATGAAACATCTCGACCAAGCTTATAAATATCTCGTGTAAACTTATAAAAAAAAAAGTAGGAACAAATATTGCTTCTGTAGTTATGTCAAACGTGTGTTGAACTTTTATCTGAACAGACATTTCACAAGACATAATCATCAACGTCAACACTTTCCCTCTTTTACTTTACCGAAAGTTTCAACTTATCAGTCCAGAGTATCCACTAAAGAAGCACTTATGCATACTAATCACCCAGCTCTTCACATTCTTGGTTTTTTTTTTCCTTTCCTAACGCAAAGTGTCTCTGTCTTTCATAGATAGCTTCACAACTTTTCTATGTAGCACCACTAACAACGCCAAACCTTCGTTTCACATGAGCTCTAATGAAACAGTCATAACAACATTTAGAGCAATCTGTGGCTCCACCTGGGATAGTTTCAATATCATCTGAGTATTCGTCAGCAAAGATCCACTTCCCATGGCTGATATCTTCAACTTTCTATACCACAATGTCTGCTACACTAACCTTCCATTGGTCCATCTTTCAACAATACAAAGAGTGTTCTCGAAGTCTAGCTAACATAACATTGCTTACTTTGTCCACCTCTATCACACTTTGTCATTTCACAGCTGCAATAGCGGCAAGTCTGCAACCAACCAACAGTGTCTGTTATGAAGTCGACCTTTCTTAAAGCCACGTCTGCCTTACTGAACCCTTGAATACCCTCTACCACATCGTCTAACCGACTTTCAACATTTCATACCAAATAACATTAACATTCTCTTTGATTACAGAACAACTGATTTTCTGCTGACTAAGCAGATTTTACAACCCCGTGGAGATAAATCATATGCCCCGTAACCTACTAGGCGCTATTCTAGACAACGAATATGGTCATTGACCAGCACCCCTAGGCAGAACTTGAAAAAACAACAGAGCTTGGGTTATTGAGACGAATGAGTTGCATTCATTGGACTACCAGAAAGACATCAAACACAACAAACTCTTTCTTACTAACACTAACCCTAAGTATACATCAACTAACAATTTGATAATGTAGACATAACGGCCGCTTTCTAATAATACTGCACACATCTATAAGCAGTGGTAAACCCGTATACACAGATACACGATACTTTCCTAAAGTAGACTCTAGCCATGTTCGCAGTGCAGCTATATAGAGGCATGTCTGAGTTGATGTGAAATATTTTTGGTTATTTTTACACCCGGATGTAATAGGCGACAAGTCACAACACAGCTACGATGCGTTGGCAGGGGTGACCTTATCAACTTCACATACTGGTCAATCTATATACACCACCCAATAACATAGTACACCATCTGTCTTCAAACCACAAGCGTTTTCAATGTCACAAGAATAACGAACTACTGATATTTAAGATCAGAGTGGCACATGCTGATACTGTTTGTGATATCTCCTACTCATACCACCTGTTTTAACTAAATAAGGACACATACACCTAGCCCATAATCTCCAATCGGCAATTATGAGAAAAATCGAGGGTAGTGTTATTGATTTTTATTGGATGGCCCGACAATAGGTGTTAATCTTTTAATCCCCTTCCAACCTTTATATGAACATGTATTAATATCGCGAACTATTTGCAATGGCGGAGATATAAGAAATATTATTAACCTGACTTGGTCATTACGATGACGATAATCCCCTGGATTAGCCGTTATGAGAATAAGTATTGATTTTTGGCAACACCTGTTGAGGTCATATTCTGAATGTTAAGTTAGCTTATATTTTGTGACTCGTAGGTACAATGGTGAAATCTGCTGCCTGTGTTTTTTCATCAGCGGTGGGACTTGTGGCCGCGACGACACCCACACCTTGATGACTGGAAATCTTACCCACGACAAAGTTCCGAGATTCGAACCTGTCACTTCAACGGTGTCTGGGGTACCCCCTAAACATACTCCGCAACCAGCACACCACCTCTTCTTTTCTAAACATAACCGGGTTAATAACAACCGAGCTCGAAATCACAACTAAGTAACCAAATATTATCAATATTTCTTCTACCACTAGACCACCCCACTAGGATTCGAACCCGATGATAGTGTTCGGAAGCGTTTATCTAGTTACCCATCCACTCACCCCACCCCTTAACAACGAATATCACAAAGTCATACCCACTAAAACCATCGGCCATCTTTACACTTTCAAAGTTTTCATTTGAAGAGCTGTAACCGGTATGCTGATAGTATTTAAGTCCCAGCCACTATAGATAATAGTAACCCCGTTATAACAAACAGTCGACCCCTTTACAATAGACATATAATGAAAATATCCTTGGTCTTCTGACGACCGACGCCGAAATTTTGCGTTGAATGTGTCGGTGGTATACCTCCATGCCTATATTTACCCTCTTCTCCACTCGATCACCCTGGCTCTTACCAAGGAACGGGCGTAATTATCCAACCAATCCGCCCCTCGCCCACCTCTTAACAAGGATCAGAAGCAGTTATTTAGCTATTTGTACACTTACCAACCCCTTGACAACGACCCGGAGCCTTTATCTAGCAACTCCTCTGTCTCTTAGCAAGAAACCGACGCATTTACTTAGCCACTTCGCCACTCGCCCATCCCTTTAAATTGTTCGGAAGCTGTTATATAGGTACATCACCACTCACCAACCCCTTAACAACGAATACCACGAAGCCACGCCCCCTTACAACCGTTACTACATGCCATCTTTACTTTTTTAAGGTTTTCATTTGAAGAGGTGTAATCTATATGATGATAGTTTTATAAGCCACTACGACCCACTACAGATCATATACACGCCATATATACCTTTTACTTATTATAATTTTCATATGACACCCGGCGCGGTTCGAGCCTTCGACCCACCTAACCCCACCACAGTACTCGTCAATAACCGAACTAGGGATCACTCAGCAATGACTGGCCACTTGGGTACTAAAAGACACTGTTTTACTGGGGTCGACCGCTCCACGCGACCGATCGGCCGCGCTTGCTCCTGCGCCCGCCGCCGCGCGCCCAGGTTGTTAATTATTTATTTATTTTTTTATTTATTTTTACAATTAGTTAAAATATTATACACAAACTCAGTTATCTGCCCTTAGAAAACATGTCTTTTATTAGAATTATCAACCCTTACATATGACTTAGATACCTACCCTACCCAAACCGCCCTGGTCCCGAGCTGGATTGGGGGCAATCCAGCGAGGTCAATCCAGAAAGTAAAATTAGGAGAAGACCAAAAAAAAAAAAACCTAACCCTAACCCCTAAACCCTAACCCTAACCCTAACCCTAACCCCTAACCCTAACCCCTAACCCTAACCCCTAAACCTAACCCCTAACCCCTAACCCTAAACTCTAACCCTAACCCCTAACCCCTAACCCCTAACCCTAACCCTAATCCAGCTGGATTGGGGTCAATCCAGCACCACAATCCAGAAATCATAATCAGTTAGGACGTAACCCACTACTCATATTGCACGATGGTTGGGATTCATTGGTAAGAACAAGTCTCACGCCACGCGTTGCTTACGACTGAAAGAGTAAAACCATGAAACTGTCATATAAGCTTGTCGCGACTGCCAGGCTGGTACACTCATATAAGCTTGTCGTGACTGCCAGGCTGGTACTCCCATATAAGCTTGTCGTGACTGCCAGGCTGGTACACTCATATAAGCTTGTCACAACTGCCAGGCTGGTACTCACATATAAGCTTGTCGTGACTGCCAGGTTGGTACTCCCATATATGCTTGTCGCGACTGCCAGGCTGGTACTCCCATATAAGCTTGTCGCGACTGCCAGGTTGGTACACCCATATAAGCTTGTCGTGACTGCCAGGCTGGTACTCCCATATAAGCTTGTCGTGACTGCCAGGCTGGTACTCCCATATAAGCTTGTCACAACTGCCAGGCTGGTACTCCCATATAAGCTTGTCGTGACTGCCAGGCTGGTACTCCCATATAAGCTTGTCACAACTGCCAGGCTGGTACTCCCATATAAGCTTGTCGCGACTGCCAGGCTGGTACTCCCATATAAGCTTGTCGCGACTGCCAGGCTGGTACACCCATGAAACATAATATGCTAAACACTGCACAGGAAAACTGCTGAACGTAAACTTGCCAATAGATAACAAACAGCAAGCAAGCAAGCAAGTATGTACAGACAAGAAGACTTTTACACGCTTTTCACGCATTGGGTATGTGGTGCTAAATCTGTTTACAGCCCAGTCGACACTGGGTGGATGATGAGGTGGGTATCACACAAGCTAAATCCATGTTTATAGCCCAACCCACACTAGGTGGATGATGTGGTGGGTATCACACAAGCTAAATCCATGTTTACAGCCCAGCCGACACTGGGTGGATGATGAGGTGGGTATCACACAAGCTAAATCCATGTTTATAGCCCAACCGACACTGTGTGGATGATGAGGTGGGTATCACACAAGCTAAATCCATGTTTACAGCCCAGCCGACACTGGGTGGATGATGAGGTGGGTATCACACAAGCTAAATCCATGTTTACAGCCCAGCCGACACTGGGTGGATGATGAGGTGGGTATCACACAAGCTAAATCCATGTTTACAGCCCAACCGACACTGGGTGGATGAGGTGGGTATCACACAAGCTGTATTTACTTCCCAAGACATGTCCTATTACTCATCCAGGGAGCCAAGGGCAGTTTTAAATATCCGCCCCGATGCGGATTCGAACTCTTGACCACCGTGTCAATGGATGAACGTCTAGCCTCTACACTACTTCCGCCCCCCTTCCCCCAGAACTCTATAGTATACCATTACTTGCCTATATGCCCATTGTAACATGCCAATCTCCCAATAGTCCATGCCGTGTGGATTTCGTAATCACGACTGTCCATAGCCTTCCATAGGTAGTACCGTCTACTGTCATACGGTAGCTCAGTCATATCTGACAAAGACCTGACCAACAACATCCGGCGCTAACAGAAAGCAGGTAGTACCGTCTACTGTCGTACGGTAGCTCAGCCATATCTACTAAGACCTGACCAACAACATCCGGCGCTAACAGAAAGCAGGTAGTACCGTCTACTGTCATACGGTAGCTCAGCCATATCTACTAAGACCTGACTCACGTACAATACAAATATCACGGCTGTGTACAAGAGATGAGTATATACACATTTGCCGGCTTCGTGGAGAGAGGTTTACGGGCGCAGTTCGTCATCCCGCATACTCGCATTCCAAACACAGCTGCGGGCGATTTAGCAGCAGACCGCCTTGCGTTGGCTTTCTTACGAAATGGTATGGGTGCCGTTCGTTCAGAAAGCAATGGCAAACTACTGAGTGTAAACTTGTCAAGAGATCACAGCAGCAGAGGGTGCTGGGGTTGACTGTGACATCCTGTGAAGGATATGCAACTACTTAGCTTATATACACATTTAGTGGCATGTCATTGACAGAACGTTGCATTCAGTCCTATCATTTATTGGCTATTTGTGATTTACTTGGCACTTTTGCTGGTGGTTGGCGGGATTTGATTAGAATGAGACACTCTCTTGTCTGGGACCCACAAGGCAAAGACAATAGCGGGGGACCTACATATACGTGGAGCAGGAAATGACAGAAGTGAACAATATTTGATGGAGATGGAGTGAGCTGAAGGAGATAGCAACAGATAAGACGGCTTGGCATAGTTTGGTTAAGGACTATGCCCCAATAGAGGAGAAAGGGCAGACGAAGAAAGAAAGAAGAAGAAGGTAAGTTTAGTTCAGCAGTTTGCCATTAGCGATTAAGAGTAGAATAGTTCAAGCAAAAGATGTATTTCAGAAAATGATCGCCTGGAAGAGACTAACGAAAGTAGGACATTATATGCAACTATACAAAAAGATACAGCTTTCTTTGATCATGTGATCATAAGAGAGACATTGGAAAACGTCGTGACAACTAGCAGATCAGCTAGTAGAGAGGCAGTGGCAGACAGAGAGATGATGCAGGATGGACTGAGACAGTGGCATTGAGGAATATCATCAACAGAGTTGACCCAGAACACCAAGGACCGAGATCACTCTGGTGATGGTCGTGTTAGATGGCAAAACATGATCTACTACTCTATCGTCATGGCACATGATGATGATAGGTAAAGAAAAGACACGAGATGGGAGATCTGGCTCACCGCCTTCTATTCTTCCCTCCAGTATTTGTATTTACCGAAGTGCCGTATGTTTAATGTGGTCGAAGTATTTAAGGTGTCTCTTATTTATTTATATCATTAACTCTCTTTCTATTCCCAACCTCACTAGAACCTCTGTATTTTGTTGATTTTGCTTCAGTTATCATCCACATTATGTGCCATGTCGGTAAGCGTGGGCGGTCATATTTTGCCATCTCATTCATCACTAGAATCGTGAATACTCAGTGTTCTTGTCTCGACCATACGATGTGGTCAAGCCATCCAGGTATTTACTTCTCTGTCCTCCCCTTGTTCTCTTCCCCTCGATCGTGTAATTGTCATCAAGTTCTCCTATTTATTTCTTCTCATAACGTAACCAAAAATATTATGACTGTCTACGTCTAATTTCTCTAATCAGTTTACGGTTTTCATTTGTTTCTTGTAGGACTTAGTCATTGGTTTTTCTGTCTGTCCATGGTATTCTTTGCATTCTCCCCACAAGCCATAATTCCACAGCTATCAGACGTTTTTCAGCTTGTCTGCTCATTGTCCAAGCATCACTTCCATACAAAAGTACAGGTTCTATGTAGCAACCCAACACTGTTTTTCTCGTTGCAAATGACATATTTTTATTGGTCAGTATGATTTATATCTTGAAAAAGACTACTTTCGCCGTGGCGATTGATGTTCTAATCTCTTCAAGGCATCTCCCATCAAATGTTATGACTGTTCCGAGATAATTGTAGCCGATTCACTTGTTTAAGAATATTCCCATTTACTTGTATATTACATTGTGGTATTTCCTTCTTCTAGTGACGACCATAATCTGTGTCTTCTTACAATTTAATTCTAACCAAAGTTGTTCACTGTGTGCAACAATCGCATCTACTAAACGTTGCAGATCCTGCTCATTGTTTGCAATCAATATTGTATCATCCGCATTTCTAATGTTAGTGATGTTATGTCCCCCAATTATGACTCCTTTCATACCGTCAACATTTCTAATAAATACTTTCACTGTACAGGGAAAACAAGATCTGGAGACATTACACACCCCTGCCTCACACCTCTCTTAATAGGTTGATATTGACCTACTTCATTATCAATTTTTATGGCAGCTTGTTGTTTCCAATATATGTTTTTATGAGTCAAAGGTCTTTCCCATCAATTTACAGATCTGCAACCATCTCCATCATGTCGACATGTCTCACTTTATCGATTGTCTTTGCGTAGTCAATAAAGCAAAGATGTACGTTTTTGTTTACTTCTATAAAACGGCCAATTAATGTTCTCAGCATATACACAGCATTTACTGTACTCTTGCCTTCTTACAAACCAACATTGTTCATCTTCTATTTCGGGTTGAATTTTCTTCCTAACTCTTTGCATGATAATTCTTAGCAAAATCTATGTGATGTGGCTCATTATAGTAATTGTTCGACACTGATCACATTCCAACGCTCCTAATTTCTTCGGGATTGCCATAAATATAGAATTACATAATTCAGGAGGTATATCTCCAGTATCATATATTGTGTTCAGCAGTCTGGTGACTTGATCTATTCCATATTTTTCTATGGCAGTGTTAATTTCTGTTGAGATTTTGTCTGGACCCGTCGTCTTGCCAGATTTCATATGGTTAAGAGCATTCTGAACTTCTATCTTCAGGGATAATATATATACAGATCTACAAGCACTTGGAATCAACGACTGGCAAGAGAAGGTCAACCAGATAAACGAATGGGGACGGGTTGTATCTGCAGCAAAGAACCTCAATGGCTCGGAACGCTGAAGAAGAGGAAGAAGAGAAATTAATGTATAGAATAATAAATAGTATGCAGTAATTACACAAACAATTATAGTATTTTGCTGCATTTGATGTCAGGGATCTTATTATATTTCCAAATGTATAATTAACTACACAATGCACATTG
This sequence comes from Cepaea nemoralis, assembly GCA_014155875.1. Classification (NCBI taxonomy): domain Eukaryota; kingdom Metazoa; phylum Mollusca; class Gastropoda; order Stylommatophora; family Helicidae; genus Cepaea; species Cepaea nemoralis. The sequence goes on from JACEFZ010019439.1 coordinate 139,125, forward strand.
TAAAAACAACTGCTTTGTAATTCAAATAGAGGAAAGAAACATAACAACACAACAGTTATTTCAATGGGCATTACTAAGAGTAGTATATTTGCATTTTGCGATGTAAATAATTTTAGTATTTACCTTAATCATTTATAACATATTCATATAAATTATCGACTGTTGTATACAGTATAAATAACGGGATAATAATTTTAAGTCATCTTAAAAGTGTGTGTAAAACTAATAATAAATAGTATGCAGTCATTACACAAACAATTATAGAATCTTGCTTCATTTGATGACTGGGATCTTGTTGCATTTGCAAATGTAAAGGAAAACACACAATGTACCTTGTCATTACACACTCCATCCATCCATCCATCATGTGCCATGCCGGTAAGCGTGGGCGGTCATGTTCTGCCATCTCACTCGATCACCAGAGTCGTGGATCAGTTCCGTGTGTCTGTCTCGACCATGCCACAAGGCCAAGCCATCCAGATACTTGTTTCTAGGTCTTCCCCTTGGTCTGTTTCCCTCGATCTTACCAGTCGTCACCAAGTTCTCCAAATCATTTCTTCTCATAACATGTCCAAAAAATTGTGACTGTCTACGTCTAATGTCTCTGATCAGTTTACGATCTTCATTTGTTTCTTGAAGGACTTGTTCATTGGTTTTTCTGTCTGACCATGGTATTCTTTGCATTTTCCTCAGAAACCACATTTCTACAGCCATCAGATGTTTTTCAGCCTGGCTGCTCATTGTCCAAGCTTCACATCCATATAAAAGTACAGGTTCTATGTAACACCTCAACACTCTTTTTCTCGTTTCAATTGACATCTTTTTATTGGTCAGTATGTTTTTCATCTTGCTAAAGGCTACTTTTGCCATGGCGATTCTTGTTCTAATCTCTTCCAGGCATCTCCCATCAGATGTTATCACTGTTCCGAGATAATTGTACCTATTCACTTGATTGAAGAATATTCCCATTTACTTGTATATTACACTGTGGTATTTCGTTCTTCCTAGTGACGACCATAATCTGTGTCTTTTTACAATTTAATTCTAACCCTTGTTGTTCACTGTGTGTAACAACCGCATCTACTAAATTTTGCAGGTCCTGTTCATTGTCTGCAATCAAGACTGTATCGTCTGCATATCTAATGTTATTGATGCATCGTCCCCCAATGTTGATTCCTTCCATATCTTCAATATTTCTGAAAATACTTTCACTGTACAGGGAAAACAGATCTGGAGACATTACACATCCCTGTCTCACACCCCTTTTAATAGGCTGATATTGGCTTACTTCATTATCAACTCTTATGGCAGCTTGTTGTTTCCAATATATGTTTTTTACAAGTCTAAGGTCTTTCCCATCAATTTGTAGATCTTCAAGCATCCTTATCATGTTGACATGTCTCACTTTATCAAAAGCCTTTGTGTAGTCAATAAAGCAAAGGTGTAGATCTTTGTTTATTTCTATAGAACGTTCGATTACGGTTCTCAGTATATACACAGCATTTACTGTACCCTTGCCTTCTACAAACCCACATTGTACTTCTCCTATTTCAGGTTGTATTTTCCTCCTCACTCTTTGCATGATAATTCTTAGCAAAATCTTCGTGATGTGACTCATTATACTAATTGTTCATTATACTAATAATTACACACTGGTTTGTATGGGAATAAAACTACATTACAAGGTAGGCATGTAATTAAAATAAGGGCAAGGGATATAATAACATAGCAGTTATATGAAGGGACATTACTAAACGTAGCACAACAGTATTATGTGATTTACATAATTATAGTATCTTAATCTTTTATAATATTTTCATAGAAATTGGCGACAGTTATATGCAGCATAAATAACAGGATAAAAATGTTACGTCGTTCCAAAGTTTGTATAAAAGTAATGGCTTTATTTTATATATATGAGAGTTTTATAACGGATTTTCATACTTTTCCTACATATTACATAAAATGTTTTTCCCATTAAATATTACACTTCGATTTTTGGTCAAGATATACATTTTTGTCCGGCGTGTAAAAGGCCAAGTGTCATTATTATGAGCCTATCGTTTCTCGGCCTTTTGGCTAAGAACAAAGTGTAGGTTCGATTGATCTGTCTAGGGTGGAGAGACGGTCAACCACATTATCTTCCTAGGATTTCCTTAATAGTTGCACATCAGAGGCAGCGAACGACGTTAATGGCGGTCTTAGGACATCCTCCTCAGGGAGGGACAGTCATGAACCAGAGGTAACACCAGACCGTTATGCAGCTACCGATGGCAAAGTCATAACGAATAAATTTAAAATAGGGAATAAATTTAAAATGGGAAATACTTTTAAAATAGGAACATGGAATGTTTGGAGATTAAATGAGTTGGGGAAGTTGAACAATAAGTTAACAGAAAGGGAAAGCATGGACATGAATATTCTTTGCATAAATGAGATGAGATGGAAGGGATCGGGCAAAATTATAACCGACAAACACACAATAATTTATTCCGGAGGGGACACACACGAGAAAGAAGTTGAAGTACTATTTGATTAAAACAAAAAGCCACGTCAATTAATGGTTACTGGTGTATTTCAGATAGAATTATTATGGTCAAAATAAAAGGCAAACCGATGGATATAAATAATATACATGTATACGCACCAACAACATGTATTAGTGATCAGCAAATACAACACTTCTACGATGAAGTAGAAATGGCCATGTCTCAAATTAAGTCACAAGAAATAAGAATATTACTGGGAGATTTTAATTCAAAAGTAGAAAGTGGAGGAAGTAGTGGGGAAATAGTTTAGGTACAAGAAATATAAGAGGAGTTAAATTAATAGAATGGGCAAATATCAATGATGTGATAATTGGAAACACCTGGTTTAGACATCATAAAAGACGACTTTACACATGGAAAATCCCTGGTAAGAAAATACTTCACCAAATACTGGTTCTTGACAATAATATTGATACATTTTTGTAGTATGCTATACTGTATATATGTGAGGTATTCTTTGGGTGGAAAGCAACAAATGAAACTAACGACCGTAAAACATAAATGGTGGCAATAATACTAAGAATGGTTGATAGAGGACAGTGGTACACATTAAGAATATAGAACTATCTATTCAATGCCACTACTCTTAAACACACCTTCGCCAATGTCTATGGCCGGATTTGTTTTTGTCTAAATTATGTTAAGCTATCCTGGCATATATCTCTTTGTTTCCACATCCTCTTTTTCCAGTAAAGTTTGCTAGTTGTCATTAAGTTTTCAAGTTTATTTTTCATAGTACCATAATTTTTTTTTTTAAATGGACTGTCTGCGTTTAACTGTTCTAATCAGTTTTCCATCTGATCCTTGATGGACATTTTCATTCGTTTGACAGAACACAATGACACAAAACAAAGGACGTTGCGACGACTAGCCTTCTTCAGCCAGGGAGGCCTGATCCATTATCAATTTCTTCCCCGGCACATACATGAACTCATGACCACCGAGCCGACAGACGAGCATCTAGCCACTACGCCAGCTCGGCTTCCTTGTTGAAAGAGTACTTACAGTTCAAAAATGCAAGGTTTCTTGTGTATAGTGGAACATTCTAACGAAATATTTGTGTCATGGATTTGAGAGAATGAAAATGTTGTAAACCTAATGCGGACAATCTAATACAGATGAATGGACTCATTGTTCCAAGAGAAATAACTCACACTATAGGACTAGAAATGTTTTATTGTAGGATCTGACAAAAAGAAAACGTATTGTTTGAATAGGATACCTACAATTCCCATTAAATGCAATGTTTTAATCCAAACCGCATTTAATATCTGCGATGTATTAATGTATAGAATAATAAATAGTATGCAGTCATTACACAAATAATTTTAGAATCTTGTTGCATTTGACGTCTGGGATTTTGTTGTATTTGCAAATGTAAAGGAAAACATACAATGCATTTTGTGAACGCACACTATTGTGTACGAAATAAAACCACATTAAACGACAGACGTGAAATGAAAATAGGGGCAAGGGGCATAACAACTTAAGAGTTATCTCACGGGACTAAACTATTGTGTTATTTACACATTTGTAGTATTTTCCTAAATCATTTTTAAAATTGTTATAGAAATTAGCGACAGTTATATGCTGTACAAGTAATGGAATAGGAATTTTAAGTCATCTTCATTTCATTTCTTGGTCCTACCTGCGAAGGCTGAAAAATAAGAGAAAGTTTAGGGCTAACTTGACCATGGGGATTTGTTGTGGACATTGGCTCTGTCTGTCTGTCTGTCTGTCTGTCTGTCTGTCTGCGTGTGCACGTGCGCGTGTGCATGTGTGTGCGTGTGCGTGTGTGTGTTATTGTATCCAATAAATTCTGAAATGTTTTACTTTTTAAAGGGTAAGAGGCCAAGAGTCATTAATATAAGCCTATCACTTCACGGCCTCGTTGAGGTCACAGAGGTGCCAGTTCTAAAAGAAAACGCTTGCACGAATCGTCAAGACACCTCAGCTTGGGACTGGTCTGGGGAATAATTTCCCTACATCAGGACAGAATATTTGCCAAGTTGTTCTGCTGGCTGCCTCTGGTGGTATTGGTCAGCCTCTTGCCCTCCTGCTCAAACAGTCGCCCCTGGTTACACATCTAGACTTATATAATATAGCTCTTACAGTCTTAAATAACACTGCCCTATAAAAACAGACCTAAATAACACTTCCCTATAGATACAGTCTTAAATAACACTTCCCTATAGATACAGTCTTAAATAACACTTCCCTATAGATACAGTCTTAAATAACACTTCCCTATAGATACAGTCTTAAATAACACTTCCCTATAGATACAGTCTTAAATAACACTTCCCTATAGATACAGTCTTAAATAACACTTCCCTATAGATACAGTCTTAAATAACACTTCCCTATAGATACAGTCTTAAATAACACTTCCCTATAGATACAGTCTTAAATAACACTTCCCTATAGATACAGTCTTAAATAACACTTCCCTATAGATACAGTCTTAAATAACACTTCCCTATAGATACAGTCTTAAATAACACTTCCCTATAGATACAGTCTTAAATAACACTTCCCTATAGATACAGTCTTAAATAACACTTCCCTATAGATACAGTCTTAAATAACACTTCCCTATAGATACAGTCTTAAATAACACTTCCCTATAGATACAGTCTTAAATAACACTTCCCTATAGATACAGTCTTAAATAACACTTCCCTATAGATACAGTCTTGAAAAACACTTCCCTATAGATACAGTCTTAAATAACACTTCCCTATAGATACAGTCTTAAATAACACTTCCCTATAGATACAGTCTTGAACAGCACTTCCCCATAGGTAGTCTTAATTAACACGTCCCTATAAATACAATTGTGAATAATACGGGGCAATGTTTGCACAATATTTCGCCATACCTCAATATTGTTGACAAAATTGTCTCTATGTTTACTTGTGTCATTGTGTGAAACTGCAGGTCGGGTCGACCTCAACATTCCTCATTACCGCTAGTGACATGAACCGGATCAGTGAAGCTGCCGTAAAGAAAAAAAAGTCCCACGTCCTATGCAGGACGTTTCAATCAATCTCACCTATTGGCTGTCTGTGATTTAAAAGTCGGTTTTACATTAAATAATTTTGTGGCCGCATTTCTACCGCCATGGACTGTAGTTATTATGTTTTATTTTTAGCACAATGCAACAAACTATCGTCTGTCAAGATGGCCAGGTGCCAGTGAGTTAGTTCTATACAGTGTGGAGTCTAGTGCCCATTTAGTGGGTCATATATCTTTCTGAGCTCGTTGGACAGGGGGCAGTCATGTAGAATATGTTCAGCAGTTTGTTTACTGAGTCCACACGGGCAGATGATGAAGCAGGCAGACGATGTCTGTGTTTACTGAGTCCATACAGGCAGGTCATGAAGCAGGCAGACGAAGTCTGTGCATCTTTATTCAGTCTGTTATGTCCCACACAGGACGTTAATTTGGGGCATGTGCAGAAATATTCAGATATATAGGCACATGGATAACATCAAATGGAAGATGCATCACTGAGATAAAGAGTGGAATATGACTAGCAAAAACTGCATTCTATCAAATGAAGGACGTTTTGTGCAATCAATTACTGTCCTTGAAAGTTAGAAAAAGAGTTCTTGCATTATACATAGAACCACTTTTAACATAGGCTGCAGCGAATCCTGGACAGTTAGTAAACAGGTGGAGAAATCCCTGGGGGTCTTGGAGATGGGGTTTTATAAAATAATGTTGAAAATCAAATGGACAGCCAAAATGAGCAATCAGGACGTTTCAATGGAAGCTGAGTCGCAACATCATAAAGAGGCAGTCATCGTTTTTTGGCACGTCAAGAAAAGACAAAAACTGGAACATGTTGTGACAACCGGATAGATTTGCGGAAAGAGAGATAGAGGAAGACAGCGTGAGAAGATTCTTGGCAGTCTTGTGTCATGGCACATCTATAACATTGGATACCGTAATTTGTAGAGAGGCATGATCGCCCACGCCAGCCGGCAAGGCACTGGATAACTAGAACAGGGTGTTTGTAAAGTTTCACTACACTTTATATGTAGAACAGCTGTTTGTTGGAGAGTATGTTTTCCGTCTTGCAAACGGAAAACATACTCTCCAACAAAGAGCTGTTCCAAATACAAACTGAAAAACAACACACCAGAAAAATACTAAATTAATGCACACAAAATTCAGAAGCTTACTAATAAAAGAACACGTACATCAGCAGGCTGCCTAACAACAAAAGATGGAAAAATCATAATAGAAAAAGATATGATTTCACATGTATGGTCAGTTTATGTGAAAAAAACCTTTATGATGATAACAGAGAAGAACAGTATGAAATTAGAAATAATAATGAAGGACCGTTAAGTGTGAAGATGGAGGTTCATAATGTTCTTAACCTTAAGAAAACTGGCAAGATTCCTGGTTCAGACAATATCCCAACAGAAATTATTAATGCTTTTGAAGAATAGGGAATACATCAAGTCATCAGACTGCTAAACACAATATATGATACTGGAGATATTCATTCATTCATTCATTCATTCATTCATTCATTCATTCATTCATTCGGGATGCAGAGGTGTTTCTACTAACACGTCCTCGCCGTGAGTCCTGGGCAACAGGTCCCTTCGGGGTCCTGGCTAACGAAGTAGGATCGCCGATTCTTCCGAAGTCGGAGAGTATCTGCCTGCACGGCAAGTAACCACCAGTCTGCATACCAATAAGCCAGACATGGGACAACAGATACTCACGCAAACCTCAGTCCGGTGAGACATCACACTGATGTTGGACAACAGGATGTCTTCATCCGACATACAGGACTTCACGCTGTAATTCACAGCCAGCGAACGCATTCATTCATTCATTCATTCATTCATTCATTCATTCATTCATTCATTCATTCATTCAGTAGCATGTCCTTTGCAGAACCTCGTTCCCATAATAACCTTCCGGAAAACTTCTCGATCACAAGCAAATAGTCCCGCGTCCGATACACACATCTGAAGATCATCCGCCACATCCTGCACCCATCTTCTCTTTGGCCTTCCTTTTCCTCCCTTCCCAGACATATACCGCTCCATTATTGTTCTCTCCAAACTTTCATGACGTTTCAAATGACCAAAATATATACCTCATGAATTATGTAATTCTGTATTTATTGCAATCACGAAAGAAATCAGGAGCCTTGGAATGTGATAAACATAGAACAATTAGTATAATGAGAGCCACACCACGAAGATTTTGCTAAGAATTATCATGCAAAGAGTTAGGAAGAAAATACAACGCGAAATAGGAGAACAATGTGGATTTATAGAAGACAAGGGTATTGTGTTTGTAGATCAGGAAAAGGCTTTCGACAGAGTAGACAGATACAAATTATGGACCATCCTTGAAGACTATGGGATACAAGGGCAATTGCTAGAAAACATCATAGCCATGTACCACTCGAGCCGAAGTGCAGTAAGAACATAAGAAGGTATATCAGATATGTTCACTGTCAATACAGGAGTGTGCTTTCTCCTTTGCTATTTAATGTCTACATGGACAGAATATCTAAAGAAGCAAGTCATGACAGAACTAAGTATACATATAAATAGCACAACTCTAAAACAAGTTACAGAATTCAAATATCTTGGAAGTATGATCACAAAAGATGGCAGATTTGACAGAGTAATCGAAATCAGATGTCAAAAATCCAGTGCACTTACATATCAACTGTCACCCTTACTGAAACATCCAAATATACCCATGTCCGCAAAACGAGAGATAATAAACAGCATATTCACACCATCCCTATGCTACCAATCTCAAACTTGGATTTTATCCAAATCACACTTTCGCAAAATCAACACCTGTGAGATGAGATGCCTGAGGAGAGCTGCCAACTTAACAATCCGAAACCGAGTAAGAAATGCTGTTATCAGACAGACAGAGGGATCAACACCTTGTGCCACATTTATTGAAAGACAGAAGATCAAATGGTTTGGCCATGTCGTTAGAAGGCAACACCAACAACTACCATCACTGGCCTTACGTCAAAGATCGTCTGCGACAAAACCAATAAAACGTCCAAGAAGACAATGGATTGACGACATCAAAGACATTGCACAATCACACGGAATGATACTATCCATTGCCGCCCACCGGGAGCTGGAGCGCAAATTATTCCTCCCTACGACGCTTGACGGCAGAAGTGGAAGAAGATGATGATGATGATGATGATGATGATGATGATGATGATGATGATGATGATGAAGGGTACAGTAAATACTGTGTATATTTAAAACGGTAACTGAACGTTTTATAGAAGTAAATACAAATATACATCTGTGCTTTATTGACTACACAAAGGCTTTCGATAAAGTAAGACATGTCAACGTGATAAGGATACTTGCAGATTACACATTGATGGAAAAGACCTTAGACTTGTAAAACAACATACATTGGAAACAACAAGCTGGCATCAGAATTGATAACGATGTAGGTGAAAATAATATCCTGAATTATGTAACTCTGTATTTATTGCAATCCCAAAGAAATCAGGAACCTTGGAATGTGATCACCATAGAACAATTAGTATAATGAGTCACATCACAAATATTTTGCTAAGAATTATCATGCAAAGAGTGAGGAAGAAGATACAACCTGAAATAGGGGAAGAACAATGCGGGTTTGTAGAAGGAAAGGGTACAGTAAATGCTGTGTATATGCTGCGAACAGTTGTTGAACGTGCTATAGAAGTAAACAAGGATATACATCTTTGCTTTATTGACTATACAAAGGCTTTTGATAGTGTTAGACATGTCAACATGGTGAATATGCTTGCAGATCTACAAATTGATGGGAAAGACATTAGACTTATAAAAAACATATATTGGAAACAACAAGCTGCAATAAGGATTGATAATGAAGTGGGACAGTATCAGCCAATTAAGAGAGGTGTTAGGCAGGGATGTGTGATGTCTCCAGATCTTTTTTCCCTATACAGTGAAAATATTTTCAGAAATGTAGAGGATATAAATGGAATCAGCATTGGAGGACGAAATATCAATAACATTAGATATGCAGATGATACAGTATTAATTGCAGACAATGCGCAGGACCTGCAACAATTAGTAGATGCGGTTGTTGTACACAGTGAGCAACTGGGGTTAGAATTAAATTGTAAAAAGACTCAAGTTATGGTCGTCACTAGGAAGGAAGAAGTGCCACAATGTAATATACAAGTAAATGGAAATATTCTTCAACAAGTGAATCGGTACAATTATCTTGGAACAGTCATAACATCTGATGGGAGATGCCTTGAAGAGATTAGAACAAGAATCGCCATGGCGAAAGTAGCCTTTAGCAAGATGAACAACATTCTGACCAATAAAAAGATGTCAATTGAAACGAGAAAAAGAGTGTTGAGGGGATACATAGAGCCTGTTCTTTTGTATGGATGGGAAACTTGGACAATGAGCAGTCAAGCTGAAAAGCATCTGTACTACAAGGAGACAAATGAACATCGTAAACTGATTAGAGAGGTTAGACGTAAGACAGTCAAAATTTTTTGGACATGTTATGAGAAGAAATGGACTTGGAGAACTTGGTGACAACTGGCAAGATCGAAGGGAACCAGACCAAGAGGAAGACCGAGAGGAAAATACCTGGATGGGTTGGCACATGGCATGGACGAGACGAGATCACTGAGCTGATCCACGACACTGGTGATCGAGTGAAATGGCGAGTCATGACCGCCCACGCTTTCCGGCATGGCACATGATTGATTGATTGAAATATTTTTTGCACGTTAAAAGGCATAATACTCTTATGATAACCATACTGGAGGGAAAGGTTTAAGGAAAGCGAGCAGGTGTGAACAACGATACTACTAGGAAGATAACACCACAGATGGATGAACATCAATCTGACAGAATGTACAATCAGGGCGAGAGACAGACAGTTTTGGGGATCCATTGCAGCCAACCTTCACTGTGAAGACGGCACCTGATTGATTGATTGAATGTAACATCAAAATATAACAGTTATTTCAAGGAACATTACTAACAGTAGTATAACTGTAGTATGCGATTTACATAATTGTAGTACTTATCATAATCTTTTATAAACTTTTCATAGAAATTAGCGACAGTTATATGCAGCATAAATAACGGGATAAGAATTTTAAGTCATCTTCAAAGTTTGTGTAAAAGTAATAATAAATAGTATGCAGCCATTACATAAACAATTATAGAATCTTGCTGCATTTGATGTCTGGGATCTTGTTGTTTTTTGCAAATGTAAAGGAAAACACACGATGCACCTGTGAATACACACTGTTTTGTACGAAATAAAACCACATATAAAAGATAGACCATAGTCATCATCATCAAGTGCCATTCCAGTCTGGTGTTGGCGTTTCTTGTCTCTCAACATATCTTGGTCTTTGGTGTTTTGGATAAACTCTGCTGCCGATATTCCTCCATGCCACCGTCTCAATCCACCCAGCATCAAATCTCTTGGTCGGCCTCTGCCTCTCTTCCCTTGGATCTTCCAGTTGTCACAATGTTCTCCAATACACTCTCTTCTCAAAAAGGTAAGCATGTAATAATATAGGAGGAAGGGACATAAAAAATATAACAGTCATTTCAAGGGACATTACTGGCAGTATTATAACTGTATTACGCAATTTATATATTTGATGCATTTATGTTAATCTTTTATAATAATTTTATAGAAAGTAGCGACCGTAATATTATGCATCAGTTGTAAAATAAATGTTAAGTTATCTTCAAAGTTTATTGATAAGTAATGTTTTTGTTTATATGTACATAGGGATTTTATAACAAACGTGTGTACTTTCTTTGATTAATACATGAAATGTTTTTTTCTCCTTCAATTAATATGTCGTGTGATGGTCTCGAAAATAATTTTTGTCCGGTCTGTAAAAGGCCAAAAGTCCTTAATAAATGATCACAATGTTATATAGTTACTATTTAAAATGGGAAATACATTTAAATAGAACATGGAATGTTAGGACATTAAATGAGCTGGGAAAGGCGAGCAACGTGATAAGAGTAACGGAAAGCATGAAAATGAATATTTCTAGGCATTAGTGACGGTTAGTGGGTTGGGGTATCCCCTATCAAAGGAGATGTAAGACGCCTCCTTTCCTCCGTTAGTCTACGGGACACCCTGGCAAGGTGGAGTACCCGTTTAGCCCCCCGATCAGGGTTACGTGAAGCCATGGAAGCAAGGTGGTGGATGGAGTTTGAGAGCAGCCGACAGATTGTTGTTGGTTATGGTCTTGCAGTCTGCGGCGATAGGCAGATGATCTCACCAGTAGAGACAATGGCTATGGCCACCGACTAGTACAGTCACTGCCCAGAAGGAAAGCAATGGCAAACTACCTTCTGCAAAACTTGCCAAGAAACCATAACAACTATGACAGAAAACATAATAAGAAAGAGATCTGGTGGCAAGACCCCCAGGCCAGGCATATCAGATAACACTGGGGAAGAGTGTGACACAGGGACCAGTACTAGTAATCGTGATGACGGAGTTAATCCTGACTGTGTTACCAAGGAAATCCCCTGTGTCAGACTAAGAAAAAAAGTGAGAATAGGAACGTGGAATGTGAGAAGTCTGTATGAGGGGAAGCTTAAAGTAGTGTGTGATGAGATTGAGAGGTTAAACATTCACATTTTAGGAATTAGTGAACATCGCTGGAAAGGCCATCCATACTTCAGGAACTGAATATTGAAGAAGGTTGGCTATGAAAGACGATTTGTAAAAAAAAAAGACAATTTAAATATTGTGGTCACTTGAAACGTCATGAAAGTTTGGAAAGAACAATAATGGAGGGGTATATGCCTGGGAAGAGAGGAAGAGGAAGGCCTAAGAGAAGATGGCTGCAGGATGTGGCGGGTAATCTCCAGATGGGTGTATATGACGCGGGACATCTTGCTTATGATAGAGAGGTTTTCCGGAAGGTTGTTATGGGAGCGAAGTTCTGCAAAGGACATGCTACTGAATGAATGAATGAATGAATGAATGAATGAATGAAAGTAAAACACACAATGCACCTTGTGATTACACACTTTTTTTTAACGAAATAAAACCACATTAAAAGGTAGACACGTAATTACATTAAGAGAAACGCACATTACATCTTAACAGTGATTTCAAGGGACATAACTTAAAGTAGTATAACTGTTGATTCCGATTTACATAATTATAGTATTTATTTTAATCTTTCATAAAATATGTATAGAAATTAGCAACGGTTGTGGGCAGTTTAAATAACGGAATAAGAATTTACGTCATCTTTAAAGTCTGAGTATAAGTATAAAAGCTTTATTATACAAACATGAGAGTTTTATAACATGATTTTGTATTTTCCTTGTTACTACATAAATTGTTTTTCTCGTTTCGTTATCACTCATGATCGGATATGAGATATATGAATTTTTGTCCGGCCTGTACAAGGCCAATATTAATGTCATGAAAAGCACTGCGCAAATAAATGCTCTACTAGCTAGATGCATACCCTCTACAGGACGTCGCAGTCAACAACAGCATTTTATGCTGTTGTGATCTCTTGGCAAGTTTACGTTCAGTAGATGCCATTGCTTTCTGAATTACCTGCACCCATACCATTTCTAAAACACCAGCTGCGTCCGTAACGCCTTCGCCATGGAGCAGGCATAGTAGACAACCACCGATAACACCAACAGCAGCAGCAAGTCCAGAAGATTTCCCGCCATAACACCAACAGCAGCAGCAAGTCCAGAAGATTTCCCGCCATAACACCAACAGCAGCAGCAAGTCCAGAAGATTTCCCGCCATAACACCAACAGCAGCAGCAAGTCCAGAAGATTTCCCGCCATAACACCAACAGCAGCAGCAAGTCCAGAAGATTTCCCGCCATAACACCAACAGCAGCAGCAAGTCCAGAAGATTTCCGCCACTCGTACGAGAAACTCATCCACAGAAAAGAAGTGAACTGCACAAACTTTTAATAGTCAAATCAATACACACTGCACAAACTTTTAATAGTCAAATCAATACACACGAACACAGCAACACAAGAAAATAATCCAAAATATGAAGACTGGCAGTTTTCAAATCGTCAGCAACCAAAGAAGAGAAAAAGGGCAGACAGAAGACTACTGCAATGAGTAGAAAGTTTAGTCCAGTGGTTCTCAGCCGGTGGGGAATTCACTCACCCCCCCCCCCCCCCCCCCTCACCCCGCCAGGTGAATTTTAGGGTTTCAAATGAGGAAGAAGTTAAGATTATTTCAAGATCGCATTAATACAAGAACCGATTACTTGATATTGCTTTTCTCTGAATACTTTACGGTTCCGAGTGGTCTCGAGGTATGGTGTCCGCCTCGAGTGCTGGAGGTACCGGGTTCAGGCCCAGGTGAGGACCGGTTTTTATTTTAAAAATCCACCTGGACTTCCAGTAACAAAATGTCACCTGGTCTCTGGGTAGTGAGATCGGACGCCCGTGTGTATTGTTGCGCACTTAAAAAATCCCTTGGCAGTTGGAAATCCAAAAAGAGTAGCCTAATGGCGCTGCCCGGGCAAAAATTTCGAGTTAAAAATCTACCCAAAGTATTTCAGGATCCTCGCCGATGCAACGGAGTTCGTGCATTGAGCTGAGTTTCTCCAGATTCAGGTTTGCTTTAGGAGAAAAACGGAGCACGTATTGGTTAAACCGTGCGCCGTAATGTTGATCCAACGACTAAACAACTAAACTAAACTTTAGGGTTCTGTACTTTTCGACCTTTCGAAATTCGTTTTAAAACGTAAGTAGAACCGCAAATCACGTTTTTTGCAGACTTCTAAACGTGTTCTAGTATGTGTTCATAAATTTAGCTTAAATTTTGACGTATACTGTGTATTAAAATAAAGGGCGGGAGGGGGAGGGAGAGAGATTTATAGGGAGGAAATACGAAAGGGTGGGAATAACATTCTGAACATATAGTGAAGGGGTGCATGGACCATACAATGTTGAGAAAGACTGGTTTAGACACTGCCGCAGACGATCTTTCACCAACCAGGTCCATTCTGAAAAGGAAAGAAAGAACCAAAGACATTACAGAACATCACAAGACAGAGGAACATGGACAAGGAGAGTTGAGCTGAGTTGAGTTGAGATAAGAACTGACATCACTGCACTCAGGACATTTTCCAGACGCGCTCCGTCCCCTCGTTTAGCAGCCAGCGAAGAGTGACACTAATAATCGCTCCAACCGCTATCTGAAAGAAAGTTCTGCAGGTCTTCCCTCTCAGATTTGATATTCTACCAGAACCCCTGCCAATCCCCCGCAATCTCATTCTTTACACATACGGTTCTCAGTCTGTTCTCCCGCCTTCTCCACGTGGTCCCACAGGCACACGACCACCCCCTCCCCTTGTCCATAGGTAATCTACCACCAAGAGGTGCATACCCTGCCAGCCTATCAGTCTGTTCATTCTCCTGCACTCCCGCATGGCCAGGGCAAAAATGTTCATTCTCCTGCACTCCCGCATGGCCAGGGCAAAAATGTTCATTCTTCTGCACTCCCGCATGGCCAGGGCAAAAATGTTCATTCCCCTTCACTCCCGCATGGCCAGGGCAAAAATGTTCATTCTCCCGCACTCCCGCATGGCCAGGGCAAAAATGTTCATTCTCCTGCACTCCCGCATGGC
Source organism: Cepaea nemoralis (assembly GCA_014155875.1). Classification (NCBI taxonomy): domain Eukaryota; kingdom Metazoa; phylum Mollusca; class Gastropoda; order Stylommatophora; family Helicidae; genus Cepaea; species Cepaea nemoralis. Next base: position 154,349 of record JACEFZ010019439.1, read on the forward strand.
CAGGGCAAAAAATGTTCATTCTCCCGCACTCCCGCATGGCCAGGGCAAAAATTTTCATTCTCCTGCACTCCCGCATGGCCAGGGCAAAAATGTTCATTCTCCCGCACTCCCGCATGGCCAGGGCAAAAATGTTCATTCTCCTGCACTCCCGCATGGCCAGGGCAAAAATTCCATACAATTCTCACATTCTGTGACATCTGAAGCAAAATGAGCCATACCACACGAAATATGTCTTTCTCCACTTTACTAAGCATACTCCTTGAGTCCATGATAAAGACAATGTGTGTTGCAGTGGTCTCCTCTAACCCGCGAATAGCCGATGTGACTGTTTCCACCTCATATCTCATGCTGGAAGTGGTAGCCTCATATGCCAGACTCTACTTTTTAAAGGAATAACCCATTAGCCTTTGCAATAAAACCGCAACCACTCTGTCTGTTTCTCACCACTGACCCATCAGTATAGATCACTATGTCACCTTGATGTGTGTTAATCTGGATCAGTTGTTGCACCTCAAACTCTGTGCGACCCGCTGCCCACTCTCTGCACTCACGACCCTAGTGTTACTGTTACATTGTTTAGTCCGTCATGTCTTCCGGTACTTCAACCCACTCTTTTTCACGATTGATGGTCTCTAGATCACACACCTGGCGTATAGATATTTCTGCCTGTGCCATTCAGGACCTGCCTCGTTTTAGTCTATGACCCATGATCATATCCATAGCTTCGTGGATGGGGTGATCACTATCTGCAGCAACTCTCAGGTACCATTTGGCTCGAAGGATTCTTTGCCTAGCAGCCATTGTTGGTGGCGCCAGGATATGCCTATATATGCATAGTGTGTCCTTTGTCCACCCAAGGATAACAGACATGGCCGCATTCTGTATGCGCTCCAACCTTTCAAGCTGGCTATTTGGTACTGTAAGTAGTCCCAAAGTGTACTCAGTGATAGAACTGCTCAAAGAGCCTGTAAAGCATCCTCTGGTCTACTCCGGGTACTGCCATCGCTCTCAAAGCATTACGTCCCCTACCAGTATTTACGACCCAAGGCTCCACATAGTCTTTAAAAGATATACATATGTCAAGGGTGATACCCAAGTACTTCAATGTACTCTTTCTACTAAGAAGACATCCATTGAATATAATACATGGGACATCTGCCTTCACACTCCGGTTATCAAGAGAGTACCACACAACCGATGCCTTGTCTGGGTTTATAACAGACCCTGCGTCCCTACACCACCCCGCCACCATGTTTACTGCCATCTGTAAGTCTTCAGCCAAATTTGTCCTGTCCCTGCCCTGTCTGTACTCGCAAATCTATATATATAAAAGAGACTGTATGTGTGTGGTTGGGGATGTATTTGCTACGTTCGCGAACGGTCCATCCGATTGAGATGAAATTTTCTACACGTCTTCTTTTTATTCCTGTGCAACCGACTGTAATAGTTTCTTAGGGTGCAATCATCTATTTACTTACTAAAATTTCATTTTGTAATTACATGACTTAACATATGAAATTTTCTATAAAGGGACATAACGTTTAGCAGCATTGCTATATCTTAGGTTAAGTCCCCTGGCTAAATCAAATCAATTCAAATCAAATCAAAAGGTATAGATAGATAGATAGATAAATAGATAGATAGATAGATAGATAGATAGATAGATAGATAGATAGATAGATAGATAGATAGATAGATAGATAGATAGATAGATAGATAGATAGATAGATAGATAGATAGATAGATAGATCTGACCCGATAGATAGAGAGGGTGGGATAGACGGAGGGAGAGACGGACGGATGGACAGACAGACAGACAGACAGACAGACAGACAGACAGACAGACAGACAGACGGGCCAACAGATAGACAGACAGACAGACAGACAGACAGACAGACAGACAGACAGACAGACAGACAGACAGACAGACAGACAGACAGACAGACAGACAGTCGGGAACGGGAACTTATTTGACTACTTACATAAATTAAATTAGATGCTCCCCACCAGGGACTGGGTGAAGCCGGGCCGGGTCAGACAGACAGACAGATATTCGGGAACGGGAGCTTATATGACTACTTATATGAATTAAATGAGATGCTCCCCACTAGGAGATGGACGAAGCCGGGCCGGGTCAGGCAGACAGACAGACAGACAAACAAGCAGACAGACAGACAGACAGACATACAGACAGACAGACAGACAGACAGGCAGGCAGGCAGGCAGGCAGACAGGCAGATAGATAGATAGATAGATAGATAGATAGATAGATAGATAGATAGATAGATAGATAGATAGATAGATAGATAGATAGATAGATAGATAGATAGATAGTTAGATAGATAGATAGATAGATAGATAGATAGATAGATAGATAGATAGATAGATAGATCCCCGCCAGGGCCTGGGCGAAGCCGGGCCGGGTCAGCAGTAAGAATATAAAACATAACAAGATTTGACCTGCAGCTTAACATATCCCGTGATGTGCCCAGTACATGTGTGTCTCCGGTCCCAACAAAACCTATTGAGCTCTTTCTGTGTTCATCCTTGCATTGTCCGGTACATGTGAGTCTCCGGTCCCAACAAAACCTCTTGAGCTCTTTCTGTTTTAATCCTTGCATTGTCCGGTACACGTTAGTCTCCGGTTCCAACATAATCTATTCAGCTCTTTCTGTTTTAATCCATGCATTGGAGGTCAGCATGGCAGAATGGATAAAGGCGCTCGCTCTTAAATTTCCGGTGTGCTGATGCCGAAGTAATTGGTTCAACCCCTACACCATTCAGTTGGACTAAAATGTCGACTTCGAGTCGGGGACGTAAATACAAGTACCTCAGATGCTGGAGTGGGTTCGCCTGATGGCGAGAGACATTGGTATTATAAGAAAGCTAATCTACTGGCCACATTATCCGCCACCAATGCAGATGATACAGTATTAGTGGCGGATAATGCAACAGACCTACAACAATTGTTGGACAGTGTAGTAACAGAGCGTGCACAGAAAGGACTCTCCTTGAATATCAAGAAAACAGTAACAATGGTGATATCAAAGAAAATGGGGACACCAAAATGTGACATAGAAATAGAAGGGGAAATTCTCAACCAAGTGGATAATTTTAAATACCTAGGGGCACTTATAACATCAGATGGAAGATGTACAACAGAAAATAAGAGCAGATTAGGGCAGGCAAAAGCCGCATTTAAGAAAATTAAGAGTATCTTATGCAATAAGTCGCTATCAATGAATGTCAGAGAGTGCTAAAATGCTATATAGAACCAGTTGTGCTGTATGGCAGCGAATCTCGGAATGTAAATGAACAAATTAGGAAGAACTTAGAAGCAACAGAGATGTGGTTTTTAAGACGAATGTTGTGAATTCCTTTGACTGCCAGAGTAACTCACGACGATTGCCTGAAAGAGGCTAATGAAACTAGAACACTATATACAACAATAAGAAAGAGACAAACAGCTTTATTTGGTCATGTGATGAGAAGAGGAGCATTGGAGAACATCGTGACAACTGGAAAGATTGAGGGGAAGAGAGGTAGAGGCAGACCAAGAGAAATGATGCTGGACGGATTGAGACGGTGGCATGGAGGAATATCATCAGCAGAGTTGATCCAGGTCACCAAAGACCGAGATCTGTGGAGAGCCATGAACGCCTACGCCAGCTGGCACGGCACTTGATGATGATGATGAATCCACTGGCAAAAATAGACCAGTACACTAGAAGTAGTGGCACACACATGGACTAATCTTGAGTTCAAAGCGAGCTGACGTAAAATCAAATCTGTGTATGTTCAAAAGATAAGGGAACAAAATATAAATACAGTGCAGACCTGATAAGGCGAACTTACATAGGACTCAAGAAATAGTTCTTCATTATCATAAATCTCACTTATAAGAGACATGAGACAAAGTCTTTAGAGGTCGCGGGTTGTAAGCATTCACTGAATCTTTTCTCCAGGACACTCTGGTGTGGATGGAAATAAAGAGGCAAGTAGATTAGCTGGTGCCGCATCATTAAGGGGTGATGTGATGTATGATAAGGTGGTGCACAATATTAAGGGATGATTTTATGCATGATACGGTATATATGGTGAAGGTTGTCTGGGAGCACGTGAATAATGCAGAAGAACAGATGGACTATCATGGTCTAGAGAGAATGTGGCAGCAAGGGGTGGACAGAGGGTTTAGTCGACAGTCGTTACTCAGTGATAAAGCAAGACGGAGATATAAACTGACTGCAACGGGCACCATTAATATTAGATCTCTTCGCTGGCTGTTGAAGATGAGGATTGAGCGCCTATAAGAATGCACCGAGTGCATTGATGTCGGTTCTTGACTCAACTGAACTCTGTTTGCACACAATGGGCTTCTGCAGGTTAATGGCGATCGCCTCTGCCACCTTTTACATGCAACCATGGTCAAACTTTAAACTTTTCGATTAACAAAAACCTGTCATCTATGAGGTACCGCCTCCTTTTGTACTGGGTAGTTCAATGAACTTTTATCCCTGACTGTGGTAATATTTCCCAATCCCCGATGACAAAGAACGAAAATGTGCTGGTTCATTTGCTCACATGATGGGTATTGTAAATATGTAAATAAAAAATGTACAACCCTAAATATCTCTCATGTTTAAATACTGGTTCTTGACGATCATATTAATACATTGTTGTAGTGTGCACTCAAGTATAAATGTGGGGTATTCTTTGGATGGAAATGATCATGTGAAGCTAAAGATGGTAAAATATAAATGATGGCAATAATACTAAGAATGATTGATGAGGTCTATATATATATATATATATTTAAATAGTAAGACCAGCAAATTCTCAACTACATCTATGACGCCCTCTACCCTCTTGTGTTATTTGAGCATGAGGGCCGTGAATGGCTGGCTAGTAGAATCCTATGAATAAACTTGTTGTTTGCACAAGGACGCTAAGTTGTGATTCTCTTCCACGTTCTACATGTGATGGTTTTTTGTGTTGGTGTCCAGCATCTATAACGAGCCAGTACAAAGTCGATGTATGGCAGTGGTACACAATAGGAATGTAGAACAATCTGTGCAATGCTACTACGCTTAGACAGTCTTGGTTCGCCATCTCACACCGTCGCCAGTGTCTATGGCCGGGTCTCTGTGTTTGTCTTAATTATGCTAAGCCAACCGGACATACATCTCTTCGTTTCCACATCCTATTTTCCCGTCAAGTTTGCTAGTGGTCACGACATTTACAAGTCTATTTTTCATCGTACCATGATTTTATGGGGAAAAAATACTGGACTGTCTGTGTGTAACTTTTCTAATTACTTTTTCATTTATTCCTAATCTAATACAGATGAATGGTTTCATTGTCCCAAGAGAAATTAACCCCAATATAGAACTAGAAACGTTTGATTGTAGGTTCAGACAATTAAAAATTTAATCTTTCAATAGGATACCTACAATTCTTAGTCATATGCAAGTTTTGAATGCAAACCGCATTATATGTCTGCGGGGTATTAATGTATAGAATAATAAATAGTATGCAATCATTACACAAACAATTATAGAATCTTGCTGCATTTGATGCGAGGGATCTTGTTATATTTGCAAATGTAAAGGAAAACATACAACGCCCACTGTAAATACACATTGTTTTGTACAAAACCAAATTAAAAGGTAGACATTTAATTAAAATAGTAGAAATGGAAATACCTACATAACAGTTATTTCAAGGGACATTACTAAAAGTAGTATAACTGTATTATGCAATTTACGTAATTGTAGTATCTATATTAATTTGTTGATTAAAATGTTCATAGAAATTAGTTACAGTTATATGAAGCATAAATAACGGGATAAGTATTTTAAATCATCTTCAACGTTTGTGTAAAAGTAATAATAAATAGCATTCAGTTATTACACAAACAATTACAGAACATTGCGCATTTCATGACTAGGATCTTGTTGTATTTGCAAATACTGTATAAAGGAAAACACCAATGCACCTTGTTATTATACATTGTTTTGTACGAAATAAAATCACATTTAAAATAGACATGTAATTAAAATAGTGGACAGGGACATAACAATATAACAGTAATTTTAAGGGACATAACTGACAGTGATATAATGGTATTAAGCCATTTGCATAACTATAATATTTATCTTAATCTGCTATAATACTTTTATAGAATGTAGCAAGGTAATTATCCGCTTTAAATAAAACGATAACAAATGTAAGTCATTTTTTAAATTTCTATAAAAGTAATGACTCTATATCAAAAACATGAAAATTTTATAACGCAGTTCCAAACATTTCCGTAATATTACATACATTGTTTTCTCCTTTCAATGACACATACACATAATGCTCATATTATTAAATTTTTGTCTGGCCTGTAAAATGCCAATATTTAACAAAGCAGCATCATGGCTGACAATCCTACCAAACCTGATCTGGGACTATTGGAAGAAATTACGAATTTGAATAATTCCCCCCCCCCCCGAGCACTGGACGGGTGAAGAAGAGACACCTGAGGACATCCATGTGTGGGAAGATAACAACATAGATGATGACTTTTCTAAACAGCTTCGGGCTGAGCTTGAGAAACAAGGAAAGAACGACGATATTTCTGAACCAATGAAGACGTAATATACTAGGTCTATTTTTGAGCATCTGTATCATTTTCATTTTAAGTTAATTAAAACGATGTTCTTTAACTTAAAAAATAAATAAATAAATAAAAACGATTCATATGACGATAACCACTGGGCAAATAAATACCCCTGTAGACGATCACCGATAACACCAACAGCAGCAGTAATTGGTGAACAAAGTCAAGAACATTTCCTACCTCTCGTGCGAGAAAAATCCTCTCAGAAAAGAACTGAACTGACACAAAATTTCACTAGTCAAACCAACACACAAGAAGACAGGAACACACAAGAAAACAAAACACAAGAAAACAATCCAAAAAGGAAGACTCTGGCGGTGTTCAAATCGTCAGCAATCCAAAGAAGAGCAAATTGGCAGACAGATGACTACTGCAGTCACTAGACAGTTTATACACAGACGATCTTTCACCAACCAGATCCATCCTGGAAAAGAAAGATAGATTCAAAGACATTATAGAACATCACAAGACAAAGAGAACATGAGGAGAAACAAGTACACGACGAAGAAGAGACATACATCATACCAGACTCTTCGTAGACACCGACACAAGTGATAAGAACGAGGATCAAGAAGATCCACTTGCATAAACATTCGTTACTGGAAAACTTGCTCGCCTAGACGTGCCCATCGTGGAAAACAACTTGGTGTGCGAATTTATATAGTAGTTATATCTCATTTATTGTTCAGTCTTGGTTCGCCATCTCACACCGTCGGAAGAGACTATGGCCGGGTCTCTGTTTTTGTCTTAATTATACTAAGCATATCTCTTCGTTTCCACATCCTTTTTCCCGTCAAGTTTGCTAGTGGTCACTAAGTTTTCAAGTTTATATTTCATCGTACCATGATGTAAAAAAAAAAAAAAAAAAAACTGGACTGTGTGTTTAACATTTCTAATAAGTTTTCATTTGTTCCTAAAATGACATACTCATTCGTTTGTCTGTCCATCCATGGCATTCTTTGCATTTTCATCAGAAATCTCATGTCCACTGCCATTAGTTGTTCCTGGCTTGTCTGCGGTAAAGCTGTAGAAAGTAAAACACTATAAACTAACACGAAGTACTGCAATTTTATAGAAAAGAATGACGCAAAACAACGGACGTTGCGACGACAAGCCTTCATCAATCAGAGACGACCAGGTAGGCTAGATCCATTGTAAAATTCCTCCCCGATACAGATTCGAACTCATGACTACCGAGCAAACAGGCGAACATCTAGCCACTACGCTAGCTCGGCTGGACATTGAAAAAGACAAGCTTTCTTGTGCATAGTGGAACATTCCAATGAAATATTTATGTCCATAGATTTGAGAGGTTGAAAATGATGTAAACGAAAGGGGGACAATCTAATACAGATGAAAGGACGCATTGTTCCAAGAGAAATAACTCCCACTGTCATCATCATCATCAAGTGCCCTGACAGCTGGCGTAGTCGTTCATGGCTCTCCACAGATCTCGGTCTTTGGTTTTCTGGATCAACATTGCTGCTGATATTCCTACGTGCCACCATCTAAATCCATCCATGATCATTTCGCTTGGTCAGCCTCTGCCTCTCTTCCCCTCGATCTTTCCAGTTGTCACGATGTTCTCCAATGCCTCTCTTCTCATTACATGACCAAAGAAAGCTGTTTGTCTCTTTCTTATTGTTGTATATAGTGTTCTAGTTTCATTAACCTGTTTCAGGCAGTCGTTGTTAGCTACTCTGGCAGTCCAAGGAATTCGCAACATTCGTCTCAGGAACCACATCTCTGTTGCTTCTAATTTCTTCTTAATTTGTTCATTTACATTCCAAGTTTCACTGCCATACAGCAAAACCGGTTCTACATAGCATTTCAGCACTCTCTTACACTCAGTGATAGTGACCTATTGCACAAGATACTCTTCATTTTCTGAAATGTGGCCTTTGCTTGCCCTATTATGCTCCTAATCTCTGTTGTACATCTCCAATCAACTCACAATGTAAGACTAATAATGTTTGATTGTAGGTTCTGACAATAAAAACTTAATCTTTGAATAGGATACCTACAATTCCTATTCATATGCATGGTTTGAAGGCAAACCACATTTCATGTCTGCGGATATTAATGTATAGAATAATAAATAGTACGCAGTCATTACACAAACAATTATATAATCTTGCTGCATTTGATGTCAGGGAGGGATACGGGGTGTCAGGCATTGGTAGCACCTTTGGTAAGGATGGCTCTCATGTCCTTTCAGGACCCATCCCCCACTGGTCCAAGTCTGACACCCAGCTCGTGCCTGTGGCTCCTAGTAGCTGTCAGCATGCGACAGCGGCCACCCCCCGGGCAACAGCTGTGAGAGGCTGGCTAAACCAGGCATGGGTATCCGATTTGGTGTCAAACCAAGAGGTAAACTAGGGTATGCCTACCCAGCATGTGAAGACAGGATTCGGCAGACTGCGCGGAAGAAATCATTCCTGATTCAACGGGCAAGACGGCGTTTACCTGCAAAGCGTTGTGGAACGTAATGAGCACGGCAAGGCACGTAGAGCGCCCTGGTCATCCACTGCACCTGTATTCGTCTCCAATCGTCTCGACTTGTCTTGCCACTGGACTCAGATGGACTCAGGCGAGAGAGTGAGGTCGACGAATTGCGCAACTCTTCCTCACTTTAATCCAAGTCATCGCGCAAGTCATTCTTCATCCAACGTCACTTATCACCTTCAAGCCCTGTGGCGATGGGCGAGCGGCAAAGCGGCAGGCGTGGGTACGCTGGCAGCCGTAGTCGCAGACCTGCACACAGGCGGCTCAGGCCATATGGTCGTCTTCTACTGACCGGAGCAGCAGTGGGATTCGGCAGCCCCCTGAGCGACTGAGCAGCCCTCTATAGGAACACACTGCTCACCTCCATAGCATGAGGAAGGGGCTAGAAAAGGTGCCCTAAACATTGTCTGCTTCATCACTACCTAACCAGCTAGCCGCGGTTGGTGGGTACCCTAACTGCGGTCGACATACAAAGAAAGATAAAACAAGCAAAGCTAAAAGAGTAAACCATATTCCCTTAACAATTGGAACTTGGAATGTACGCACCCTACTTGACAGAGACGGCGCGTCGGGTCCAGAGAGACGAACAGCACTGATTGGGAGAGAGCTGGGCAGGTACAACATCGACATTGCAGCCTTGAGCGAGACACGACTTGCAGAAGAAGGCCAAATCTGTGAAATTGGTGCCGGCTACACATTTTTCTGGAGTGGAAGGAAAAGCGAGGAAAGACGCCAATCCGGTGTGGGATTTGCCATTAAGTCGGCCCTGGTCGGCAAATTAGCTGGATTTCCAAAGGCTATAAACGACAGGCTCATGACCATGAAGTTGCCTCTGCTGAATGGAAAGAAGCACGCAACCATTGTGAGTGTCTACGCACCAACTATGACCAACGAAGATGATGTCAAGAACAAGTTCTATGAGGACCTGCACAATGTATTAACATCTGTTCCCAAAGGAGACAAACTTATACTCCTTGGGGATTTCAATGCCAGAGTAGGCACGGACACCACCTCTTGGAGTGGCATTATTGGAAAGCATGGAGTCGGAAATTGTAACAGCAATGGACTCCGCCTCCTTCAGACATGTGCCGAACATGATCTCCTGATTACGAACACAATTTTCCGTCTCCCCATGAGAAATAGGACATCGTGGATGCACCCTCGCTCGAAACACTGGCACCTCATTGACTATGTCATCGTCAGGAGGAGTGACAGACAAGACGTTCGAGTGACAAAATCCATGTGTGGTGCCGAATGTTGGACAGACCATCGTCTCATTGTCTCGAAAATGAACATCCACATCAGGCCACCACGGCGTCCTCAAGGGGCGAAAATGCAAACAAAGCTAAATGTCACCCGCCTAAACAGCAAGAAAATGCAGCAGTCGTTTGAAAATATGCTGGAAGACCGCCTCAAGCCCAATGCTGAAGCTAAACAGGATACAGAAACAGAATGGAGAGCCCTAAAGGACACCATTTACAACACTGCTATGGAAATCCTGGGGCCAGCCCCCCGAAAGCATAAAGACTGGTTTGATGAAAATTCCGAAGACATCAACCAATTGCTGGCCGAGAAACATCTTCTCCTCAAGGCACATTTGAATGACCCAAAGTCAACATCAAAAAAAGATGCTTTCAAGAACATTCAGAGAGTAGTGCAGCAGAAACTTCGGCACATGCGGGACTCCTGGCTGAGCAGCAAAGCTGATGAAATTCAGGGCTTTGCTGACAGACATGATATGAAAAACTTCTACGACTCACTGAAAGCGGTCTATGGTCCTTCATCACCAGGCATAGTTCCCCTCCTCAGTGCAGACGGGGGAACATTGGTCACCGATAAGAAAGAAATCCTCCAACGCTGGGCAGAGCATTTCAGCAAAATCTTAAATGCAACTTCCTTCTTCGATGATGAAACCATCAACTGCCTTCCTCAAGTTCCCACCAATGAGACACTTGATGACCTGCCAACCATAGTGGAAATAAACAAAGCCATCCAGCAACTCTCCAGCGGCAAGGCACCTGGTCCTGACTCCATCCCAGCAGAGATATACAAGGCAGGTGGGCCGGTCCTAACAGAGCAGCTTCACCAAGTCTTCACAAACATATGGATGAACGAGACCATGCCACAAGATTTTAAGGACGCGTCAATAGTCCACCTTTACAAACGTAAAGGAAACCGCCAATCCTGTGACAACCACCGAGGCATCTCCTTGCTTTCAATTGCAGGGAAGATACTCGCCAGAATTCTTCTCAATCGCCTCACAGCCCATCTCGATCAAGGTCTTCTTCCTGAGAGTCAATGTGGCTTCAGAAAAGAACGTGGAACTGTTGACATGATTTTCGCTGCAAGGCAGCTGCAAGAGAAATGTCAGGAACAGAACTGCGAAATGTTCTCCACTTTCATTGACCTTACCAAGGCTTTTGATACAGTCAGCAGAGAAGGACTGTGGAAGATTATGGCAAAATATGGCTGTCCACGAAAGTTTGTCCAAATAGTGCGGCTATTTCATGACGGCATGCAGGCAAGAGTACAGGAAAATGGTGAACTGTCTGAACCCTTTCCTGTCACCAATGGAGTGAAGCAAGGATGTGTCCTGGCACCAACACTGTTCAGCCTCATGTTTTCAGCCATGTTGATGAATGCCTTCGAGAACGACGACATTGGAATAGACATCAACTACCGTATGGATGGAAAGTTATTCAATCTCAAAAGGCTGAAAGCTAAAACCAAAATTAACAGCGGCACCGTCAGAGAGCTCCTGTTTGCTGATGATTGCGCTCTATACGCCAACTCAGAGGCGGACATGCAACATAATGTTTCAGCTTTTTCACATGCCTGTGCCAACTTTGGGCTCAATATCAACTTGGAGAAGACTGTAGTTATGTACCAGCCAGCTCCAGGGAATAATCACACTGTGCCGAATATCAAAGTGAATGATCATAGACTAAGTGTTGTGGACAAATTCACCTATCTTGGCAGCACCGTGTCACAAGCTGCCACAATCGATGACGAAGTGAATGCAAGAATCTCCAAGGCCAGTGCAGCCTTTGGCAGACTGTACAAGAATGTATGGGACAGAACTGGAATAAGCCTGCAAACAAAGCTAAAAGTCTACAAAGCAGTTGTATTATCCACACTGCTATATGCTTGTGAAACCTGGACTGTTTATCAGCGACACGCTAGGAAATTAAACCACTTCCACACAGTCTGCATAAGGAAGCTCCTGAAGATTAAATGGCAAGACAAGATTCCAGACACTGAAGTCCTAGAAAGAGCATCCATGCCCAGTATCCACACTCTACTGATGAAGAATCAGATTCGCTGGGCTGGTCACTTGACTCGCATGCCAGATCACAGGCTCCCTAAACGAATTTTCTACAGCGAACTGCGTTGTGGTAAACGCTCCCAAGGTGGCCAGAGGAAACGTTTTAAAGACACTCTGAAAATTTCACTGAATGCTTTTGGAATTCATCATGACACCTGGGAGGCTGCAGCCAGAGACCGAAATTCGTGGCGTGCATCATTGCACAAAGGTGCAGTCATATGTGAGGCAACCAGGACTGCAAGAGCTGTGAAGAAAAGGCAGGACAGAAAAATCACTGCAGGAAATCCTCCTCCAGAGACGTCAAGCATTCTTTGCCCACATTGTCAAAGAACATTTCGAGCCAAAATAGGCCTTATCAGCCATCTTAGAACCCACGGCTCGACACCTTCAACCCCACTGGATGAAATGAATGGTCATCATCATTCTTGATGGACAAACAACAATGTCAGGGATCTTGTTGTATTTGCAAATGTAAAGGAAAAACATACAATGCCCACTGTAAATACACATTGTTTTGTACAAAACCAAATTAAAAGGTAGACATTTAATTAAAATAGTAGAAATGGACATAACTACATAACAGTTATTTCAAGGGGCATTACTAAAAGTAGTATAACTGTATTATGCAATTTACGTAATTGTAGTATTTATATTAATTTGTTTATTAAATGTTCATAGAAATTAGTAACAGTTATATGCAGCATAAATAACGGGATAAGTATTTTAAATCATCTTCAAAGTTTGTGTAAAAGTAATAATAAATAGCATTCAGTCATTACACAAACAATTACAGAACATTGCTGCATTTCATGACTGGGATCTTGTTGTATTTGCAAATACTGTATAAAGGAAAACACACAATGCACCTTGTTATTATACACTGTTTTGTACGAAATAAAATCACATTAAAAATAGACATGTAATTAAAATAGTGGACAGGGACATAACAACATAACAGTAATTTTAAGGGACTTAACTAAAAGTGATATTACGGTATTAAGCCATTTGTCATAAGTATAGTATTATCTTAATCTGTTATAATACTTTTATAGAATGTAGCATAGCTAATTATGCGTTTTAAATAAGAAGATAACAATGTAAGTCATTTTTAAAGGTATTTAAAAGTAATGACTCTATATTAAAAACATGAGAATTTTATAACGCAGTTCCCGACATTTTCCGTAATATTACATACATTGTTTTCTCCTTTCAATGCACTATCAGGATACATTTGATTTTATTAATTAAATTTTTGTCCGGCCTGTACAAGGCCAAGATTTAACAAAGCAGCATCATGGCTGACAATCCTACCAAACCTGATCTGGGACTATTGGAAGAAATTACGAATTTGAAGAATTCCCCGCCGAGCACTGGACGGGTGAAGAAGAGGCACCTGGGGACATCCATGTGTGGGAAGATAACAACATAGATGATGACTTTTCTAAACAGCTTCGGGCTGAGCTTGAGAAACAAGGAAAGAATGACGATATTTCTGAACCAATGAAGACGTAATGTACTAGGTCTACTTTTGAGCATCTGTATATTTTCCATTTTAAGTTCATTAAAACGATGTTCTTTAACATTAAAAAAATAAAAATAAAAATAAAAACGATTCATATCACGATAACCACTGGGCAAATAAATACCCCTGTAGACGATCACCGATAACACCAACAGCAGCAGTAATTGGTGAACAAAGTCAAGAAAATTTCATACCTCTCGTGCGAGAAAAATCCTCCTCAGAAAAGAAATAAATTGACACAAACTTTCACTAGTCAAATCAACACACAAGAAGACAGGAACACACAAGAAAACAAAACACAAGAAAACTATCCAAAAAGGAAGACTCTGGCGGTGTTCAAATCGTCAGCAATCCAAAGAAGAGCAAAAGGGCAGACAGAAGATTACTGCAGTCACTAGACAGTTTAGCAGTGCCACAGACGATCTTTCACCAACCAGATCCATCCTGGAAAAGAAAGAAAGATCCAAAGACATTATAGAACATCACAAGACAAAGAGAACAAGAGGAGAAACAAGTACACGACGAAGAAGACGACATACATCATACCAGACACTCTCTTCGTAGACACCGACACAAGTGATAAGAACGAGGATCAAGAAGATCCACTTGCATAAACATTCGTTACTGGAAAACTTGCTCGCCTAGACGTGCCCATCGTGGAAAACAACTTGGTGTGCGAATTTATATAGTAGTTATATCTCATTTTTTGGGCAGTCTTGGTTCACCATCTCACACCGTCGGAAGAGATTAAGGCCGGGTCTCTGTTTTTGTCTTAATTATACTAAGCATATATCTCTTCGTTTGCATATCTTTTTTTCCCGTCAAGATTGCTAGTTGTCACTAAGTTTTCAAGTTTATATTTCATCGTAAGATGATGTAAACGAAAAAAAAATAACTGGACTGTCTGCGTTTAACATTTCTAATAAGTTTTCATTTGTTCCTAGAAATGACATACTCATTCGTTTGTCTGTCCATCCATGGCATTCTTTGCATTGTCATCAGAAATCTCATTTCCACTGCCATTAGTTGTTCCTGGCTTGTCTGCGGTAAAGCTGTAGAAAGTAAAACACTATAAACTAACACGAAGTAGTGCAATTTTGTAGAAAAGAATCATGCAAAACACAGGACATTGCGACGACTAGCCATCATCAACCAGAGACGACCAGGTAGGCTAGATCCATTGTAAAATTCCTCCCCGATACAGATTCGAACTCATGACTACCGAGCCAACAGGCGAGCATCTAGCCACTACGCTAGCTCTCCTGGACATTGAAAAAGACAAGCTTTCTTGTGCATAGTGGGACATTCCAATGAAATATTTATGTCCATAGATTTGAGAGGTTGAAAATGATGTAAACTAAAGGGGGACAATCTAATACAGATGAAAGGACTCATTGTTCCAAGAGAAATAACTCACACTGTTATCATTATCATCAAGTGCCCTGCCAGCTGGCGTAGTCGTTCATGGCTCTCCACAGATCTCGGTCTTTGGTTTTCTGGATCAACTTTGCTGCTGATATTCCTACGTGCCACCATCTCAATCCATCCAGGATCATTTCGCTTGGTCGGCCTCTGCCTCTCTTCCCCTCGATCTTTCCAGTTGTCACGATGTTCTCCAATGCCTCTCTTCTCATTACATGACCAAAGAAAGCTGTTTGTCTCTTTCTTATTGTTGTATATAGTGTTCTAGTTTCATTAACCTGTTTCAGGCAGTCGTTGTTAGTTACTCTGGCAGTCCAAGGAATTCGCAACATTCGTCTCAGGAACCACATCTATGTTGCTTCTAATTTCTTCTTAATTTGTTCATTTACATTCCAAGTTTCACTGCCATACAGCAAAACCGGTTCTACATAGCATTTCAGCACTCTCTTTCTTACATACAGTAATAGTGACTGTGACAAATTTGATAGTTGACAGAGGACCTAGTTAGTAGGGTTCTCTGGAGATATATCTTGAATAATAAATATACAAGATAAAGGATATGATTTTGCACGTTTTTGTCTAGAGGTCTCTTAAATGAGATAATCATTCCCGCAATAGCCTTTTTGGAGAACCACTTTTCTTTGGCTCAAACCCCCACTGTGAGACCACTATGTATCTACACAGAAATTTATAAAAGAAGTAAAAGGTTCCCTCAAGACCAAAAGGAGATCTGGACTATTTGCCCCTGTACAACTAAGGATCCCTTTCTCTCATTATAATGTTGCCAGTGTGCTATTCGTCCGTCACATTAGATCTTCTTTTCTTTATTTTGTCAGTGTGACCTATATCAGTTTTGTCCAATTGCTTTGGGACTGTAGGATTCAGTTTTTGTAGACAAACTCAACAATAACTGTACATTACATCTGTTGGACAAGACATCTACATGACAGTTTCTTGACAAAAGTGGGACATACATTCACAAGGAATTGTGTACACCAGCCATTGTACAAGACTTACATCATAATAGATACTTGACAACATCTATACAAGACTTTTCACAATATGTATAATCAATCACAGCACGTAAGACAGTCACCAGAGACAACACTTGACAGCAACTGTACAAGAAATTCACTGGGGACATGTACTTAAAACACTGGTTCAATAATACTGTTTATTGAGCTGATGGTGAGTCGAGTGATGACCATTGTTTCCTCTCCTGTCATGTCAACACTTCAATCATTACATAGAAATGCAAAAAAATATGTCACACATGCATGTAGAGAAACATGATACACCACCTCGGATCCCTCCTCCAACCAATAACCAAACTGTCCTCCTCCTCTCCTCTCTAATCACCACTACACCATTGACTTTTATCCTTTCCTCTACTGTTAATGAGGGAAAACCCAGATAAGCCATAACCTGGTGCAAGCATAGGGACATTCTGCTCCACTGGTCTGTTTAATCCTTTTAGCACCTATGATGGGTGTTGGACAAGCTCAGGTTGCAGTTCTCCCCATGATGATTTTCCAAGTCAGACTAATTATCCCCTACTGTCACAGTTTGAAGAAAGGTCACAGCCCTGTCCTTCACCGGTGAGTTGACTGTTCATGAAGTTGACACTTAGGAATTTGTTCTACTTTTCCTGTAGAGGAAGATCTAAGATACAAATATGTCCCAGTCTTCTTTCTCCTCAGTCTATCTCACTTACTTTACAAGTCTTCATTCTGAAAACACTGTGTGAGCACCGGGCTGGAGATTAACTAAGATAAGTCCTAGACAAACCATCCCATGCCTTAGTCATTTCACACGGTTCATTGAATGAGGTTAACCACCAAAGACTTGTTGTTTAGTTCTCAGATGAGATATGATCACTGAAGTCTTCAGAGCCATTCCTTTTGAGAACAGAATTGGTTCTGGATTCTGGGACTTCTGGTTAGTTGTACCAGATGATATATGGAAGCCTCTCCTCCATCCTCCTGTTCTCTGTCAATATACAAAATGGCACAACATCTCTTTACATTTGTTAAAAGATGATGTTATCATACACTAACATACACAGATGGAGATGGGGAAGGTTAAGGGAGGATGTTGACCAAACACACCTCTCCTTGTTTGATGATGCAGTGTATTTCACTCTGATGCACTGTGGTAATCACAAGACTATATGCTGAGACAGGGTAGCTTAACACAATTACAAGCATTTATGTGGTCTAAGTTCCACCATGTTTGAACCACAGTAGACCTGGGCACAAGGAGGACTAGACATAATACAGCAATCATTGTGACATAGCAACATGGGACAGGCATTGTGAAGGGAAATGGAAAATAGACATTTACAACTGCAATATGAATGAGTCATCCCAGGCATGAAGAATGCACAAGGGGTTTGGGTTTGCGAATTTGCATGAGTGTACTTTACAATCATCAAGCATACGCAACCAGTCACAACAAGGGATTGATATGCACTTGGAGTATACAGCGTAGAAGACCTGTCAAGGTTGAAGAAGCAGTATTCAGAATACTGGCGCACAGAAGTTCTGTTTTCACTTTTCACATTTTATTCATAAAATACTCTTATATTCTTCTCTTTTGTTCACTAGGCACAACTACAACATTAAAGTATGTTTTAAAGTGGTACCTGTTGTCCAGAGAACAATATATTATATAATCTTGTAGGGCATTTTTGTCAACACATCACAAAATAGCTACCGCTCCGGATGGAATCTTGGCTCGAACTGCCAAATTTTCAAAGGTGGCCTAGCAAACAGCGCGGGCTGCCACCTATTAACCAATCAAAAGACAAGCGCATATACCGCTGCCCTCCCCCACCTCGTTCTGGAACATTCGATTCCAAGAATCGCTCTTCTATCTGGAAACGCCGCTCAAATCGAAAGTATTTTTATGAATGTGTCGGGCTGGGATGGGGGATTCTGATCCATCATGCTACAGTGACCTATTGCTCATTTTTTTATTTACTCATCTCCGTAATCTAAAAAACAATAACTCATCAGGACTAGATGGAATTAGTAGTCGGATCCTTCGCCATGCTGCACCGGCGATCTGCGTGTCACTAACTTTTATATATAATCAATGTCTAACCAGAGGTCACTTCCCATCAGCCTTTAAAATCGCTAAAGTGTATCCTCATTTAAAAGCTGGTCCTCTAGACGATCGTCTCATGAGTAATTATAGACCAATTTCCATATTATCCTCATTATCCAAACCGCTAGAAAAGCACATCCACAAAACAACACTAGATCACTTAGTTCGCCATAAACTGATAGTTGACAGCCAGTCAGGTTTTCGGCCAAAATATTCTTGCCATACGGCACTAACAAACATGATAGAAAACTGGCATCAAAATATTAACAACAATACTCTATGTGGAGCGGTGTTTATAGACTTTAGGAAAGCATTCGATATGATAGATCATACTATTCTAATTAAAAAACTAGAAACAATGAAAGTAAGTTTTAATGTAGTGACGTTAATAAAATCATTCTTATTAGACAGAAAGCAAGTAGTATCACACAATAAAGTTTTATCTCAAGCCATTACCATTAATATTGGAGTACCTCAGGGGTCTATTCTTGGCCCTATATTATTTGCCATTTATATAAATGATCTTCCATTAAATCTGAAGTCGTCCTGCGATCTATTTGCTGATGACTGCACAGTATATACAAACGCTGTTGATCGTAATGTGCTAGAATTATCCTTGCAACAGGAAATAAATAGTGTAGTTAACTGGAGTCATGCAAACCGCATGCAAATTAACATTACTAAAACAAAGTCTATGTTAATAGGAACCAGGCAAAGACTTCACACTCTAAACTCGCAGAGAACTCTTCAGCTGCACATTGGCAGCACGCCTGTAGAAAGTGTCACCGAGCACAAGACACTGGGTGTTATCATAGATCAAAATCTAACTTTTAACTCACATGTTCATGCTCTAGTTAAACAAATAGCCAAAAAAGTATACCAACTTGCCAAAATTAAAACTTTCCTTGACGAAAACACAAGAAAGATATTCTATACTTCTCATATACAAACACATATTGATTACTGCTCCACAGTCTGGGATGGATGCTCCAAATCAATAACAAAACGCCTATATTCACTCCAGAAAAGGGCAGTGCGTTTAATTAATGGTGAAAAGCTTACCGACAATGCTAACCTATATAAACGTCTCCGGTTACTGCCACTCCACAAGCGCCTGCTTTTTAATAAGACCAAACTAATTCACAAAATCCTATTTCAAAATGCTCCAAGCTACCTTTGGCCATTGTTTAAATATAACGCTAGACATAGCGAACGACTAAATATTACTTCATGTCCCTAAACCTAGGATAGACTTATATAAAACAAGCTTAGCATACTCTGCCGCTCAGTTGTGGAACAATCTTCCACAAGAAATCAAAGACACCACCAATCATGATACATACATTCGCAACCTGTTTGAACACTACCTTAGTACAGACTACATGCCCCCATAACAAATAACACAAAAAAGACAATAATGGTAACTTATCTCAAACGACAACTAGCCAAAAAACATTCCCTTATGTATGGCACGTTACACCCTCCTTAGGTATTTATAATGCCCATGTTAAACACTGCCTCAGTGAGTCATTTGTTATTGATTATTTTTCATGCGTTTTAATGCTCTTTTGTTGTCAAAAGTTGCTTCATAAGTGATGTTGAATGAAAGAATGTATGAGAGGAAATAGAGAAGAAGGGCAGAATGTCAGACGGGCCTGCGTGCCCAATTCTTAACCCTTTGAAAATAAAGACATTATTATTATTATTATTATTATTATTATTATTATTGCACAAGATACTCTTCATTTTCTGAAATGTGGCCTTTGCTTGCCCTATTATGCTCCTTATCTCTGTTGTACATCTCCCATCAACTCACACTGTGGGACTAATAATGTTTGATTGTAAGTTCTGACAATACACACTTAATCTTTGAATAGGATACCTACAATTCCTATTCATTTGCAAGTTTTGAATGCAAACCGCATTTAATGTCTGCGGGGTATTAATGTATAGAATAATAAATAGTATGCAGTCATTACACAAACAATGATATAATCTTGCTGCATTTAATGTCAGGGATCTTGTTGTATTTGCAAATGTAAAGAAATACATACAATGCCCACTGTAAATACACATTGGTTTGTACAAAACCAAATTAAAAGGTCGACATTTAATTAAAATAGTAGAAATGGACATAACTACATAACAGTTATTTCAAGGGGCATTACTAAAAGTAGTATAACTGTATTATGCAATTTAAGTAATTGTAGTATTTATATTAATTTGTTTATTAAATGTTCATAGAAATTAGTTACAGTTATATGAAGCATAAATAACGGGATAAGTATTTTAAATCATCTTCAACGTTTGTGTAAAAGTAATAATAAATAGCATTTAGTCATTACACAAACAATTACAGAACATTGCTGCATTTCATGACTGGGACCTTGTTGTATTTGCAAATACTGTATAAAGGAAAAAACACAATGCACCTTGTTATTATACATTGTTTTGTACGAAATAAATCACATTAAAAAATAGACATGTAATTAAAATAGTTGATAGGGACATAACAACATAACAGTAATTTTAAGGGACTTAACTGCAAGTGATATAACGGTATTAAGCCATTTGTATAAGTATAGCAGTTATCTTAATCTGTTTTAATACTTTTATAGAATGTAGCAAGCTAATTATGCGTTTTAAATAAGAAGATAACAAATGTAAGTCATTTTTCAAGGGTATTTAAAACTTATGACTCTATATTAAAAACATGAGAATTTTATAACGCAGTTCCCGACTTTTCCGTAATATTACATACATTGTTTTCTCCTTCAGCACAGTCAGGGATACATTTTGATTTTATTAATAAATTTTTGTCCGGCCTGTACAAGGCCAAGATTTAACAAAGCAGCATCATGGCTGACAATCCTACCAAACCTGATCTGGGACTATTGGAAGAAATTACGAATTTGAATAATTCCCCGCCGAGCACTGGACGGGTGAAGAAGAGGCATCTGGGGACATCCATGTGTGGGAAGATAACAACATAGATGATGACTTTTCTAAACAGCTTCGGGCTGAGCCTGAGAAACAAGGAAAGAATGACGATATTTCTGAACCAATGAAGACGTAATGTACTAGGTCTACTTTTGAGCATCTGTATCATTTTCATTTTAAGTTCATTAAAACGATGTTCTTTAACTTAAAAAAAAAAATAAATAAATAAAAACGATTCATATCACGATAACCACTGGGCAAATAAATACCCCTGTAGACGATCACCGATAACACCAACAGCAGCAGAAATTGGTGAACAAAGTCAAGAACATTTCCTACCTATCGTGCGAGAAAAATACTCTCAGAAAAGAAATGAACTGACACAAAATTGCACTAGTCAAACCAACACACAAGAAGACAGGAACACACAAGAAAACAAAACACAAGAAAACAATCCAAAAAGGAAGACTGGTGGTTTTCAAATCGTCAGCAATCCAAAGAAGAGCAAATTGGCAGACAGATGACTACTGCAGTCACTAGACAGTTTATACTGTGCCACAGACGATCTTTCACCAACCAGATCCATCCTGGAAAAGAAAGATAGATTCAAAGACATTATAGAACATCACAAGACAAAGAGAACAAGAGGAGAAACAAGTACTCGACGAAGAAGAGACATACATCATACCAGACTCTTCGTAGACACCGACACAAGTGATAAGAACGAGGATCAAGGAGATCCACTTGCATAAACATTTGTTACTGGAAAACTTGCTCGCCTAGACGTGTCCATCGTGGAAAACAACTTGGTGTGCGAATTTATATAGTGGTTATATCTCATTTATTGGGCAGTCTTGGTTCGCCATCTGACACCGTCTGAAGAGACTATGGCCGGGTCTCTGTTTTTGTCTTAATTATACTAAGCATATATCTCTTCGTTTCCACATTCTTTTTTCCCGTCAAGTTTGCTAGTGGTCACTAAGTTTTCAAGGTTATATTTCATCGTACCATGATGTAAACAAAAACAAAGAAAACAAAACAAAATACAAAAAGAAAAAAACTGGACTGTCTGCGTTTAACATTTCTAATAAGTTTTCATTTGTTCCTAGAATGACATACTCATTCGTTTGTCTGTCCATCCATGGCATTCTTTGCATTTTCATCAGAAATCTCATTTCCACTGCCATTAGTTGTTCCTGGCTTGTCTGCGGTAAATCTGTAGAAAATGAAACACTATAAACTAACACGAAGTACTGCAATTTTGTAGAAAAGAATGACGCAACACAAAGGACGTTGCGACGACTAGCCTTCATCAGCCAGAGACGACCAGGGAGGACAGATCCATTGTAAAATTCCTCCCTGATAAAGATCGAACTCATGGCCATCGAGCCGATAGGCGAGTATCTAGCCTCTACGCCAGTTCGGTTTACGTGTTGAAAGCGTACTTGCAGTTGACAAAGACAAAGCTTTCTTGCGTATTGTGGAATATATTTGTGTCCATAGATTTGAGAGGTTGAAAATGCTGTAAACTAAAGGGGGACAATCTAATACAGATGAATGGTTTCATTGTTGCAAGAGAAGTAACTCACACAATAGGACTAGAAACGTTGATTGCCGTTTCTAACAATAAAAACGTATTGTTTGTATAGGATACCTAACTTCCTATATATATACAATTTTTGAATGCAAACCGCATGTAATGTCAACGAGATATTATTATATAGAATAACATGCTGTCATTACACACACAATTATATAACCATACTGCATTGATTTCTTGGATCTAGTTGTATTTGCAAATGTAAAGGAAAAAACACAATGCACCTCGAGAATACAAACTGTTTTGTACGAAATAAAACCGCATTAAAAGGAGGCACATAATTAAAATAGGGACATAACAACATAATAGTTATTTCAAGGGACATTACTAAGAGTAGTATAACAATTGTATGCCATTTACATAAATGTAGTATTTATTCTGTCGGCTACCCACGTTAAACACATCTGCGCGCAATTTGGCAGCAGACCCAGTTGCGTTGGTTTTTTACGGCATGGTATGGGTGATGATCGTACATAAATCAAAGGCAAACTACTGAACTCATAATTACTAAGAGATCTCAACAGCGAAAAACGCTGGTGTTGATTGCAACGTCCTGTACAGGATATGCAACTTACTTTTTAACTAGTATTTATCTTAATCTTTTATAAAATGTACATAGAAATTGGCAACAGTTATCATTCATTCATTCATTCAGAAGCATGTCTTTTGCCGAACCTAGCTCCCATAACAACCTTCCGGAAAACCATCTCGATCATAAGCAAGATATCCCGCGTCGGATAAACCCTTCTGGAGATCATCCGTCACATCCTGCACCCATCTTCTCTTTGGCCTTCCTCTTCCTCTCTTCCCAGGCATATACCCCTCCATTATTGTTCTCTCCAAACTTTCATGACGTTTCAAGTAACCAAAATATTTCAATTTTCTTTGTTGTATCGTCTTTAATAGCCAACCTTCTTCAATATTCAACTCTTGAAGTATGGATGCATTTGTTCTTTTCTTTACCCAAGATATTCTTAGAACTCGTCTATAACATTTATATTCCAAGGCATTTATACGCTGTTCAGCTTGTTTAGTAAGTGTCCAGGTCTCAGAGGCGTATGTTGCAATGGGAAAGATGCATGCTCTTAAAAATCTAATTTTTGTAGTTCTGTCTGTCTCATTCCATAATTTATTCAGTTGTTTTAGTCTTTGAAGAGCAACTGATAATCGTCGTTTAATTTCTTTCACTGTGTCACCGTTGTTGGTAATCAATGACCTAAGATCTTCAAAATGTTCCACCACCTCCAATTTTTCTTCATCAACATATATATTTTTCTCCATAGTGGTTTTATCTATGTGCATTATCTTTGTTTTTGTTATGTTGAGATATAAGTTGTGATTTTCACTATTCAATTGGGTTGAGACTATTAGGTTTTCTATACCAGTCTGTGTTGTGGATAGTAATATGTATCATCAGCATACCGAATGTATGTCATGACCACCGATATTTAGGGCGTCATATAGCTCCCTGTTTATATCATCTCTGACATTTCTCATTATATTTTCGGCGTACAGGTTAAACAAATAGGGGGACAGCACACATCCCTGACGGACTCCTTGCTTGATGTCAAACCAATCTGATGTCTCACCATCTATTCTAACCGCTGCTTGTTGTTCTATATATTCCTCATAATTTCCCAAAGTTTCTCATGTTGTATACGGTAAAATGCCTTTGAATAATCCACAAAACATGAGAAGTTGGTTTACATTAAATGCACTGCATTTCTCTATTATTAAACGGATGTTGAGAATGTGATATATTGTTCCTCATCCTTGTCTAAATCCAGCTTGAACCACGTTAATTTATTCTTCCATTTTCTTACAAAGTCTTCCCATTATGATTTTTAGTAGAATTTTATATGCATGACTGATCAGGGCAACAGTTCTATAGTTGGTGCATAATTTCATGTTGCCATTTTTTGGTATTCGAATGAAGATAGTTTTCTTCCAATCTTTTGGCTATATATCATATTTCCATATCTTTTTACATAATGCGTGATAGATTTGTATGCTTTCTTCTACTCCCGCCTTAATTAGCTCAGTTGGTATCTCATCACATCCAGGTGATTTATCATTCTTCAGGTTCTTTATTGCTCATGCAATTTCATCTAATGAGGGTTCAGGTTCTGACTCTGCTGTCGTTGGCTCATGTATCTCATTCATATGCTCACTGTCACTCATATCATACATTCTACTGCAGTACTCCTGCCATCTTTCTAGAATTTGTCTAGATTCGATTAAGGTATTTCCCATCTTGTCACAGATAAAATTCAATTGAGGTTGAACATTTCTTGTCAATAACTTCATTTCTTTGAACATTTCGTAATCTCTTCCAGTCTTATGATATTGCTCTATTCTGGTACAGCAATCTTGTATATAATGATTTTTGTCCTTTCTTGTGTTCTTTCTTCTTGTGTACATAGAAATTGACAACAGTTATATGCAACATAAATAACGGGGTAAGAATTTTAAGTCATATTCAAAGTTTGTGTAAAAGTAATAATAAATAGTATGCAGTCATTACACATATGATTATATAAACTTGTTGCATTTGATGACTGGGATTTTGTTTTATTTGCAAATGCACAATGCACTATTTGTGATTACACCTGTGTTATACGAAATAAAACCACATTAAAAGTTTGATATGCAATATAGAATAGAGGCAAGGGACATAGCAACATAAAGTTATTTTGAGGGAGATTACTGAAGTTAGTATAACTTTATTATGCGATTTATATAATTATTGTATTTATCTTAATCTTTTAGCATATTTCCATAGAAATTTGCAAAGATTACATTAACTTTAAATAAGGGATTAGAATTTATGAAATTTTTATAGGTTGTATAAAACTAATGGCTTTATTTTAAAAACATGAGAGTTTTATAACGAATTTATTTTATAGTTTGTTGATTGTACATAAATTGGCTTTCTCGTTTGAATGTTACTAACATGGACAAGCAGAATTTATTAATTTTTGTCCGGCCTGTATAAGGCCACACTACTTTGGAACCCCACCAGAATTCTACAAGACATGCATTCAAGCACACCGAGGAAGTGAGCACGTAATGCACCAGACAACACGCCAGATCTACACATACTTGGTAAAACAACAAGCACCCTCATTACAAATTAGAATCAAAAGAAGACAAAAGTATTACTTGTTTTAAATGTTCAAAGGGAAAATGACTATTGCGAAAAATCAAGAGTGTATTACTTTTAAAGATATAATACACACCGGAAGTGGTCACAAGGAAAGCCAGATTACTTTACTTCGCTCTGACCAAACATAACATGCAAGAGAACACATTGCATGATAGATAGGGTTCATAGGTAAGAACAAGTCTCACGCCACGCGTTGCTTACGACTGAAAAAGTACAACCATGAGACTCCCATATATGGTTGTCGCGACTGCCAGGTTGGTACTCACATCTAACATAATATGCCAACCACTGCAAAGGAAAACTACTGAACGTAAACTTGCCAATAAATCACAAACAATAAGCAAGTAAGTAAGTAAGCAAGCAAGCAAGGAAGGAAGGAAGGAAGGAAGTAAGTAAGTAAGTAAGTATGTAAGTAAGCAAGTAAGTAAGTAAGTAAGTAAGTAAGCAAGCAAGCAAGCAAGCAAGCAAGGAAGGAAGGAAGGAAGGAAGGAATTAAGGAAGGAATTAAGGAAGGAAGGAAGGAAGGAAGGAAGGAAGGAAGGAAGGAAGGCAGGCAGGCAGGCAGGAAGGAAGGAAGGAAGGGAGGGAGGGAGGGAGGGAGGGAGGGAGGAAGGGAGGAAGGAAGGGAGGAAGGAAGTAAGTACGTAAGTACGTAAGTACGTAAGTAAGTAAGTACGTAAGTAAGTACGTAAGTAAGTAAGTAAGTAAGTAAGTAAGTAAGTAAGTAAGTAAGTAAGGAAGTAAGTAAGTAAGTAAGTAAGTAAGTAAGTAAATTAAGTAAAGTAACAAAAGTAAAGTAACTATAGTAAAGTAAGTATAGTTAAAAAAGTAAAGTAACTAAAGTAAAGTGAGTAAAGTAACAGAAGTAAAGTAAGTAAAGCAACTAAAGAAAAGTAACTAAAGTAAAATAAGTGAAGTAACTAAAGTAAAATAAGTGAAGTAACTAAAGTAAAGTAAGTGAAGTAACTATAGTAAAGTAAGTATAGTTAAAAAAGTAAAGTAACTAAAGTAAAGTAAGTAAAGTAACAAAAGTAACGTACGTAAAGTAACTAAAGTAAAGTGAGTAAAGTAACAAAAGTAAAGTAAGTAAGGCAACTAAAGAAAAATAACTAAAGTAAAATAACTAAAGTAACTAAAATAAAGTAAGTGAAGTGACTAAGGTAAAGTAAGTAAAGTAAAGTAAAGAACCCTTGTACACGCCTTTGGCGCATTGGGCATATGGTGATACATCCATGTTTATAGCCCAACCGACACTGGGTGGATGATGAGGTGGGTATCACACAAGCTAAATCCATGTTTACAGCCCAGTCGACACTGGATGGATGATGAGGTGGGTATCACACAAGCTAAATCCATGTTTACAGCCCAGTCGACACTGGGTGGATGATGAGGTGGGTATCACACAAGCTAAATCTATGTTTATAGCCCAACCGACACTGGGTGGATGATGAGGTGGGCTATCACACAAGCTAAATCCATGTTTATAGCCCAACCGACACTGGGTGGATGATGAGGTGGGTATCACACAAGCTAAATCCATGTTTATATCCCAACCGACACTGGGTGGATGATGAGGTGGGTATCATACAAGCTAAATCCGTGTTTATAGCCCAACCGACACCGGGTGGATGATGAGGTGGGTATCATACAAGCTAAATCCATGTTTATAGCCCAACCGACACCGGGTGGATAATGAGGTGGGTATCATACAAGCTAAATCCGTGTTTATAACCCAACCGACACCGGGTGGATAATGAGGTGGGTATCATACAAGCTAAATCCATGTTTATAACCCAACCGACTCTGGGTAGATGATGAGGTGGGAATCACACAAGCTAAATCCGTGTTTATAGCCCAACCGACACCGGGTGGATAATGAGGTGGGTATCATACAAGCTAAATCCATGTTTATAACCCAACCGACTCTGGGTAGATGATGACGTGGGCATCACACAAGCTAAATCCATGTTTATAGCCCAACCGACCCTCTGTGGATGATGACGTGGGTATCACACAAGCTACATCCATGTTTATAGCCCAACCGACACTGGGTGGATGATGAGGTGGGTATCACACAAGCTAAATCCATGTTTATAGCCCAACCGACTACTGGGTGGATGATGAGGTGGGTATCACACAAGCTAAATCCATGTTTATAGCCCAACCGACACTGGGTGGATGATGAGGTGGGTATCACACAAGCTAAATCCATGTTTATAGCCCAACCGACACTGGGTGGATGATGAGGTGAGTATTCACACAAGCTAAATCCATGTTTATAGCCCAACCGACACTGGGTGGATGATGAGGTGGGTATCACACAAGCTAAATCCATGTTTATAGCCCAATCGACACTGGGTGGATGATGAGGTGGGTATCACACAAGCTAAATCCATGTTTATAGCCCAACCGACACTGGGTGGATGATGAGGTTGGGTATCACACAAGCTAAATCCATGTTTACAGCCCAACCGACACTGGGTGGATGATGAGGTGGGTATCACACAAGCTAAATCCATGTTTATAGCCCAACCGACACTGGGTGGATAATGCGGTGGATTTAACACAAGCTAAATCCATGTTTATAGCCCAACCGACACTGGGTGGATGATGAGGTGGGTATCACACAAGCTGTATTTACTTCCCAAGACATGTCCTATTACTCATCCAGGGAGCCCAGATAGCATTTAAAAATCCGCCCCGATGTGGATTCGAACTCTTGTACCACCGTGTCAGCGGATGAACGTCTAGCCCCTACTCTACTGCTGTCGCTCCCCAGAACCCCACAAAGTATACCATCAATTGCCTATATGTCCATTGCAACATGCCACATCTTCCAATAGTCCATGCCGTTATGTTTTCGTAATCACGACTGTCCATAGACTTCTGTCTCGTATACTGCCAGTAATGTATGATGCCTATGTTCCTCCATGCCATGATGTTAAACTATCCAGCATCTTCTCGCTTGGTTCCCATTGCTTCTTTTCCTCCACAACTTTCCCGTTGTCGCGGCGCTTTCAAGCCAGAGATAATGGAAACATATTGAAGATACACAGCCCTGTAGAACCGCAAGGAAACATCAAACAATAAATATACTACTGCTAATACTGGCACATAGCCATCTTGTCAGACGACAGTTTGTTCCACTGTGCTTCAAAACAAAAGGCATAATAGCTACAACCCAAGGCGGGGCCCAGGGATGGAGGTATACTTCTCCATAGCACATGTTGTTCATGGAGCATAATCTGTCTGTCTGTCTGTCTGTCTGTCTGTCTGTCTGTCTGTCTGTCTGTCTGTCTGTCTGTCTGTCTGTCTGTCAGTCTGTCTGTCTGTCTGTCTGTCTGTCTGTCTGTTTCCCTCCCCCCTCTCTCTGTCTCTCTCTCTCTCCCTCTCTCTTCTCTCTCTCTCTCCCTCTCTCTCTCTCTCTCTCTCTCTCTCTCTCTCTCTCTCTCTCTCTCTCTCTCTCTCTCTCTCTCTCTCTCTCTCGAGGCGGACACCATACCTCGAGACGACTCAGCCCCCTACTGAAGCAATAAGTCACGAAAAAAAATTTCTTTCCTTAAGATTGTATTGCAAATAATAATAATAATAATTTAAATCACTTATTTAAAACCAGTCAATATATTGATAGGGTGAAAATGGTTAACACAATATAAATTCATTGGGACCGTGCCGTCTTGACAGACGATAATTTGTTACATTGCGTTCCAAAAAGGCATAGTAACTACAGGGCATAATAACTACGGTACCGACTGTGACTGATCAGACCACTTGGCGCTGTAAATGTTCGCCCACAATGGATGCATAAGAACACATGGTCATTTTCACCATCACGCACCATCAATACGTCTGACACGCTCAGTGTGTGACCTATCAGCAATCCTTTTCTCCTTTGTGTTTATTCCGTTTCTGATCTTCGCCCTCCTATAAACACGTTCAGTGGCGACTTGCTCACAATGTGCAATAGCAATGCCTGTATCAATCATGTCCCGCTTACACACATCTTTGTATCACAGTAGAGGAGGACCCTGAGATCTCTTACCCCTTTGTAATTCATCCAAAACAAAATATGTCCTTTGGTATTCTACCATCTTCCTAATGTGTCCTATCCATCTAAGTCTACGAAGAGTGACCATGGAAGTAACCGTCACACAAGCTGATCTTTCCAATACTTCAGTATTTGTGGTGCTGTGGTAGCTAATCAGTGACACCTGTAGGCGTCTCCCACCGTCAGAGGCAACCCGTGGCGCCCCAGCCTACGCCAACTCTCACTTTGATTCAGATACCGGTTGGGACCAGGGATGGAGTTATACCTCTCCATAGCACAAATCCTGGGCTGAATTGTAAAGACCCTGTGTTACCCATGCAGCATGATCCCTCTCTCGGCATGGCAAGTTTACTCCAGAGGTAAGGTAACACCAATACATCTGGAACAAGACAAGCTACAGAAGCTGCCGGATAAGCAAAGCAATACGCTAACTGTCCGCCAGTCGGAGCTTCGACCCTAGACCAGCTGCCTACCAAGACTTAGGTCCCAGTGTGTCCTGCATGACATTTAATCTTTAGGTTGCAATTCCTTGAACCAGGATAAAGCTTGTATCTGTATCCTCCCAATTGCGCTCCTCCACCCGAAGCTGTTGACATAATTTGGGGTGTCGGGTTTGGTAAGCGGCACCAAACATCCAGCGCTAACAGAAAGCAGGTAGTACCGTCTACTGTCATACGGTATCTCAGCCATATCTTGCAAGACCTGACTCACGTACAATACAAATATCACGACTGTGTACAAGACCTGACTCACGTACAATACAAATATCACGGATGTGTACAAGAGATGAGTATATACACATTTACCGGCTTCGTGGCGAAGAGGTTACGGGCGCAGTTCGTGATCCCGCACACCTGCGTTCGAAACACAGCTGCGGGCGATTTAGCAGTAGATCGCCTTGCGTTGTTTTGTTTTATAGAAATGGTATGGGTTCCGTTCGTTCAGAAAGCAATGGCAAACTACTGAGCGTAAATTTGCCAAGAGATCACAGCAGCAGAGGATGCTGGGGTTGACTGT
This sequence comes from Cepaea nemoralis, assembly GCA_014155875.1. Classification (NCBI taxonomy): domain Eukaryota; kingdom Metazoa; phylum Mollusca; class Gastropoda; order Stylommatophora; family Helicidae; genus Cepaea; species Cepaea nemoralis. The sequence goes on from JACEFZ010019439.1 coordinate 185,666, forward strand.
GACATCCTGTGAAGGATATGCAACTACTTAGCTTATATACACATTTAGTGGCATGTCATTTACAGAACGTTGCATTCAGTCCCATCATTTATTGGCTATTTGTGATTTACTTGGCACTTTTGCTGGTGGTTGGCGGGATTTGATTAGAATGAGACACTCTCTTGTCTGGAACCCACAAGGCAAAGACAATAGCGGGAGACCGACATATACATGGAGAAGAGAATTATAGAGGTGAACAATACTGGGTGGAGATGAAGTGAGCTGAAGGAGATAGCAACAGATAGGACGGCTTGGTATGGTTTGGGTAAGGCCTATGCCCCAATAGAGGAGAACGGGCAGAAGAAGAAAGAAAGAAGAAGGGGACAAGTTTAGTTCAGTTTATTGCCATTAGGGATTAAGAGCAGAATAGTTCTAGCAAAAGATGTATTTCAGAAAATGATTGTCTGGAAGAGACTAATAAAAGTAGAACATTATATGCGACTATAAAAAAGATACAAACAGCTTTCTGCGGTCATGTGATGAGAAGAGAGGCATTGGAGAGCACCATAACGACTGGAAAGATCAGTGAGGAAATTGGCAGAGGCAGACAGAGAAATGATGCTGGATGGACTGAGACAATGGCATGGAGGAATACAACAGCAGAGTTGATCCAGAACACAAAGGGCCGAGATCACTCTGGCGATCGCCTGAGATGGTGAAACATGACCTCCTACTCTTATGGACATGGCACATGCTGATGGTTAAAAAATAAAGACAGGAGGTAGAAGATCTGGCTCGATTGCCTTCATCTCTTCCCTATTTTTTTTTTACACCAAAGTGCCACGATGTTTTTAATGTGGTCGAAGTATTTAAGGTGTCTCATTTTTTTTTTTTTAATTTATATCACTAATTCTCTTTTTATTCCCTGCCTCTGTAGAACCTCTGTATTTGGTGGGTTTTACTTCGGTCAAGTACGGCCTATTCTTCTGTGTATCCACATCTCCAGCGTTTCAATTCGAATTTCTGAGACTGGAGGTGGAGGCAGTTACTGCAGTTTTCTGGTGGTTGGAGAACAAACTGTATACGTATGTTGTGACTGTAACTAGTTCACAAAGCCTGCTGACAAAGGTGAAGACTGGCATGCTTCGTGCAGAATGGCATGCATCAATTCAGAGGTCACGTGTTGTGAGTATTCAGTTTATGTTTTCTCCGGTACACTCTGATGTGGTTGGAAATAAACAGGCAGGCAGATTGGCTGGTGCCGCATGATTAAGGGGTGATGTGATGTATGATACGGCATAAGTGGTGAAGGTTTTCTGGGAGCACGCGAATAATGCAGAAGAACAGATAGACTATCATGATCTGGAGAGAATGCGGCAGTAAGGGGTGGTCAGAGGATCTGGTAGACGTCTTCACTCAGAGATAGAGCAAGACGGACATATAATCAGAATGCAACGGGCACCATTAGTATTGGAACTCTTCGCTGGCTGTTGAAGATGACAAAGTCCTTTGACCTATGAGGTCTCGCCTCCTTGTGTGCTGGGTAGTTCAATGAACTTTTGTCTCTGACTGTGGTAATATTTTCCAATCCCCGATGACAAAGAAGGAAAATGTGCTTGTTCATTTAACCACATAATGAATATTGTAAATATGTAAATACAGGTTCTGCGAGCCTAAACACCTCTCATTTTTAAATACTGGTTCTTGCCGATCATATTAATACTTTTGTGTACTGTGCACTCCTGCATATATATCTGTGGTGTATTCTTTGGATAGAAATGAGCAAGTGAAATTAACGATGGTAAAACAAAAATAAGGGCAATAATATTAAGAATGACTGATAGAGGACAGTGACACACTTTAATGAACATAGAACTGTCTGTGCAATGCTACTACGCTTAGGCAGTCTTGGTTCGCCATCTGACACCGTCGCCAGAGTCTATGGCCGGGTCTCTGTTTTTGTCTCAATTATGCTAAGCCATCCTGGCATATATCTCTTCGTTTCCACGTCCTCACTAAACATTTCATGTTTATTTTTCATCGTGCCATGATTTTAAAAAAAACAAAACACTGGATTGCCTGCGTATAACTTCACTAATAATTTTTTTAATTTGTTCCTTGAAGGACATTCTCATTTTTGTCTGTCCATCAGAAATCTCGTTTCCACTATCATTAGATGTTTCCTTGCTTGTCTGCGGTAAAGCTGCAGAAAGGTGAACACTATAAAATAACACGAAGTAGTGCAGTTTTACAGGACCATGATGCAAAAACAAAAAATGATGCAAAACAAAGGACGTTGCGACAACTAGCCTTCATCAGCTAGGGACGACCAGGGAGGCCAGATCCATTGTAAAACCTCCCCGATACAGATTCGAACTCATGACTACCGAGCCGATAGGAGAGCAACAAAACACTGCGCTAGCGTATTTACAATTGAAAAATCAAGCTTTCTTGCGTACAGTGGAACATCTAACGAGATATTTGTGTCCGTGGATTTGAGAGGACGAAAATGTTGTAAATTAAATGGGAACAATCTAATATAGATGAATGGTCTCATTGTTCCAAGTGAAATAACTCACACTATTGGACTAGAAACGATTGAATGTGGGCTCTGACAGTGAAAACGTAATGTTTCAATAGAATACCTACAATTGCTATTTATATACAATTTTTAATGCAAACTGCATTTAATATCCGCGGGGAATTAATGTATTGAATAATAACTAGTATGCAGCCATTCAAAAATTATAGAATCTCGCTGCTTTTGATGTCTGGGATTGGATTTGAAAATGTAAGGGAAAACACACAATGCACCTTGTGAATATACACTGTTTTGTACGAAATAAAACAACTGTACACTTTATTCGATAATTTAATAAACGGATGTGTTTAATTGGAAAAAAAAAACATTACAAGGTAGGCATGTAATTAAAATAGAAGAAAAAGAAGAGAGAGGAGTAGAAATTTTAGTAAAAGGGAATTAAGAGAAAAATATTAATGGATTCTGAGATAGAATGACACTACGCAAAATTAAGGCACTTCCTTCTGTCATAGTAATTCTACAGACGTATGCTCCAACAACTGATGATAGTGATGAACAGCTAGAAGAATATTGTGAAGATCCACAACAAACACTGAAAGTTGAAAAATCATCAGAGGTCCTAATTGTGCTGGGAGACATAAACGCAAAGGGTGGAAAAAACTAAGTATAAGCAGATAGTAGGGCAACTTGGTATGGGAAACAGAAAAGACAGAGGAGAGAGGCTGATACAGTTTTGTGAAGAAAATTATCTTATTATTTGTGACACATTTTCCAAACATAACCATAGGTAACTGTATGCGTGGAAAAGACCTGGAGATAGAACGAGACACCAAACTGACTACATTATGATTAGAAATAGATGTTTTTTTTAAATGTTAAAAATGCCAAAACATACCATTGCGCTGATATCAACTGTGACCACAATCTTGTAGTCATAAAATTACAAATAAAACTTAAAAACACAGGAATACAGACATCGATGATACCTCAAATAGATATATCAGCATTGAAACATCCAGATATAAGTCAACTGTACCTGGTTGAAGTAAATAATAATTATGATGGGCTAATTGTTGAAAGTATAGAACAATATAGACAGAACAATTCTGAGGAGATAATTATTACAAAACAATAAATAAAGTTAGTTGCATATCCTTCACAGGACGTTGCAGTCAACACCAGCATTGTTTGCTGTTGTGATCTCTTGGCAAGTTTATGTTCAGTAGTTTGCCATTGCTTTCTGAACGACCAGCACCTATACCATTTCATAAAAAAAACAACGCAACGCGGTCTGCTGTCTAATCGCGCGCAGCTGTGTTTTGAAAGGGGTCTTCGGGATCAGGAACTGCGCCCGTAATTCTATCGCCACGGAACAAGATATTACAAAATGGGAATGTGTAAACACTAGCATACATATTGCAAATACCAACTTGCCAATGAAGGAAAATAAGAAAAGGCAATTATGGATAATCGAGTAAATCTTCAGCAAAATGATTCAAAGAAAGAAAGCAAAGAACACTCCAGAATATATATTAATAGACAGAGAAATACATCGCGCGTGCAGAGTTGCCAATGAAGAGTGGTTGCAGAAAACATGCAAAGAAATAGATGATCTCGATTATAGATTTTCATCCAATTCTTTCGAGGTGTGTTTTATTTCTAGATTTTCTTCTTCTTCATTTGTTCGCTTGAAATATGTCTATAACTACAAGAGACAACATTGCAGTTATAGAAATATTTCAAGTGAACAAAAGAAGAAGGGGATCTAGAAATAAAACACAACTCGAAAGAATTGGATACAAAAATAAAAAGATTTACCAAGAAGCAAAATAATATAACAGGAAATGGATGTATCAGAGGAATAAATAGAGAAATTATAATTGATAATACCGACATAATAAAACGATGGACAGAATACACAGAAGATTTATTCTGGGACAGCAGAGTCAATAAACCAACATTGTATAATACTCAAGATGGATAAAACATATTAAAGGCTGAACTAAAGAAGAAAAAACCTGATAAAAAAAGGAAAGGCTGCAGGTCATGACAAGATAACAACAGTGATGATAAAATCCTTAATCAGCTTTGGCATTGATACTATCACATAATTATGTAATGATATATATAATATTGGGCACATCCTCACCGATTTGAAAACATCCATTTTCTTCATGCTACCCAAGAAGCCAAGAGCTGTCCATTGTGGGGATCACAGAACTATTAGCTTAATGAGCCATATAACTAAGATGCTCCCCAAGGTCATATAAGAAAAATAATCAAAATAAAATAGATGAGGAAGTAGCTGCAGAAAATTTTTTGGGTTCCGTAAAAACAGCGGCACAAAAGCATATTCGCAAAACAACACTAGAACACTTAGTTCGCCATAAACTAATAGTTGACAGTCAGTCAGGGTTTCCGCCAAAATATTTTTGTCGTACGGCCTTTACAAACAGGATAGAAACCTGGCATCAAAATTGTCGTAACTCTCCGTGGGGTGAGGGGAACTGATACCACATCTTAACTACGGGATGGCCTCAGACTGGGAAATGGGTGACTTCAATCTACAATACCCCACCAGCCTCTGGATACCTATCTCTCTTGCAACTTGCTTGCGACAGGTCTTTCAGGACTCCCTTACTTTTGCACCACACGAAATAATAACTCGTGTCATTTGCAAAAGGAATGCAATTTATTTAGATCTAGCGATAAACAAGCTCTGCGAGCGGAATACTTCATTGACAATAAACAGCATGGTACGTTACATAGATGCAATGAAGAACTGATAATGATACTATTAAACACTAAACGAAATCTAAAGCCTAACAATCACTGTTGTCTAGAAACTTATAGCATTCGTAAGGAACACGTCTATTCTCTACTCGTCTCAGTCCTGGTCTGTCCTCACGCAACTCATTGCGTGTTCAATCACGGACGTTCGATTCTCCGTGCGCTGGCCAGCTCACTCTAGTAACCTGGTACTCCACGGTTACTCGTAGAAGCGAGTTTCCCAATGTCTTGGGAAACCCTCGCTCAGCTGTACTTAATGCTCCCTTGGTTGACACAAGTGTGTCCCGTTGTGAAGCTATTTATAGCGCTGGTGTCTCTCCTGTCTGGTGTCTTCTACTAGACTCTGTCTTAGCTCTATTACTTATATTATTAACTCTCTAAACACTTATTGGGATTTTGACAAATGGGATAGACTGCTTGTAGCGTTTTATCTTCCTCTGCACGTTGAGGTTTTTCCGCGTCTTATTTTCGGTGAAACTGGGCTTCAAGATTCTCCGAATTTGATACAGCTGCTTGGGAGTTACACGCTTGTTCAGTTGAGTTGGTGGAGGACTCGTGCTGTAAAGTTTCTATTGTTTTTCTTAGCAATAGATTTTCCTCTCTCAGGAGAGTGATTTCTTCTTTGAGAGCAGTGTAGTCACTGCTGGGCTTGCTGTTAGCTGCAATGTTCGCTGTAACAGTAGCAGTGAGTGCCTTTAAGGATTGCTCTATTACCTCAATGTGCCTATGACAATCGCACGATTGTCCATTGAGAGTTGGCGTGTTATCTAAGGCTGGTATTTCTTCTGCTATTCTTACGTTGGTCTCAACGTTGTTTTGGAGGTGCTCCATTGGATATTCAATGGCCAAGAGTACTGATGGGGTAGGTGACCTCGTGTTGATGGTACTGTCCTGTTCATTCATTGTATGTGTTAGTTGAGAAACATTGTCTACTGTGATGTCCACAGCTGTTGTTGTGGGCTGTGTAGATTCTGAGTCCTCACTCGAGACGAGCATGTTGATGATATCTTGTGTCTTTGATATGTCTCTACTCGTGAATGTAAGTATTTAGTTCTCCAGCTCGGCAAAGTCTAATTTTAGCCAAGAGTTAATGTTTTCAACGCTGCCCTGAGCTAGTAACTTGTTCTTCGAATGATATAAATGTATTGTAAGGACTGGCGACGTAATCAGATCTTCCACGTAGGCCCCGCTTCTATCTTGTCTGTGTTGGATTCGTTCAGGCTTGTAATAATTGATGAGGCACGTTCTAAATGCCTCATAATGGAGTGTATTGTTAAAGGATACTGTAACACATTGGCCGGAGTTGGTGTGTTGGACGACTCGGCCGACTGGATTCGCACACCTGGCTAGCTTGGTCTTCACCGCCTTCTCTTTGTTTAGTGTGTATGGTTTATTCACGGCCGATCGTAAACCGGATCTTGTTTTAACACCAGTCACCTCCAGAGAGGCCTCTCCTATAGATGACATTACTGCATCATGTTATCAAACCCGTTTGAAGAATGCAGCGAACTCATTTTAGTCTAGACGCGCCGCGGGCTATTTGAAGTCATGTGTTGCGGTCCGTTTGTTTTGATAATTGAGACAATAACACAGGGCTGATCAGGACCTTGCGATATTGTGTGCTGGCGACTTACCACGCGCTAGTCAAGCATGGTTTACACACGTTGTCGCTAATCGACAATTGGTAATTTCGAAATTGAATGACCTTACCGTCCATTTATCAAAGAAATCCTCATTTCACTAAACCACAGTCACATAAACTTAAGATATTAATTCGTATTAGATCCAGTTTTAGAACTAACAGAATGATATACACAGCATCTCGATTGAAATAGGCAAAACTTTGTTAAATTCTATAAAAACTGGGAGAGCTTGTGAAATACGTCCGCTCGTAACCGGAAACCGGAAAAAAAGGATACACCAATTATCTGCATGAGATCTAGATAGATAGATAGATAGATAGATAGATAGATAGATAGATAGATAGATAGATAGATAGATAGATAGATAGATAGATAGATAGACAGATAGATAGATAGACAGATAGACAGATAGACAGATAGATAGATAGACAGATAGATAGATAGATAGATAGATAGATAGATAAATAGATAGATAGATAGATAGATAGATAGAAAGATATATTGATAGATTGATAGATAGATAGATAGATAGATAGATAGATAGATAGATAGATAGATAGATAGATAGATAGATAGATAGATAGATAGATAGATAGATAGATAGATAGATAGATAGATAGATGGCATATATTTCTTCGGTTCTACATAGTCGTTTCCCGTCAAGGTTTCTAGTGGTCACTAAGTTTTCAAGTTTGTTTTTGATCGTGCAATTATTTTTTTTTTTAAAGTTGAGTTGAGTTGAGTCAAGAACCGACATCACTGCACTCAGGACATTCCCATACGTGCTTAGCACCCTCGTTCAACAGCCAGCGAAGAGACATACTACTAATCGTTCCCACCCTTATCTGATTAAATGTTCTCCTGGTCTTCCCTTTCAGTTTTGAGATTCTTTCAGAACCCCTGCCGATCCCCCGCAATCTCATTCTTTCCAGATATGGGATCTCAGTCTGTTCCTCCACCTTCTCCACCAGGTCACACACGCGCACGACCACCTCCCTCTTGTCCATAGGCAAGATACCACCAAGAGGTGCATTCCCTGCTAGCCTATCAGCCTGTTCATTCCCCCGTACACCTGCATGGCCACGGCAAAATATCCATACCATTCTCACAATGTGTGACCTCTGAAGCGTGGAGAGCCATTCCACACGAAACATTCCTTTCTCCACCTTGCTAAGCATATTCTTTGAATCCGTAATGAACACAATGTGTGTTGCAGTAGTCTCCACTAGCCAACGGAATGCCGCTGTTACTGACTCCACCTAACTTCTCATGCTGGAAGTCGTAGTCTCATATGCCAGGCTCTCCTTTTTCAAGACACCCCCATTAGCCTTTGCAATAAAGCCGCAGCCACTACGTCTGTTTCTCACCACTGACCCATCGGTGTAGATGACTATGTCACCTTGATGTGTGTTGCTCTGGATCAGCTGTTACACTTCAAACTCAGTGCGGCCCGCTGCCCATTCTCTGCACTCACGACCCAGTGTTATTATTACATTGTGCCAGTCCGTCATGTCATCTGGAACTTCAACCCACTCTCTTTCACGATTGATGGTCTCTAGATCACACACCTGACTTATAGAAAGTTCTGCCTGTGCCATCCAGGACCCGGCTCGTCTTAGTCTATGACCCGTTACCATATCCATTGCTGCATGCAGCGGGTGATCCCTGTCTGTGGCAACTCTCAGGTACCCTTTGGCATGAAGGACCCTATGCCTATCCGTTATTGTAGGTAGCGCCTTTTTATGCCTTATGCAGATAATTGGTGTGTCCTTTGTGCACCCCAGTATTAACCGCATGGCAGCATTCTGTATGCGCTCCATCCTTTCAAGCTGGCTTTTTGATACTGTCAGCAGCCCCAAACCATACTCAATGACAGAAATTATTAACTGCTGAAAGAGCCTGTACAGCATCCTCTGATCTACCCCGGTTGCTGCCATAGCCCTCAATGCATTAAGTCCCCTGCTTTTAAAAAAAAAAAAAAAATAAACTGCTGGACTGTCTGCGTTTAACTTTTCTAATAAGTTTTTCATTTGTTCCTTGAAGGATATTCTCATTCTTGTCTGTCCATCAGAAATCTCATGTCCACTGCCATTAGATGTTTCCTAGCTTGTCTGCGGTAAAGCTGTAGAAATGTAAACAATATAAAATAACACCAAGTGGTGCAGTTGTACAGAACACAATGACACAAAGCAAAGGAGGTTGCGACGTTTAGCCTTCATCCGCCAGGGACGACCACGGAGGCCAGATCCATTGTAAAATTCCTCCCCGATACAGATTCGAACTCATGTGACTATGAGCTATGACTGAGCTACCGTATGACAATATACTTCACTAACTGCATTATGTTAGCGCCGAAATTTTAGGCGGCGCTTACCAAACCCGACATCCCACATTGTGCCAAAGGCTTCGGACGGAAGAGCGCAATTGGGAGGGTACAAGCTTTATCCTGGTGCGAGGGACTGCAACCTGAAGACAAAATATCATGGCAGGGCAGACCAGGCCCTAAGCCTTGGTTGGCAGCTGGTCTAAGATCGAAGCTCCGACAGGCGGACAGTTAGAGCATTGCTTTGATGATCCTGCAGGTTCTGCAGCTTGTCTTGTTCCAGGTGTAGAGGTGTTACCTTTCCTCTGGAGTACACTAGGCAGGCCGAGAGAGCGATCATGCTGCATGGGCAACACATGGTCTCTATACTTTAGCCCAGGCATTGTGCCAACAAGAGGTATAACTCCATCCCTGGTCTTAACAAGTCTCGGAATCAAAGAGAGAGGTAGCAGTTACGGGTTATAAGTCCTTGTCAATTGGCGTAGACATGGGGCGCCACGGGTTGCCTCTGACAGTGGGAGACACCTACTGGTGGCACTGATCAGCTACCACCCGTCTCAAGCTGGGAAGCCCCCTACCGATTGGGTGCTAATTTGCCACAGCCTGCCTGCTTCAATGGGTGCTTGGGGCTAGGACAACATCTGAATCTCAGGCTGTAAAGCCAGTGCACTAGGTACTACTAAAAAGAAAAATAGAAACCTCAAGCTACGGCTTGCAACCTGGTAAGCATGAACCATGTGTCCAGGATTTTCCACTTACCTGACGAATATTGACGATGTGAGAAAAGCGGCTGTGATTAATGGCGAACTAAATCGTCTAAACATTGATATTACTGGCTTGCAGGAGACTTGCCTCGCTGAGGATGGATTACTCAGGGAAAACAATTACACCTTTTTTGAAAGGGTAGAGGGCAGGCAGAAAAAAGGCAACATGGTGTGGGCCTTGAAGTGAAGAATTCGCTACTAGAATGATTAAAATTCCAGCTGGTGGTAATGAAAGACTATTATCCCTGCTCTTGGCAACTTCTTGTGGTTTTGCCACCATTATTACTGCATATGCAACGACACTCCATTCCTCTGATGATGTGAAGGATTCGTTCTATGAGGCGTTAGACTCTGTGATAAAGGCAGTTCCAAAGTCCGACAACATTTATATGCTCGGTGATTTCAATATTCGTGTGGGCAAGGACTCTAGTTCATGGCCAGTGTGCCTTTGAAAATACAACATCGGTCGCATGAATGAAAATGGGCAAAGGCTGCTGGAACATTGCACCATTAATGACCCATGCATTACAAACTCCTTTATTAAACAAATGATCTGCATAAGATCACATGGAAACATCCACGATCCGGCCATTGGCATCAGCTGGACTTCATCATCACACGGAGACAACATCTGAACCAAACATCATTAAATCGAAGTTATCACAGTCCTTACTGTGATACGAATCAGTCTTCGGTTGTTGCAAGGGTTAGACTGAGACCAAAGAGAATCTTCACAGCTAAACGCAAAGATTCGCCAGGATTAATATTATTAACACTCACTTTCCCGATAAGTGCTTTGAGTTTCAACAGCAACTTTAAGACGCTTTCACTGACACGTCAGAAAATTGTACAGCAAGTGAAAAGTGGGGTAAACTTAAGGAAACTCTTTATAATAGGGTTTTAGGGCACTATGGATCATAGGAGGCAGGACTGGTTTGCGGCAAACAGCCGGACACTGCAGCCCTTGATTGATAAAAAGAAGATAGTTCTCTTAAGAAACAAGGAAAGGAACAAGGCGTAACACTCTCAGTGAGCTGAAGCAAGCTAGGAAGGATGTGCAGAAGACTGCCAGGAAGTGTGCAAATGACTATTGGATCAAGTTATGTGAGTTCATTCAAAATGCAAGTGATAAGGGAAACATCAGAAGCATGTATGAAGGGATAAAGAAAGCCTGTGGTCCAATGATCAAAAGAAGTGCAACACTGAAAACCTTAGACTGGAGAAATCATCACTGATAAGAAACAGCAGATGGATAGATGGTTAGCGCACTATTTGGAGCTTTACTCAAGTGAGGACCAAACTAGCGGATGATGCCCTCAACGCCATAGAGACGCCCCTGCCAACTCTTGACCACCTGGACACACTTGCCACCATAACAGAAAGTTAAGTGTGCTATAAATGAACTTGCATCTGGCAAGGCTCCAGGTAGGATGGTTATCAGAAGTGGGGAAAACACACTCACTCTACAGATCCACCAGCTAATTGAGCTATGCTGGCGAGAAGGACAAGTCCCACAGGATTTCAAAGACTCAAGCATCATAACACTGTACAAGAACAAGGGCGAACGGAGCGGCTGTAACAACTATAGGGGTATCTCGCTTCTGTGTATTGTTGGGAAAGTATTTGCCAGAATTGTTCTGCGCAGACTTCAAGTCCTGGAAGATCAAGTCTATCCAGAATTACGGTGTGGGTACCATTTATATGATATTCTCATTGCGACAAATGCAAGAAAAATGCCTCGAACAGAATCAGCCACTGTTTATTGCCTTCATCGACCTCACAAAGACATTTGATTTTTTCAGTCGTGAGGGTCTGTTGAAGGCACTAATGAAGATTGGCTGTCCATCAACTCTTCTGTCCATTGTGGAATCGTTCCACACAGGCATAAAGGGTATAATCAAGTTTGATGGTGCTACTTCAGAAGAGTTTGAACTCAAGAGTGGAGTTAAACAGGGTTGTGTAATAGCTTCCACCCTCTTTGGAATATACTTTTCACTTATACTGAAATATGCCTTTCGTGATCAGGATGCCGGTATATACATTCACTCATGCTCAGATGGCGGACTCTACAATGCTCAGAGATTGAAAGCAAAGATCAAAGTTAGGAAGGTACTGATCAGAGAATTACTTTTTGCAGATGATGTCGCAATTACGACGCACTCTTGGGAAGAATTACAACGTCTACTATCTGCATTCTCCAATGTGTGTTCTGAATTAGGTTTAACAATTAGCAAACAGAAGACACAGATTACGTCACAAGGTGCACATGGGATACCATCAATCTTTACTGACAACGCCGAATTGGAGATGGTAGACCATTTTACATATCTAGGATCAGAGGTAAATAGCAAATTATCTCTAGATCAGGAAATCAACATCAGGATTGGTAATGCAGCAATAACAATGAAGAGGTTGACAAAAAGAATCTGGGAGAACAGGAAGCTTACTGCCAAAACAAAAGTCCTTGTCTATCAAGCCTGTGTCCTTAGTACTCTTCTTTATGGCAGTGAAGCCTGGTCAACTTACTCACACCATGAGAAACGGTGAAACAGCTTTCATATGCGGTGTCTGCGAAGAATTCTTGGTATTAAGTGGCAAGACAAAATTAAAAATACTGAATTATTGGAAAGATCAGGTTGTGTGACGGTTTGTTTCATGCTCAATCTTCGTAGACTTAGATGGATAGGACATCCTAGGAGGATGGATGGTGGTAGAATACCAAAGGACATTTTTTTTGGTGTGAATTACAGATGGGTAAGAGTCTCAGGGTCGGCCTCTACTACGATACAAAGATATGTGTAAGTGGGACATGATTGATACTGGCATTGATAATGCACATTGGGAGCAAGTCGCTGCTGAGCGTGTTGCATGGAGGGAAAATATCAGAAATGGTGTAAAGACAAAGGAGAAAATGATTGCAGATAAGTCACACACCGAGCGTGCGAGACGTAAGATGGTGTATGATGGTGGAAATGACCATGTGTTCACATGCATCCACCGTGGACGAACATTTACAGCGCGAATTGGCCTTATCAGTCGCATTCGCCACCGCCATGGGTTGTAGTTATTAAGTATTGTTGAAGCACAATGTAACAAACTATTGTCTGTCAAGACGGCAAGGTGCCAATGAATGAAAAGATAGACCACCACATCATCATCATCAAGTGCCCTGCCAGCTGGCGTAGGCGTTCATGTCTTTGTTGTTCTGAATCAACTCTGCTGCTGATATTACTCCATGGCGCCGTCTCAACCCACCCAACATCATTTCTCTTGGTCGGCCACTACCTCTCTTCCCCTCGATCTTTCCAGTCGTCACGATATTCTCTACTCTAATACCTCTTTTCTAAAATAAGTGGACATGCAATTACAATAGGAGGAAGGGACATAAAAACATAACAGTTACTTCAAGGGTCATTACTAATTAGTATTACAACTGTATTATGTGATTTACATAATTTTTGTATTTTCCTTAATCTTTTATAATATATTTTTATAAAACGTATCGAAAAATGCAGCTGCCATACGAAATAAAATAAGAATTTTACATTTTCTTCACAATTTCTTTAAAAATAGTGGCATAATTTTACATAAATGAGAATTACATAAGCATTTTGTGTACTTTCCGTTGATATTACATAAACTGTTTTTTCCTTTCTATCGGTGCTAAGGAATAGTAGCTGAATAAATAATTTTTATACGGCCTGTAAAAGGCCAAAAGTCCATAATGTATTATTAATTTTATATAAATATTTAATAGCCGGTATCTCTGGTCTATAGGTTACACAACATTCTCCGTAATATCGTATACTCTTGTAAGTAACGTGACGTTGCGCGAGAGTTAGTAGCAATTCTCTCCGCGTCGGTAACTAACGGGGTATTGAGCCGGTCGCTCAGAAAGCAATGGCAAACTACTGAGCGTAATCTTGCCAAGAAATCAACACTAAGCTGAAGATGCTGATATTGACAGCGATGTCCTGTAAAGAATATGCGGGAATCAATATTTAAAATGGGAAATACATTTACAATAGGAACATTGAATGTTAGAACATTAAATGAGTTGGGAACGTTGATCAATGTGATAAGAGAAATGGAAAGCAGGAAAATGAATATTCTAGGCATATGTGAGATGAGGTGGGAGGGATCGGGCAAAATTATAACCGACAAACACACAATAATTTATTTGCTGGGGATACGTACAAGAATAGAGTAGGACTTCTATTTGATTTAAACAAAAAAAAACAGCCAAGTCAATAAATGGTTACTGGTGTATTTCAGATAGATTTATTATGGTCAAACTGAAAGGCAAACCAATAGATATAAATAGTATACATGTATAGGCACCAACAACATGTAGCAGTGATGAACAAATACAAGACCTTTACGATGAAGTAGAAATGGCGATGTCTCAAATTATGTCACAAGAAATAGAAGATAATACTAGGAGATTTTAATGTAAAAGTAGGAGATGGAAACACGAAGGATGCAGTGGAGAATTATGGTTTAGGTACAAGAAATGAGAGAGGAGATGAATTGATAGACTGGGCAAATATTAATAATATGATAATTGGAAACACCTAGTTTAGACACCATAAAAGACGACTTTACACATGGAAATACTTAACCAAATTGACTACACGCGTATTAATAAACGATTTAGAAATGCGGTAATTAATGTTAAGACAATGTCTGGCGCTAACTGTAATAGTGATCATGCACCACTATATGGACAAATGGGAAAGAAAGATTGAAGAGAGGGGAAAAAAGTGGTTAAGAACGTGGGACTTATTAAAAATATTCTAAAAACAGATAAAGAAATTCAAGAACTATACAGAGTGACTGTGAAAAATAGGTACAACTGCAATAGCTAAAATACAGAGTATAAATAAACAATGGGAAATGTTAAGGGAATCCATTATCAAACAAGCAATGAAATACTACTGGAAAGAACCAAAAAGCTAAGAAAACAAGGATGACTGAAGACATCTTACGGCTGATGGACAACAGAAAACGGTGTAAAATGACAAACAAGAGTATGATAAGACATATAAAGAAATACGAGATAAATTTGTGAACGCAAAAGAAAGTTTAATAGGGAAACAAAACTCTTCAAAAGAAGAAGAAGAAGGAGGAGGAGGAGGAGAAGGAGGAGGAGGAGGAGGAGAAGGAGGAGGAGGAAGAGGAGAGTAGGAGGAGGAGGAGAAGGAGGAGGAGGAGAAGGTTGGTTAAACGAGCAGTACAATAAAAGTGAATTAAATTCTATTAAAGATACAAAAGTTATGCACAGACAAATCAGTGAGATCACGGGAAGAACAATAAAAGTAAATATAGGGTGTTTTAAATACAGAAAAAGCAGAAAATATATTATTGGAGGAAGAGGCATTAATGAAGAGGTGGAATTAGTATATAAAAGAATTATACGATGGCGAAAGGGAACCAGGAGCAATTGAAAGCGAAGACTTTCGTACAGTTAACCTCGTACACTATGTCACTTTCGTACAGTTAACCTCATACACCATGTCACTTATCGTACAGTTAACCTCATACACCATGTCACTTTCGTACAGTTAACCTCATACATCATGTCACTTATCGTACAGTTAACCTCATACACCATGTCACTTTCGTACAGTTAACCTCATACACCATGTCACTTTCGTACAGTTAACCTCATACACCATGTCACTTTCGTACAGATAACCTCATACACCGTGTCACTTTCGTACAGTTAACCTCATACACCATGTCACCTTCGTACAGTTAACCTCATTTACCATGTCACTTTCGTACAGTTAATCTCATTGCCATGTCACTTTCGTACAGTTAACCGTCATACACCATGTCACTTTCGTAGACTTACCCTCATACACCATGTCACTTTCGTACAGTTAACCTCATACACAATGTCACTTTCGTACAGTTAACCTCATACACCACGTCACTTTCGTACAGTTAACCTCATACACCATGTCACTTATCGTACAGTTAACCTCATACACCATGTCACTTTCGTACAGTTAATCTCATACACCATGTCACTTGTGACGAAACGCGTTTATCTGTCTTGGGTCGTAAAGATCCCGCACTATTTTGGCGCGTCATCGGGGGACTTTCCCAGCTAAAAATAGACTGAGGGAAGCCGATGGAGGAATTACTATCTAGAATCTTCTCGAAACACCGGAATTTGAGTGACCCGTGAGGCTGGGTATCGCACTAAATTCTCGTGCAGAAAGATCTAGAAATTCTAGGCGGGGAATGACGGTTTCCAGAGAAAGTGTCGTTTCTCAAGAAGCACTAGCTTCCCGTGCGCATTGAGTTGGCACGAGTGGGGAAATTGGCTTAACCTTTCATTCACTTCTACTTTGCTCGGAGAGAGCAGACGCAGGCCTTGTGAGCCAATTTTGTGTGGCGTCTCACCTCAACCATGATTCGGCTGACTGTTATGGAAAGGAAGCTGAGAAGCCCTTGAACAGTTCTGAAGCTGACTGGAAATCTGGTTCTCAACATTCAGGTACATATTTGTTTAAATCATTTAAATTTGTAAGTGTGTACCACACGCCATTGTTCTAACCTCATTACCTATGCGGATGTCCTTGCATACTAATTAGCAAACCGATCGATAACGCGGTTGATGGCAAATCGTGTGTTTGTTTACTGCGTGTTCGCGAGTCAGCTGTTGGGAACGCAGGAAGGCGATGGGACTATATGGATCTAAATTATATTTACCATATATTGTAAATCTTTGCATCTATTAGGTTGCTGTGTTAGAATAAAACATAGTTACTTGTGCCTGATAGAAACTTAGATTTATGTCAGTCAGTTGCTGAAGCCAGAAGAACGGTTAGAAAACCAGGTAAGTTGGTAGGTGGAGATTCAGACAAAATTGTGCTTTGTTACTAAGTAAAAGGAAGAACGTAGTTCTGTGCCACCAGGGATGATGTAACTATTGTGTAGTAACTTAATAGTGAATTCATTGTGTGGAACACCGGATTTCTGTGGTAAGGTAAGTCTGCTTTGGTGATATATATATATATATATATATGATGGGACATTGTGTATATATATTAGGTCATGGCATGTGATACTTCCTGGAGTAATTCCGAACGCCGAATAGGTCGACGCGTGATAACAATGCGTGCCGTCGCGATATAAACATGCGTTCTGAATTCTTGTCTAAGCTATCCTGTTTCTTTCATACTGGCGCTAGTGCGAGTGAATGCTAAGGTGCTGGAAGTATGGAGGGATGCAAGGAGGCTGTATGAGACAGGGGACATATAGAATATGGGGGATGTGAAAGCAAGTTATGAAAGTATGGGTTAGTAAACCAGACCAACGATGAAGTTCGGTCCGACCAAGGCTAACCCACATGAGAGGGCGGAACTGGAACATTACCCTTGGAACATGTGGGGAACATGTATTCTCAAGAAGGTTCTTTACTCTAAGGCAGAGTCTGATAAGAAGAGTTTGCTATGGCGTGGGCAGGTGGTCCCACCAGCAAACAGGCTTGTGTACATATTGGATGTGATCATGTACTATTCCTATATCCCGAGGGATGGTATATTGATCGATATTATGTTTCTTAATGAACATTGATGATGTTAGGAACGAGTCCAGGGACTCTTTACCTTATTGTTTAGTTCGATTAAATTAGAACTATGATCACAGCTTACTATCACTACTGACGTTAGCGACGACTAGTAGATGATTAGGGATAGGTGAGACCTACGATCAGACTCGTCATTCTGATTTCTTGCTCTGTTTGACGGGCTGTTCTGTGAGGCCAGCTGACATTCCTGAACCCATGCTTTACTACTCTCCATATAGAGATAATGCTTTGGTTATATGCATAACTAAGTAGCATGACTGAGGGTTGAGTAGCCATTGGTAGGATGCATGTGGACTAATGTTTGGGCCAGTATACTCTCACCGGTCGCTCTTCCTTTTCAGGAGTTTGCCTGTTGAGGAACCAGTCAACTATAATTGTCGTTGGCAGGAAGCCACTTCGTGTGACACAGCGAAGGGTTGAATTCTTTACTTATCACGCCAGACTCAACCACACCAGGTACCCAATGTGATTCACCATGCGTGAAGGTTTGCATCAAGTAATCCAGGTGCCCTGAAGGTGCACGTGTGAGACGTGATGGTTTGTGATGTTTTTCGACGTTAGAAGATATTCTATTTCAGCCAGGAACATTTCAGCATTTTGAGTAATCATGCTCAAAGAAAGGAAACACCTGACCGTATAATATTACGGTGGTTCTGCCTAAACGTGGAAGTAAATGAAATTTACCAGGTGGAAGGGACAATTGATTATAGTCCAACCTGAATTGTTTTCCATGAAATAGATGTCTGATTCTAATAATGTACTGTCCCAGTATGAAAATTATGAACTGTGTTCGAGTAGGACTCAGTGACATTTCAGTTGCCATATCTGATGCTTCAAGCAGTGTTACTGTGAGGGACCATTGAATTGGTCATTGACATATTCTTCAAGTAGTGTTACTGTGAGGGACCATTGAATTGGTCATTGACATATTCTTCAATCAGTATTACTGTGATGTGAGGAAGGGACCATTGAATTGGTCATTGACATATTCTTCAAGCAATGTTAGTGTGCTATGCTTGATGGACCATTTGATTGGTCAGTGACAACTTAGGTTCATCGAAGTCACGAATACTTGGAGTCAAGTCCAGGAGGATTGTCTCCAAACCAGTGGTGTTAGAGAACTGTGTATTAACAGTGACTCCGTGAGAGTGATACAGATGCAGTTGGCCCAGTGAGTGAGGGCCAGCAGTGACTCTATTGTTGTGGATCCACGCTCTGTTGACGGAGTGGTCTCCAAGGTTCTAGTCATCTCACTGGAAGGAAGCCGGGTGAGTGGCGGACCGACTGGACAGGACATCTGCATCCAATCTACTTCTCAACTCCATGATGACAACATTATCTCTGATTCTGTCTCTACTCTATCCTCTATTTGTGTAAATAGATTATTCTATCAGGATGTTCATTTCAGTTCTATATTCTCAAGGGTAGAATAAACTTTATGTAAGTTGACTTGCTCTTTGTATAATGATTGAGTGTGGTCTCGGACGATGCCTAAGTGTTCATTGTTCCACAGGAGTAGGTAGTTAGTGGGGGTCTAGAATCTGGAGGGGCGTGTAGACATAATTAACTAATATGAGATCAACCGCAGAGTAAAAGTGTGTATCTGCCTGTCCAACCCCTGGGGCTAGAATACACGGGAGTGCAAGGGACACCTCGGGGGTGGTTCACTCTCACTACCCAAGGTGAACTCGTTACACTCCAGAATACAGAGTGGGGGCTCGTCCGGGATTATTCCAAGATCTTTGTGTGTTGTAGAACTCTCACATAGGGATAGGGACTTAGTCTATATCCTCTACTACAGTCTACACAAGATTCTACTACTTCTACCTATTTCCTAACTGTCTGACGGACATTTGTGTTGTGGTGTTTAGTTAGTACTATTGATTATTGATTCATTGTATTGCTTCACCCACACATACTTGAGTACCAACCTCTCATAGTCAACATGTCTACCCAAGAGATAGACTTAGACAAAGTTCAGGAAACTGGGCGTAATTCAGGTCTAGAGGGAGATGCTTTGAAATCCTATGTGCAAGAGGTGGAAAGAAATTTTCGCCAAGAGGAAAGAGAGAGGAGGAGAGCAGAACGAGAACTCGAAGCCAGTAAAGTGGCTCTTGAGGAAAAGAGGATAGCGGCTGATACTGAAATGAAACGGCTTGAGTTGGAAGCCGAGAGAGAAAAACGTGACCATGAGTATCGAATAAAGCTACTTGAGGCACAAGTGCCTGCTACAGGTGTAACTGATGGAGCTATGGGAGGAGGTGTACCTCCTGGCTCAGAGTCCACCAGTAGACGTGACTACCAGGCTATGAAGTGGCCTTTACAGCCGTTCGAACCCGAGAAAGAACGGATAGACCAATACTTAGAGAAGTATGAAGCCATGTCTATTGCAATGGGGCTAGACAAACAGAAATGGTGTTTGAAACTCTCCCAGGGACTCAGAGGCGCCGGTTATGAAGTGTACGCACGCTTGCCACCGGGTTTACAGAATGATTACCCGGCACTGAAAGCGGCTCTCTTGAAGAGATTCGAGATCACAGCGCACTCATACCGAAGGAAGTTTCGGACTTCTAAGCGAGAGCCTGGCGAACTGTTTTCAGCATACAGTGTGAGATTGAACTCATACCTTCTTAAATGGATGGCCTTGGCCGGATTTAATGAGGAGTATGAAAGTTTGCGTGAGTTGATGGTTGTAGATCAGATGCGAATGCAAATGTCTAAACCCTTGCGAAACTTCTTAGGTGAGAATGGGGCTGAGAGATTGGATATAGTCACCAAGTTAGCCGAAAGATACGTTGAAGTCTATGGCGAGACTGGGGATACCAGTCCAACAGATCCGAGATCGAAAGATACGGATCAAGGTAAGTCAAAGAAGAAGACAAAGAAGACCAATGGTTCGGGAGAACCAAATAAACAGGTAAATTCTTTAGAGAAGATCTCTAACGTCAACCAAGGTAAGAATAGCCCACCTAGTTCTCCAAAGAGGAAGTGGAGTGAACGATGGTGCAAATTCTGCAAGTCCAGCACTCACAACACGAGTGAGTGCAGGAGTAAACCCAAGGACTTTCACTTTGCTTGTCTTGCAGAGGTTAGGGATAGACCATGCAGGAAAGTGAAGTCGGTTGATGGGAATGTAGAACCGAGACGACCTCCAGTGGTTGAGAGAGTAGAAGTGAACGGGCAACAGGTGATGTGCCTCTACGACACAGGATTGCAATTTCCTGCTGTAATTGCATCCCACCTGACAGGCCCAGAGCAACTCACCGGGGAGATGACGGAGATACAGCCAGCCAGTAGGAGTGCTGTAGCGTTACGTTGCCCGATTGCCAATGTGGAGATTCGGAGCAAGTACGTTACTGGACGCATTCAGGCGGCAGTAGTACCGGATCCTCTCTATCCCCTAATTCTTGGCCGGAAGTACGTGTTTCTGGGCGAACCAGAACACCCTAGCATCCATAAGTCTAGGCAGGTCGGATATACAGAGGAAGAGGGTCTCAAAAAGGTAAGTCTCCGGAAAACTCAACCGGATGTGATGAGTAGTGCTCGGAGCAAGGATGCGGCGGAGTGTCCTTGTTCAGAAAGGTTGCCCAACAATGAAAACCCGTTAACTCAGGGTAAGTTCGAATCTGACAACCGGTCACGTTAATTCAGACCGGATCAGAGAAGCGGCAGAAGGAACGTAAGTTGGTTCCTGAGAGCTTCAGAGCTAATCTGCTGCGAACGGTACATGTCAGGTCCCCAACCGGACATCTGACTGTAGGGACAACCAGTAAGTGTCTATCCCGGTACTATTGGTGGCCGGGAATGACAGGCGACGTGCGCAGGTATATTAGGTCTTGTCCGGAGTGCCGTAAATGCACACTTGAGAAACGGACGAAGATATCCTTAGCGGTTGGAGACCGAGTTCTTGTACTCCTCCCAATCGAGGGGAACGAATTCGAAATCGGGTGGCAGGGCCCATTCCTAGTGGATAAAGTGGGGCTCCACAAGCACTATGGAGTGGTGATCCTGGGAAAGTCTTCTACTTTCCATTCCAGTCTCCTCATGCGTTATGAGGGGAAGCCCGATGATAAGTCCACCAGCCCAAGGGCGCAGAGATTCGCTGAGAGAACGGTTCGGGGTTCAGGCCAGGTAGCGGAAAGCCTGTCACACCATAAGAAGTCCTATATGTATGTGCAGGTACCTTCTTCGGTTCAGCCCGGTGCTCGGGGGAACATGACCGGCCAAAGGAACACCCGCAGTGCTAGCTACACTGAGAACCGTGGTCGGAAGAGGTGGGTTGTGTCAGAACGGACACAGACCCCTGGTTCCTCAACCCGACCGACTGCAGTCCAGCTGGGTCCTCGAAAGGGGAAGCTGGAGTTGCAGAAATCCAGTAAACTCTGGCAGGAACGATCGTTAAATCAGATCGAGACGGGAGCTCTGGTCCGCAAGACACTGCGAGATGCCCGATCGCAGTAGCGGAGCAGGCGTTGATCACCCGTGATACTGAATAGCCTGTCACCCCACCAAAGGTTTTAAAAGTATCCTATGGAATATTGACGGGTTAGACTTCCTCACCCGCCATCCGGTCTCTAAGAAGGAAGAAAGAACGACATAGACAGCTTCTGCGTAGAAGTGGAACGACGGGGTCGATCCTCTTAAAGTGGGGGCCTATTTGACGAAACGCGTTTATCTGTCTTGGGTCGTAAAGATCCCGCACTATTTTGGCGCGTCATCGGGGGACTTCCCCAGCTAAAAATAGACTGAGGGAAGCCGATGGAGGAATTACTATCTAGAATCTTCTTGAAACACCGGAATTTTAGTGACCCGTGAGGCTGGGTATCGCACTAAATTCTCGTGCAGAAAGATCTAGAAATTTTAGGCGGGGAATGACGGTTTCCCGAGAAAGTGTCGTTTCTCAAGAAGCACTAGCTTCCCGTGCGCATTGAGTTGGCACGAGTGGGGAAATTGGCTTAACCGTTTCATTCACTTCTACTTTTGCTCGGAGAGAGCAGACGCAGGCCTTGTGAGCCAATTTTGTGTGGCGTCTCACCTCAACCATGATTCGGCTGACTGTTATGGAAAGGAAGCTGAGAAGCCCTTGAACAGTTCTGAAGCTGACTGGAAATCTGGTTCTAACATTCAGGTACATATTTGTTTAAATCATTTAACTTTGTAAGTGTGTACCACACGCCATTGTTCTAACCTCATTACTATGCGGATGTCCTTGCATACTAATTAGCAAACCGATCGATAACGCGGTTGATGGCTAATCGTGTGTTTGTTTACTGCGTGTTCGCGAATCAGCTGTTGGGAACGCAGGAAGGCGATGGGGACTATATGGATGTAAATTATATTTACCATATATTGTAAATCGTTGCAGTCTATTAGGGTTGCTGTGTTAGAATAAAACATAGTTACTTGTGCCTGATAGAAACTTAGATTTATGTCAGATCAGTTGCTGAAGCCAGAAGAAACGGTTAGAAAACCAGGATAAGTTGGTAGGGTGGAGATTCAGACAAAATTGTGCTTTGTTTACTAAGTAAAAGGAAGAACGTAGTTCTGTGCCACCAGGGATGATGTAACTATTGTGTAGTAACTTAATAGTGAATTCATTGTGTGGAACCATCCGGATTTCTGTGGTAAGGTAAGTCTGCTTTGGTGATATATATATATATATATATATATATAATATATATATATATATATATATATATATATATATATATATAATATATATATATAATATATATATATATATATATATATATATATATATATATGATGGGACTTTGTGTATATATATTAGGGTCATGGCATGTGATACTTCCTGGAGTAATTCCCGAACGCCGAATAGGTCGACGCGTGATAACAATGCGTGCCGTCGCGATATAAACATGCGTTCTGAATTCTTGTCTAAGCTATCCTGTTTCTTTCATACTGGCGCTAGTGCGAGTGAATGCTAAGGTGCTGGAAGTATGGAAGGGTGCAAGGAGGCTGTATGAGACAGGGGACATATAGAATATGGGGGATGTGAAAGCAAGTTTTGAAAGTATAGGTTGGTAAACCAGACCAACGATGAAGTTCGGTCCGACCAAGGCTAACCCACATGAGAGGGCGGAACTGGAACATTACCCTTGGAACATGTGGGGAACATGTATTCTCAAGACGGCTTCTTGACTCTAAGGCAGAGTCTGATAAGAAGAGTTTGCTATGGCGTGGGCAGGTGGTCCCACCAGCAAACAGGCTTGTGTACATATTGGATGTGATCATGTACTATTCCTATATCCCGAGGGATGGTATATTGATCGATATTATGTTTCTTAATGAGCATTGATGATGTTAGGAACGAGTCCAGGGACTCTTTACCTTAGTGTTTAGTTCGATTAAATTAGAACTATGATAACAGCCTACTATCACTACTGACGTTAGCGACGACTGGTAGATGATTAGGGATAGGTGAGACCTACGATCAGACTCGTCATTCTGATTTATTGCTCTGTTTGACGGGCTGTTCTGTGAGGCCAGCTGACATTCCTGAACCCATGCTTTACTACTCTCCATATAGAGATAATGCCCCCATGTGTTGCCGGGGCCCATACGGGGGAGCAAAGAATAGTAACACTGTTGCCTACCATGCACGTCGTAAGAGGCGACTAAGGAGGCTATGGTTCCGTCGCCCTGCTACTGAGTGAGTGCGTGGCGCGACACTGTGAGCTGTGAATTTCGTGTGGAATGCTTTTGCATCGGTCCGCGGTTGTTTTTAGCGTGAACTGCGTGTTCGGAATGATGGCGGCCGGCTGTTGCTGGATTGACTAGTTTGCCTTTTCGGTTCACGAGTGCTTTTTTCAGGAGACTCCTGGAAGTCAGCGCTGTAGCTACGGAGTTCGTGCTTTGTGCGGCGCTTTCGGTGGGTCGCCCTGCGGAAAGAGACCAAGCCATGTGGGATAAAACCCGGGTCAATGAAGTCTTTCTGGTGACTGCCGTTTCCATCAACAATGAACTGTATTTTTTGTGGAAGACTTTTGTGTTTGCATTCTGGCGGCGGCTTTATGCACAGTGTACCTGTGCGGGCTGTTGGCTTGCCGACACTTCTGTCTATTCCATTGTTCACATAGGGTAGTGAGGAGCATTTTGTGTGATATTCACTGGCACAGGAACGGAGCAATATGGGGACGACCCGTTGCCGTGAAGTTGGAACCGCGACTAACTAACTAACTAGAGATAATGCTTTGGTTATATGCATAACTAAGTAGCATGACTGAGGGTTGAGTAGTCATTGGTAGGATGCATGTGGACTAATGTTTGGGCCAGTATACTCTCACCGGTCGCTCTTCCTTTTCAGGAGTTTGCCTGTTGAGGAACCTGTCAACTATAATTGTCGTTGACAGGAAACCACTTCGTGTGACATAGCGAAGGGTTCAATTCTTTACTTATCACACCAGACTCCACCACACCATGTACCCAATGTGATTCACCATGCGTGAAGGTTTGCATCAAGTAATTCAGGTGCCCTGAAGGTGCACGTGTGAGACGTGATGGTTTGTGATGTTTTCCTACGTTAGAAGATATTCTATTTCAGCCAGGAACAGTTCAGCATTTTGAGTAATCGTGCTCAAAGAAAGGAAACACCTGACCGTATATTATTACGGTGGTTCTGCCTAAACGCGGAAATAAATTCAAGTTACCAGGTGGAAGGGACAATTGATTATAGTCCAACCTGAATTGTTTTCCGTGAAATAGATGTCTGATTCTAATAATGTACTTTCCCAGAGGGAAGATTATGAACTGTGTTCGAGTAGGACTCAATGACATTTCAGTTGCCATATCTGATGCTTCACGCAGTGTTACTGTGAGGGACCATTGAATTGGTCATCGACATTCTTCAAGCAAGGTTACTGTGAGGGACCATTGAATTGGTCATTGACATTCTTCAAGCAGTGTTACTGTGAGGGACCATTGAATTGGTCATTGACATTCTTCAATCAGTGTTACTGTGATGTGAGGAAAGGACCATTGAATTGGTCATTGACATATTCTTCAATCAGTGTTGCGGTGATGTGAGGAAGGGACCATTGAATTGGTCATTGACATATTCTTCAAGCAAGGTTACTGTGCTATGCTTGATGGACCATTCGATTGGTCAGTGACTACTTAGGTTCATCGAAGTCACGAATACTTGGAGTCAAGTCCAGGAGGATTGTCGCCCAACCAGTGGTGTTAGAGAACTGTGTATTAACAGTGACTCCGGGAGAGTGATACAGATGCAGTTGGTCCAGTGAGTGAGGTCCAGCAATGACTCTATTGTTGTGGATCCACGCTTTGGGGACGGAGTGGTCTCCAAGGTTCTAGTCACCTCACTGGAAGGAAGCCGGGTGAGTGGCGGACCGACTGGACAGGACATCTGCATCCAATCTACTTCTCAACTCCATGATGGCAATATTATCTCTGATTCTGTCTCTACTCTATCTTCTATTTGTGTAAATAGATTATTCTATCAGGATGTTCATTTCAGTTCTATATTCTCAACGGTAGAATAAACTTTATGTACGTTGACTAGCTCTTTGTATAATGATTGAGTGTGGTCTCGGACGATGCCTAAGTGTTCATTGTTCCACAGGAGTAGGTAGTTAGTGGGGGTCTAGAATCTGGAGGGGCTTGTAGACATAAATAACTAATATGAGATCAACCACCGAGTAAAAATGTGTATCTGCCTGTCCAACCCCTGGGGCTAGAATACACGGGAGTGCCAGAGACACCTCGGGTGTGGTTCACTCTCACTACCCAAAGTGAACTCGTTACATAAAGTCACCCAGGAACATCCTGATGACTGGGATACCTATTTGCCGGCCATATTATTTGCTTATCGCGAAGTTCCTCATGCCAGCACAGGTTTCTCACCATTTGAACTGGTGTATGGTGCCAAACCACGCGGCCCATTGTGTATATACAACTCCATGTTAATTGAAACTACACCTGTACATAAACCCATATCATCATACGAGCATGTTACATCATTGCGTGAAAGGATAATGAGATCTTGTATCATAGCCAAGGAAGCACTTAAACAATCTGGTGTTATCTATAGACAGTACGCAAACAGAGGAAACAGGACGATAACGCTGACACCTGGACAGGACGTTCTTCTTCTTCTACTAGTGACCGACATTTACTGACAGACTCATGGCAAGGGCCATTCAAAGTACTAAGACAGATCTCGACGGTTGACTACGAAATTGCAATCAAAGACAAGACAAAATATTCCACGTCAACATGCTAAAACCATACTACAACAGAGACGAAAACAAAAATGAGACAGCAGCCATCACCACGATAGTTGACCATGAAGACGACGAAGAGACCGACGAAATACCAATACCAGCACTTGACACGACAAACTGTTTGCATGACATTAAAATAAACCCTCATCTGACGCAAACAGAGACCGACAGCTGCAGACAATTGATACAAAACTACAGTACCATCTTTTCTAACCAACCAGGACAAACAGACTTAGTACATCATCACATTACTTTGACATCCAACACACCAATAAAATGCAGACCATACTCCATTCCCATACACTACAAAGAAAATCTACACCAAGAAATTATAGACCTAGAAAAGAACCACATGATCAGACGATCACAGTCTCATTTGGTTCTCCAATAGTCATTGTGCGTAGAAAGGACAACACAATAAGACTCTGTGTGGACTATAGGAAATTAAATAAGATCACACATTTGGATTTAGAACCAATGACCAACTGTGAAGAACTACTGACTGAACTGACAGACTCTAGATACTTTACGAAACTGGACATGACAAAAGGTTACTGGCAAATACCGGTAGACGAACAGAGCAGACACCTGACAGCATTTGCCACACCTTGGGGACTGTACGAATGGTGCAAATTACCATTTGGGCTTGTAAATGCCCCAGCAACATTCGTACACACGACCAGACTATTACTGACAAACATAACGAATATCATCTCGTACATGGACGACATTTGTGTACACACAAAGACAATGACAGACCATATAACGACATTACAACAGACATTTGACCGTATCAAAGAGCACGGACTGACAGTTAAACCTGCCAGAGTTGACATAGCCTACCAAGAAATCTCCTTTTTGGGCTATAAAAAGGAACACCCAAATAAGATTGTGAACAGCGAATGCCTAAAGCCTGCATTCGATAAAGTATTATCTTATTTTTCCGATAATAGTTCAAAGATTCCCATTCTCAAATTGCCAAATTTGCATATTCCTTTCAGATTGCGCACAGATGCGAGCTCCGTGGCGATTGCGGCAGTATTATTACAGGAATATGACGGCATTTTGCATCCTGTATATTACCTAAGCCGGAAACTCAAACCGAGTGAATGGAGTTGGTCCACACCATAGAAAGAAGCGCTCGCCCTTGTGTATGCAATCACAAAATTGTCCAGATTCCTCCTTGGGAGGCATTTTATAGTGGTAACCGACAATAGTCCTCTGACGATCATTACAGGAGGTGCGCCGACTAACCACATGATAGCACGGTGGTCTCTTTTGCTCCATGACTACAGCTTTGAAGTTAGACACATCCCCGGCAAGCTTAATACACTAGCCGATCTTTTGTCCCCTTGTTCCGACGACACCCAGTAGCCAGCTATGTCTGAGTGCAGTGTGTCAGAACACTCAGACCATCACAGCCATTAGTGATTTTTTTTCTTCAGAGAAGCTGTGAATTATGTGATAGGGACTAGATCCCATTGTAAATAGTGCTATTATCGTATAAATATTGTGATAATTCTGTTGTATAAAGGCGTAGAAGGTGATAGAAAGTGAACATTATTTATTGTAAATATTATAAACAAAGAACGGTGCCACATCCGTTAAGAACTTAACTCAAGTGAATGATTTAATTTATCTGTGGTACCTGTGAACCGGACGTATCCAGTGATATTTTAATCCGATGAAACGAACGAGTGATTAAAACGAACTGTGACATTTAAACCACTGCAGAACATTGTAATCCAGAAGTTTCCAACCAAACATCGAACATACCAGCTAGTTATAACAACTTGACATTCCGAGTATTGATTACATCCTTGCGGAACAAGTGTGTGAAGAACTTTCGTGTACATCAGCTGTGCGTGTGTACTTCCAGAAAGTTATAAATTTATACAAAAATTTAGCAGACTACAAACAAAAGCCCAAAAATTAATGACGCATGTAAGATATTGTGAAACACGAATTTAAATACGCGAATTGTGTATTATGTTTTTTTTTAGTAGTGTAATCTGAGAATCATATCTTGATCAACTTGTTCACAGTAGCGACATTTATTTCGCTATTGTAAAGAAGCATCAAGCTATGACGCTGAGAAATATATTAATAAATGTAATTTATTGTGTTTAATATATAGTTAGATTATTTCCCTTTTATTTAATTGTCACATATTACACAAAAGGGCAGTAAATCGAAATAGGTGGTAATGTGTAAGGTATAAAAATAGCCATTGTGGTTGCCACTTTGTCAACACTCCAAGATGACATCAGCTGGGCGTGGAAGAGATTGCCGAAGTTGTAGACCAACATGAGATGTCCCTGCCAAATTTGAGTAGGACTCTAAGGTTGAAATCGTCTCATTTTGGGACGAGTTGCAGTCTAACCTGACGTTTTCGGATGTATTGGAATTATTTTATTTTGGTTGCGAGGTAGTTCCATGTAATGCTGGTGCTACCGGTCTGACTGTGTCATAATTGCAACGGACGTGATTATCCATCGAGAGGATTGTACTTGGGAGGTGTGACTCTTTGACACCGCATGACTTTATTATATATATATATATATATATATATATATATATATATATATATATATATATATATATATATATATATATATATATATATATATATATATATATATAACTTGCAATACCTATGTATTTCAATTAAACCTATGCCAATGCAGATGACAACTAATGGGAAGATTCTGACTGGGTTAAAATATTAACCCTAAAATTTACAAAGAGCTCACATGAAAGTTTATACCTTTCATGAATGGGAAGGCGGGGAGAGTGTCATAATCCCCCATAGTTGTGCCGCGGCGTCGGTACGAGCGCCAGGCAAATACCAGTTACCTATCCTACAGGTTCGCTAGTGAGTTAGATTAACCGTCAGCGGTCAAGCAAGTACAAGCGTGACGCATGCAGTTCCCGCTGGACTCCGATCCCACAGGGCAAGTGCTCAGAGCGAGAAACGGCAGACGAGGCTTGGGTAGCCGGACTGGACAGACGTGGTTTGAGAGAGGCCTGTATTATTTCTGTTCCTGAATGTCGATTGCTAGTATCTCTTGTAAGAAGATGGAAGACTGCGCGGCTGTGGTTTGAGTCTATGAGTGTATTGATTCATTGACTGTGTGTATTATTGTACCCACATTGTAAAGGTAACATGCCGAATTAGATTGTGTTGCATGTGAAGTATAAATAAAACGTTGAACTTAGTGCTACCGTGTGTCACGTCAAATCATCATGTGGCTGTGTATGTCTCGCATATGTTAGGTCAAACGAGCCAGATTCATCCTTAAATGTGAGAACCTGACAGAGGGGCAAGGACTGAGAGGACAGAGAGACAGGACCTCTATAAAGGTATAGACAGAATAGAGACAGCACCCAAGCTAGGACTTAAGGACAGTTATAAGACCAGACTCGGGTGGGGACACTAACGAGTCATATTTAGGACAACAGAGGGACCAACCCCGGGAACAGGGGATGGGTACATTAGGTCACGGAGAATATCGTGACGACGTAAACTATAATAAGACTCTAGGGGGTAACCAGTACTAAGACGACAGTACTACGTGCAAAGAGAACAGCACGCAGAGTTGCTGACCGCACGAGGGAATTTGACCACGTAGGCAACCGACAGACTGAGCTGCTTCAGACAGCGACGAGACGGCTTTCCGACTGGACGTAGTGTTTTTCTGAAGCCATTATCTATTGTTCTGAACGCATGCGATCTTAAAGAGAGAGTGATCTTGTTTGATGATATGTGTATATATATATTGTGTGACGTGTGACGATCAGTGTATTGATTTGACAGGCAGATAACGCCTTGTCGCGAATGTATGAGTGTCAGGCTTGCCTGAAATAAAATCCGTGTAAAACATCTGTACGAGCTGAAGTTATATTTGAGGTACGGATGACGTTGCCTGAATGCGAGTAACGCAGGACTGTGACAGTATACATTCATATAGATAGAATAATCATGCAAAGTAAGAATACATAAAGTGACAATTACTGTATCCCAGTATACAGATCATTGCATTAAGCGCTAGCCGCAGTAAAAGGGAGACAACCGATAGATATTTTTATAAGAAAATGGAGACAATCCCTGATATATCTTCCGAGCAACTTAAGGATACTGAACTCACTAACCCCATCCTACATGGTGAAAGAACTGAATTTTCAAATCCTCTTCAAGATAGTGCTATTACTACAAGCGTTTTCTTACCTGTTAACAGACGGCATCAGGGTAAGTCCTAACGAATGTCACCACATCCTTTCTGAATTAAAACAACTGTCGAGTGCCCAGGGATGGATTCTGTGGTAGCTTATAAGGACATAGGGCGATTCCTCTCCCTAAACTCTCTCCGTCTAAACTTTGGGGGTTTAGATAAACAGATCTTGCTCGGTGATGTTTAGTTTACCAATTACTTTAACGCACCACTTAGGTCTTAATTGTTATGTTTAGGGCCTTCTTAAATTCCATTTTCACCGTGGCCTATTTACCCAAACTAATTGATTTCCTGGCGTTATTTACTCTGCACTGGGAATTCCAGGCGTACCTGTTTTTACAACCATAACATTGTGACAGAACCAACAGGCGTTGGTCGTTGATTGGACACACATAATATCGGTGTCTGAGAATGTGTGTGTTAACTCCCCAACTGTAATGTGATAATTCACTTTTGGTGGTGCAATTGCAAAATGTCACAGGGGCATAGACCCCCAGCAATCCACACAAACAATCCTACTCGTCATACGTCGAAGTACACATGTTACTACCGCGAGGTGCTGTCGAAACTTGGAGGTGTCAGGTTCGGATCCTGGTAGGGTAACTAGAGCTTTCAATTGTATGTTGTCTAGTGTGTACTGTAGTCTCTCCATCTTTCTTCTACTTCTATAAACGTAAATCGATAGCCAAACAATACATGTGGGTGTATTTATGAATTTAAATGTTGATGTTCTCCGTTTTATGTTTTATAACAAAAAAGACATCTATTTAAACCAAACAGCGTGTACTTCTGGATTTTATGGCTACAAGTGTGAGCGGGAATGTCACTGTCTGAGGGAGCCATGCGAGCGAGATTCCGAATATGGACCGGAAAATTTGGTCTGCAAGTACGGCTGTCAGACAAACTGGACCGGAGTTGCTTGCGACATTGGTAAGTTTAACCCATTCTCTAGGAGAATATTGACAGGAACTGGTGGATGTATCTCGTTTGTTATTGAGAGATGCACTGTACTATGCTATGCTATGTTATACAATACTCATCATTGGCACCTTGCCGTCTTGACAGACGATAGTTTATTACATTGTGCTTCAAATAGGCATATGTTACTGATAAGGCCAATTCCCACTGTAAATGTTCGACAACAATGGATGCATGTGAACACATGGTCATTTCCACCATCATGCACCATCTTACGTCTCGCACGCTCTGTGTGTGACTTATCTGCAATACAATAATTTTCTCCTTTGTCTTTAATCTATTTCTGATATTTACCCTCCATGCAACACGTTCAGCGGCGACTTGCTCCCAATGTGCATT
Organism: Cepaea nemoralis; assembly: GCA_014155875.1. NCBI lineage: Eukaryota > Metazoa > Mollusca > Gastropoda > Stylommatophora > Helicidae > Cepaea > Cepaea nemoralis. The sequence continues at coordinate 218,122 of JACEFZ010019439.1, forward strand.
ATCAATGCCTGAATCAATCATGTCCCGCTTACACACATCTTTGTATCGTAGTAGAGGCCGACCCCTGAGATCTCTTACCCATCTGTAATTCACCAAAAAAGATGTCTTTTGGTATTCTAGCATCAACCATCCTCCTAAGATGTCTTATCCATCTAAGTCTACGAAGACTGAGCATAGAACACACATGTCACACAACTGATCTTTCCAATATTACTTCAGTATTTGTGATTTTGTCTTGCCACTTAATACCAAGTATTCTTCGCACTCACCGCATATGAAAGCTGTTTAAACGTTTCTTTTGGTGTGTGTGTAAGTTGACCAGGCTTCACTGCCATAAAGAAGAGTACTAAGGACACATGCTTACAGACAAGGACTTTAGTCTAGGCAGTAAGCTTCCTGTTCTCCCAGACTCTTTATGTTAACCTGTTCATTGTTGTTGCTGCCTTACCAATCATAATGTTCATTTCCAGGGATAATTTGCTATTTACCACTGATCCTAGATATGCACAATGGTCTACTATCTCCAGTTCAGTGCGGTCAATAAAGATTGATGGTACCCCATGTGCACCTTGTGACATAATCTGTGTCTTCTTTCTGCTAATTGTTAAACCAAATTCAGAACAAGCATTGGAGAATGCAGACAGTAGACATTGTAATTCTTCCTCAGAGTGGGTCGTAACTGCAGCACCATCTGCAAAAAGCAACTCTCTGATCAGTACCCTCCTAATTTTGGTCTTGGCCTTCATTTATTACCATCTGCGTCTGTAAGCCAAGGAGACCGGCTACTATACTATAATATAATAACCTATATTACACTGCGTTCTGATATCGTATGATATACTATACTATCATGTGCTATGCTGCTGTGCTAGGCTATACTGTGCTGAAATATACTATACTTTACTATTCGTGATGTGCTGTACTGCGATATACTACACTGTGCTGTACTGTAGTGTACTGTACTGTGATGTGCTGTGCTATACTTGTAAAATACTATACTATACAATACTACACTACACTACACTATACTTTAAGGTACTGTACTATACTATACTATACTATTGTCACATGACGTTCTTGATGATAATATCATGAAGTTCTTACGATGATATGTTCGTGATATGGTCGTGTGATGGTCGTTGTCTAGGTAACGATACTCCTGGTGTGTCAATTGAGCTATCTAAATGTCTTACAATATAACTCACCCCTGCAGTGCCCGTTCACCAGTCATGAAACAAGATTGAGTTGGCGCACATAATCCTTTATTACAGAAAGAACACGGACAAACGGAACGTGTTTATAAATCCAGAACACAATGTAATCCACCGAATAAATATATATTCCTCACACCTCTATACGCACACATCAATGCCTTCTCCAAGCCTGCTGAATCTCCAATTCACAATACAGGTAATCCAGCTACTATCCCCGGCTGGACTTCACACAATACAACCCATCCACTGGGTCTAGCCTCCATTAACTCTCCAAACCCCACTGGGTTTTTAGGCCTTCATCAACACTGGGAGAACCACACAACACAAGACCGGACCACAGCCCGTCTAAACTCCCATGTCCTCGACAACCGATCCCTTCGGCACCAAGACCTCAACTCCCTCGTCAATCTTTGTCTCTGTCTCTTTAAACCATTCTATGCCCTCACAATGCCTCCCACACAACACACACAAACGCTATCTCATCGCTCCCTGTCTGCCCCTTCTTGCAGCCCCTCTGCCTTACACCCTTCCCCGTTTATCTCCTTATATTTTCTTTCCGGTGAATGCCCTTTCACCTCGTGAACTGTTTATATTGTACGACCACTCACCTTAATGCCAATGAACACAGGCATGTGTCACTACCCCACTCTCAAAAGAAAACATCGTTTTCAAATGTTGGGAGACTAAAACTTATTAAATACGTGACCCAGACACATTGCCTGGGTAGTCGTAAGTATAAATCCAACTTACTCTAGCTACCACCCTAAATAATACATCAAATGCTCATAGTATACTCCCATATTCCCCACACATCAATACATCCAACTTTCTATCTTGTGTAACAATGCATGATCTAATACATCACATAATAATAATACATCATAGGAAACATCATATCTGTGTATGGGCAGGTCTATTAACATCCTCAAAAAGACACAAGCTATTTGTGTACCGACCCTATATCAGGTGGTTCTTTTCTTGCCTCAAACCTCCACCTATGATTCCTGTCGATGCTGTGTCTACCCTTCATATACCCATGCCTCATGTTTCCTATATCTTTAACACATCTGTTTGCTAATCCTGGTTCAGTGATGTCGTTAACACTCTTTTGAACTGCGTTAACATTGCTATCTGCATATTGTACTGTTACACTGGAGTCTCTGTTTAGTCTGATCCTCTTTATTAAATCCTGGCTAATATACCTGGCATCCTGCTCTATGCTGCTTCCGCCTTATTCCTATGTGCCCTGCACATGCCCTATCCTGAGCTGTTCTAGTATATCGGTCTCTATGTGCTAACGGTAATCCTACTTGCCCACATGCAGTTCCGCCATCTGAAAACCTGCGAGTGAGAACATTATTCTTCCTTTCCAAAGCACCATCTACCCTTCTTTGATTGCCTATGTCTCACTTTTACCACACCCTTGGAAACATTTGTTTATCGTATCATCTTGTCTCTGGGAGTCACTAACGCTATGTTTGAGATCCATTCTCACCTGCTCAGCTGTACTATCGTTGTCCTCTGTGTCTACTTCAAGTGCCCCTTTTTCTTCAGCTATACTCTCTAATTTAGGTTTTCTTTTAGTAACTACCCCGTTACTACTTACACTATGTATCTGGTCCCAATAAACTACTTCTTCTTCTGTACAATCTTTAACTCATGGCACGTTTCCGATGATCAAATCTGCCACTGGTGCGTCTAGAACACACGCTACCACTCTTCCTGTGATATATGGTGTTTTTACTGCTATCACGGCTAATGGGTAGAATTCTACTGTCCCATTGAATGTTATGCATCTAATCTTTTTTTCTGTATAATCCGAGGGATGCACTAAACTCTTTCCTACTCCGATGGACGTACATCCGGAATCCCTAATTGTTAACGCTGGCCTATCATTAACAAATCCATGGTGCATCTTCATGCTTTCCACCTGCATGGACTGCTGATCCTGCTTTCACTGTATGACCACACACTAAGACTGGCTGACCGTCTTTTTCAAAAAGAGGTTTGCACCCACTACAATCTTCATTGTTGATAGTCTCAATCACTTGTGCTGCATTTGAGTGCTATGTTTCTCTCATCATACATTGATGGCTGACGTGCCCCTTTTTGCCACATTTGAAACAAGATGATCTCCCTTTACTGTTGTACTCGTTGGTCCATCTGGATGGTTGTACATCACACTGCTGCCATTTGTGATCTCCAGCTCCCACAATTCCAGCATCCGGCATAACTATTTGGTCGCCTCTGGAAATTTCCCCTTTTGTATGGGTACCGTCCTGCTCTACTAAAATGGTTGCCACGGAAACCATTATCTTGAATTTCTTGCTGCTCACCTTTTTGTGCTGACTCCACACTTTTCGCCCTTCGTCTGATGACTGGATTCTGGTCCTGTTTAGTGTACGCTGCACAGACTATTTCCTCACTCATAGTCTCTACCAATAGAACTGTTTGGATGTGCAGTCATGTAGTTTTGCCCTAACTGTGACATTGTGTCTATGTCCTTTGGCTTACGTTCCTCAAAGAAAGCTACTAAGTTGGTATTACATGAAGCTAATACTTTGTCTCTTAACACTAAATCTACTAATTTATTACAATCTTTCCCTACTTCTGCGAGCTCCATCCATTTGTTAAATGTGTTTTTAATGTGTTATCAAAGTCTGTGAAATCTGTCTAAACTTTGTTCTATATCCATGTTCAGTTAGTTGGAACTTTGTCAGCAAACGTTGACGTAAGATAGTGTAGTTGTTTCTTTCTTCTACAGGTAAATTGAACATGGTTTCTAGTGCCTTACCCGTAAGAAACTCGCCCAGCCGCATCGCATATTCCGCTTCTGGAATGCCTAATGTTTTTACAGACGATTCTAATCTCCCAAGATAGGATTCAAGACAATCCCGTCCGTAAAGTATGGCAGTTTCAATCGTTGTGATTACTGTGAAGGTCTTCTGCTTTCCTCACTTTGACCTTTTGATGATAGTTCTAATTTTCTGAGAGCAATTTCAGCTTCCATCTTAATCTTCTCTTTCTCAATTTCCATTTTCATTTGTGTCTTTTCCTGTAGACGCTTGTTTTCCATTTCAGCTAGTTTTACTTGTGTCTCTTTCTCTTCATGTAGACGCTTTGCCTCGCGTTCATTATGCCTCTCCTCTCTTTCCGTCTGTTTTTGTTCTTTTGCTTCTGCATACTCCTGTAACTCTTACCTTTCAGGCCTATTCGTTCACCTGCTTCAATATATTCCATTACAGTAGGCATCTTGTACTTGTGGACACGTTGCTGTCTGTCAGCCAACTATAAATGTGACGACTCTGCTGTTAGTCTTTGTGTCACTTCCCTAAGTACACCACAACTCCCTGTGTACGTAAATTCGTAGTGCTAAAATATCACTCTGTACTCACCCAGTCACTCTATAAGCACTATGGTAGTGAGGGGGAAGAAGTATCACCTATACTCCCTCGCATATATATCTATGACCACAAGTTCATAAAGTCCCTGGAAATATTGTTAAACATACATCTAAATACATATACAAACAAATGGATGATAACAGTAAGTGGTGCCTATAAAACGCTAGACGCATAGGCTAGTGACACGCATACAGATGATTACATAGAAATAAAAACCACTAACATTGACATGCCCATGTAAAAACACAACTGTGCGCGTAATATATAAATATAAACTGACACCGACCACTAGACAGTAGAAATGACGAAAGATCACAATAATCACATATATCCGACCACAACAAATATCATATGTAAATATAACGAAAAGAAGACAGAGAAAGGGAAAAAAATTATAGCATAAAAATATACACAAATCTGACGTCAGACAACTCGGCTCTAGATATTGGTTAGGACTATTCCAATGCCACTGCACGACACGCTAACTCATTAACGTTTTCCTTACAAACAATATCTTAAGCACCAGAAATACCCACGTTTCACAAGGCCTATCCTGATGTAGATAGAGATCGCAAAAAGTGCCTATCAACAACTACATGTAATAACATATATATATATATATATATATATATATAATATATATATATATATATATAATATATATATATAGACAAACGATAACGACAGTTAAGACGATGAGAGAGCAAACAAAATGTCCAACTGGTTGGCCGACAAATATGTGCCTATTAATGATAATCCGTCGCCACAAGTTCATTTTTTAATAATTTTTCACAATATGCTGGGAATGTATATTGGTAATTGTTCCGAAATGTCTACGATATTCCAAATTTGCTGCGTGGTGACTTAATTTTACGTGGTGATCACAAGTTCAAACCGTCGAAAAAATTGAAGATGATGATTGATTATCCACAATGTTCTGTCTCGACACAGTCCGTCACGTTATTGTACTTTCCTTGGGCGTGGTGGCCCCAAAGTAATAATCCAAACGTCTTTTCTACCTTCGTTGCGGAGATGGCGCTTTGTTGTATCATAAATGTTATGTATTTCCGTTACCCGACAAGATTCACCAAAAACAAACAAAATTGGCAGCAAACGTTCAGCGTTTTCAACTTGTATAAATAGATCCTTATTGGCAACGAATTCCGACCATGGTTGCGTTGACGCCACGTTAAAAATGTTTGCTCATAACAGAATAATGATGACAAAGGGCTTGAACAAAGACCCCCGGGAAGGTTAACCCGGTCAACAAATGCCCGCAGAAGTCGGATGTGTCGGCTTAACGGCGCAAGAACGCAGCTCTGCTGTAAACAGGCACAACGCAATCACATCCGGAAAAAAACTCCGGATGAACGAAGAAGAAGAAGAAGAAGAACAAAGACGAAACTTAAAGTCTGGCTTTCTTTAAAAACACCTTGTTTATCCAGATCTCCTGTGGAAAATTTTTAATAAATGTCCACTGTCCCTGACCTTGACCTTCGCAGTCAACCTCAGTCAGTACCTCCGTCTGTACATCAGTACATCTGTATCACAATCAGTGGAAAAATCCTCCGTAAATATTTCCACACAACCTTCTCAGCCCCACTCCGGCTGCTCTTTTTAACTCCGTGGAAAGTCACACTTAATCTGTCTGTAAAATGCCCAGAAACTTTTCCGTTATACACAAAAACTTTCCACTTCTGCCCCCGCACCTGTGGTAGGGGTACCGTTACTACCCACTTCTGTCACCCTTTCCCGGTGACTCAGCGACTGTCAATTTTCTCTTACCTCTCCCCGTCCCGAGAGAGTTTATTGTCGCCTTGCTGACCACACAGTGCGCTTGCCTTCGCACACACACCAAATGTCCCACCACACACAGGACTTCTCATCGAAATTGCTCACTGTCTTAAATCTTTGGTTCAATCCTGTCTTTATCACCGACAGCAACAATGTCCAACTGTGATGCTCCGCTCTTGTCGCAAACACTGTTTTGTTCACTTGTTCACGCGACTTTTACCTGTGCTCGGTGTTTGTGCCTAGTGACCAACCCCCGTCACCACACACTCTTCGTCGATCTGTGCCGTGTCTTCTCCTGGCGCCCCGCCTCGTCTGTTTACGTGTGCTGGCCGCTGTTAATTTACCTGTAGTGTGACCTTCACGTAAACCGTCTGCTAGCTTTCGTGTTTACTCCCGTCTGTGTGAATTATCTGGCGCACACACCGAAGAGTTCACATTAATTTCTTTAAGCAATAATATCCAATTTGTCAAGGGTTTGTTAGTTTGATGGAACGAAGTCACCAGATAATAACTCCTCTCTCAGCGAAGAGCCCACAGATATCTCAGAATGACAACAATGTCTATAATGCAATGGGTTTCTTGAAAGGACGAGCCATCCAGATGTCACATGACGTTCTTGATGATAATATCACGAAGTTCTTACGATGATATGTTCGTGATATGGTCGTGTGAGGGTCGTTGTCTAGGTAACGATACTCCTGGTGTGTCAATTGAGCTATCTAAATGTCTTACAATATAACTCACCCCTGCAGTGCCCGTTTACCAGTCATGAAACAAGGTACTGTACTATACTATACTATACTATTGTCACATGACGTTCTTGATGATAATATCATGAAGTTCTTACGATGATATGTTCGTGATATGGTCGTGTGATGGTCGTTGTCTAGGTAACGATACTCCTGTTGTGTCAATTGAGCTATCTAAATGTCTTACAATATAACTCACCCCTGCAGTGCCCGTTCACCAGTCATAAAACAAGATTGAGTTGGCGCACATAATCCTTTATTACAGAAAGAACACGGACAAACGGAACGTGTTTATAAATCCAGAACACAATGTAATCCACCGAATAAATATATATTCCTCACACCTCTATACGCACACATCAATGCCTTCTCCAAGCCTGCTGAATCTCCAATTCACAATACAGGTAATCCAGCTACTATCCCCGGCTGGACTTCACACAATACAACCCATCCACTGGGTCTAGCCTCCATTAACTCTCCAAACCCCACTGGGTTTTTAGGCCTTCATCAACACTGGGAGAACCACACAACACAAGACCGGACCACAGCCCGTCTAAACTCCCATGTCCTCGACAACCGATCCCTTCGGCACCAAGACCTCAACTCCCTCGTCAATCTTTGTCTCTGTCTCTTTAAACCATTCTATGCCCTCACAATGCCTCCTACACAACACACACAAACGCTATCTCATCGCTCCCTGTCTGCGCCTTCTTGCAGCCCCTCTGCCTTACACCCTTCCCCGTTTATCTCCTTATATTTTCTTTCCTGTGAATGCCCTTTCACCTCGTGAACTGTTTATATTGTACGGCCACTCACCTTAATGCCAATGAACACAGGCATGTGTAAACTATACTATTCTATACTATACTATACTATGCTATACTATACTATACTATACTACATTGCACTATACTATACTACATTGCACTATACTATATTATACTATACTACACTACATTGCATTATACTATACAATACTATACTACATTGCACTATACTATACTATACTATACTATACTGCATTGCACTATACTATACTATACTATGACGGAGAATATAGAAATAAGGCTGCCGAATCATTCGGCGAGGGGAGCCACTTCTGATGAGCAGAAACCTCCTGTCGTGCTTGCTCCCCGTCAGAGATTTTATTACTGCTGCATGGCCAGTCCGTCAGACAATCTGGAAAGACTGATTGACGCCCTGGAATGACCGACGCTGCTGCAGCGCAGTAATGTATTGACCTTACTGGCAAAAGTGAAGTGGACAGCAGACCTGGCCGACAAGACCTAATGCAGGTTATAACCCCAAGTCCCGTTAAATGAAAGGAATACATACCCACAGGATACATCCAAAGCGAAGGGGGGAGAATGTTGGATCCTCTAATCACCCACCGGTTACGACACACTGTCTTCCACTCCAGCCTCACGCCCAGGCTGGCCGTGTGTCTGTGGTACAATCATTACCACGCAGCCGAGGATGGGAATTCACGCGGGTCTTAAGAAGTTCACGAGTGTACCACGTAGTGATCAACAACGCGCTGCCATTAATGTGAATAAAATTGTTGGAACTGTGGTGACGCTGTGGAAATGTAAACACTACAAAATAACACAAAGTAGTGCAGTTATAAAGTTAGTTGCATATCCTTTACAGGACGTTGCAGTCAACACCAACATTGTTTGCTGTTGTGATCTGTTGGCAAGTTTACGTTCAGTAATTTTCCATTGCTTTCTGAACGACCGACACCTATACCATTTTGTAAAAAAAACTAACGCAACACGGTCTGCTGCCAAATCGCGTGCATCTGTGTTTCGATCACTGGTATGCGGGATCACGAACCGCGTTCGGTAAACCCTTGACCACGAAGCCGGCACAATACAGTTTTACAGAACAGAATTGCTAAATATACTGTATGTTTCGTGATTATGTTCTGTAAAGCTGCATTACGTTGTGTTATTTTATATCGTCATTAATGTGGCTGTCACCTGTCGTCCCTGGGGGGAAAGTGGAGTCAACAGGCACACTGTTTAAATTCCCTTTCCTTAGCTTGGGCTTCTGCCGGACCTTTGTCTACATACCCCCTGTCAGTCTCAGGTACTCTCTCTCTCTCTCTCTCTCTCTCTCTCTCTCTCTCTCTCTCTCTCTCTCTCTCTCTCTCTCTTTCTCTCTCTCTCTCTCTCTCTCTCTCTCTCTCTCTCTCTCTCTCGTCTTCTTCTTACCACTAAACAATACCCTTTTTCATATTCCTCCAGAACATACCCACACAAGACTGTATTTTAACAAATGATAAAATAAAACCGTTTAATACAGAAAAGTGTCACGTGTGTGTGTGTGCACTGTTTGCGTGTGGAAATATGTAGTATTTTCTATGGTGTATGCGAGAGCAGACCAGTGAGCTTCGGATAGTTCATCCCTGTGTTAAGCCACACCACATCACAACACCGTAAGTTCTGAAAAGATCTCACCGAATGAAGCGTCTCTCCCGACAGTGGTTGACTTCTTGGAGTTATCCGTATATAGACTGGGTGACTGGTCTCCAATAGTGAATATGGCCTAATAATGTCCATGAATCAGGAACACACTATGTAATTAATATATTCATTAAAATCTCTACAACCTATAGTTATGGTCACTCGACATAGTCACTGTTACTTAAAGTCACTGTTATTCCACCTCTCTACCTAATATTGTCCTTGTCCATGGAGGTGGAATTGTTTCATAAAAACAACTGCCTTGGGCACTCAATCACTGCTACACTGGCCCTTTCAGGATAACACTCCTGATTTCTATGAGTCTATAATTTTTGGAACGATTGTCCCATTTCCGAGGCCATTTAGTATAACTGCACTGTGTGATAGCCATTGTTCACACCTCTGTGTTGTCCATCAGCTCTTCTCTACAGTGGAATTGCACTCAGTGTGGACTGCATTGTCCCACACCTATGAGTAATATTTCCCTTCATCTGCACTGTGGAACCTGTCGAAAAGAGAACACTTGGTGAGAGAAAACCTGATTCGAACCTACTATAGGTGAGTGTAGGCTAAAGGCCACACTCAGATATTTATCCTGGTTAACCTAGAACTACACTCTGGCATAAAGCAGAGTAGTTCCTCACATTTGTCTGAGGTAAGGAAAAGGAAGGACCAAAGGAAAAGCAAGGAACCCCAGCTATCCCAAATCTCAATGAATATCATCCCATGACATTGGTCTTACCCTGCCGAGTGAAATGATACACCACTCTACCTCGTTTAAGCTATGCATCAGCCAGCTGCGGCCGACACTCCTAGAACACTTTCCCATAACGCAATATCACTAGGCTCAAGTCCTAGACTCTATCCATAAATAAACTACCTTATGCTAGTCATTCCTGTTCGGAGTCGGAATTCACAATTCATCACATGAACAAATGTCCGTAGTTTCCATACCACACGAGACACGGTAAATCCTCTTCTCCATGAGAACTAGGAACAAACACACCCTTCATGAGTATTCCATTCTACTGATCGCAATTTTAGTTATTTTTCAAACAGTCGAAAATGTTGCCCGAGTGACGTCATTGTCCTGGCGGCGACCAAATCAAGACGGCACTTTCCCTCTCATCTTGAGATCGGGCAAACAACATGCCGACGATTTTCTTTGATTCAGGGACTTCTCAGGAATCCCTGGTCGTGTTTAAATTTGGAACATATTTCCCCACATCAAAAAGCTGTGGCGGCCTAGCGACGGCGGTTTTGGGCCTTTCATCAATCTGGATCGGCGTCCCTCCAGTTTTTCGTGACAGTGGCATGCGGTCTCCCTGGCCGAGTGGTAGGAAACAGCTTTCTCCGTAACCCCGAATACTCTCGTGGTTAACGTGAGCGCACGAGAATCGGAAGTGTTTCGAGTCGCGCCAGTGACTTATGAGAGTATGGAGCCGGTCGCTCAGAAAGTCGTGGCGTAATCTAGCCTAGGAATCAACATTCAGCTGAAAGATGCTGATGTTGACCGCAATATCCTGAAACAGGATGGAAAAAAAAAACTAATGTGGCATGTGAGTCTGTAGAAGATCTCAGCCAGGGCGAACCCTACATTCATCCATTTAGTAGCAAGTCCTTTGCGGCACCTCGCTCCCATAACAACCTTCCGGAAAACTTCTCTGTCATAAGCAAAATGGCCCGCGTCTGATACACCCATCTGGAGATCATCCGCAACATCTTACACCGATCTTCTCTTTGACCTTCCTCCGCCTCGCTTCCTAGACATATAGCCCTCCATGAATGTTCTCTCCAAACTTTCATGACGTTTCAAATGACCAAAATATTTAAATTTTCTTTGTTTCATCGTATTTACGTGTTTAGTAGCCAACCTTCTGCAATATTCAGTTCTTGTCGCAATATTATATTTAGTGTTGTTTTCTTTTTTCTTTCAATGCCAGTTGTTTGTCATCGTTGATTGCTTGCGGAACTGAAATTCATCACTGTGGAATACAAACTGTTGCCATTGACAAGTTGTATTGTTTGTGCCGATTCTGTAATATTTAAGGCCTGAAAACTTCTGAATAGTTGGAGCAAAATATCCCAGTAAGTATGCATGTGGATTAATGGCTGCGATCTTACCTTAATCTGTGTCTGACGATTCCACAAGATTGGCGACTGCTCTCGGTTGCATAAAATTCAATCCATCCTTTCTCCAATAGTCATCTTCCTCTTTCAACACATGGTCCTCACATTCTTTCCAGTAGGGTTAGTATCTTTACGTTCAGACAATTTGAATATAGTATTGCCATCTGCCACCTGTCCTTTAATTTTAGCCCACACAAGTTCTATAGGTTAAATGAGAATGGGACGGCGGAAGTCTCAAGCACCTATAGCCATGCTCTTCTATCAAGTGTCGATTTGATATTTCTTGCATTATAGCGTCTGTTTTACAAGAGACAACAATTCTAGTTTAAAATACATTTCTGGAAATGGTTTGTTTTTTCCTTCGGACCCATATCTTTATTGCTTCCTTTGTGCTCGATCCGGAGGTATTTGGACTTCTTGGGCAACAACATTGTGATATGATGCATTGTCCATGATTAGACAAGGACGGTCTATATAGGGATCGAAGTACTGTATTCTCGAGCCAATTTCTAAATACATTATCATTAATCTCATTATGATAATCTATATTGTCACATATCGCACATATCGCTTTATCTTCCATCCACTGATTGCCATTCCTTTTCACTTGTGTGGTGCGCATTGACCCAGGTTTCATCCAGCATGGCGGATATGCAGTGAAACGGTTAAGGCCTCTGGGTGTTTATGCTCGTGGCTACCGTTGCATTCGCATTTTCCTCATGCTGGACAGGTAGTTAACGGTTCCGTCGCCCTGCTACTGAGTTGAGTGCGTGGCGCGACGCTGTGAGCTGTGAGTTTCGTGTGAACTGCTTTTTAATCTGCCCGAGGTTGTGTAGCGTGATTTGTATGTTCAGAGAAATGGCGGGTTGCTATGTCTCAGAATTGACCGGTTTTTGTGCCTTATGCAAAAATGTGTGGCAGCTGGTCTTCTGGTTGACTGCCGCTTCCTTTGACGAGAAACCGTGCTTTCGTGAACGGACTGTATTTTTGGCATTCTAGAGACGGCATTATGTACAGTGACATGTTTTTTTACATGTTTCCGTGGTGGTGTGGTGTGATCTGCGTGCTCAAAATGGCGTAGCTGTCTAGATAACATCTAGAAACGGAACAACAACATCCAGAAATATCTGCATGTATGGCGGCTGGTGTGTCGCTGAAGCGACCGGTTTTCTTGCCTTCAGAAATGTGTGGCTGCTGTTTTGCTAGTGATAGCCGTTTCCGTCTATGTTGAACTGTGTTTTATAGGAGGACCTTTGTGTTGGCATTCTGGCGACGGCATTATGTACGGTGAAATGTTTCGTTACATCTTTTCGAGGTTGTTTTGTTTGCGTGAATTTACATTTCGGAGAAAAAATGGCGTGGCTGCTTAGAATACATCTAGAAACGGAACAACAATATCTAGAAACATCGAGACTTCGTAGGTCAACATCTGGTTGAGAAAGTTACTGCCAACTCCATCAAGGATGAACTGTATTGTTCGTAGAGGACTTTTGTGGTGACATTCTGGCGGTGGTTTTTTTGTACAGTGTGCCTGAGTGGGCCATTGTTTGTCGAGACTCCTGTCTTTTCCACTTTTCACATGGGTCAGTGAGGAACATTTTATGTGATATTCACTTTCACGGGGACGGAGCATAATGGGGACGACCCTTTGCTGTGATGTTGGAACCACGACTAACGACTAACACCATGTCCTAATTTTCTTTGCGCATGTTCCTTATTTCACGTAGGTATTTGCTTCTCTTGCCTCCTAAATACGATTGCCCATAAATGATATTTCTCCCTCCCCTGTACTTTCTAAAAGTGAAGCCTAATGTCCTTATAATTTTCGACAAAGTTGTTTTGGATAGCTCTATGTCATTGTTCTTTCTCAACCAAACCCTGAGTTTGCTTATAGTCACTGTTTCTTTGGCTTCCAGCGTTTTTATAATAGCACGCCTTACGACATCCTTGTCAATGCCGTCTATAATTGCCTTTCTACCTACCGTTTGCTTATTGCGTGGTGGTTACATTCCAGATTCTTGCACCCATCGACGAAATTACCATTTACTCAAACCCATTGCATGCACTATTCTTTTCTCGGAATTTGTAATAGTATGAAACAGTTTCCTGCGATCAGCGTCTTGACAAAAACATGTGCACAACTTCATAGCAATGCTTTGAAGTGTACAACATTTTACTTTTAATCCCATTTAACAATATTCACACATTCACATGATACCGATAAATGGTAAGATTTATAAAATACGTTTCATGAAAGCATCCACATTATTGACGACACCTCTGAACACTCCCATTCCACTTGCATGAGGTACTTGCAATAAGGTCATTCTATGCTGCACGAGACATTCCACTATTGAAAGCTGATGTTTCCGTATGAAGATGTCATATATTTCATACTATGCACTTCATCTCTGACCCGTAAATTATATACCGCATATTAACAAACATTGAAGTCTGCTGTACAATCTCCAGAACATTTTATTTTGGGGGGGGGGGGGGGGGTGAACATAATGATAAATGTTATATGCTAAATCTCATCATTTTCCCTCAGTTGGTTACAGAGATATGGATTTTTATATGGTAGAAAACAAATGTAAATGGACTATAGAACATCGTTAGTCTAGAAGCAACAGGGCAAGATAAGTAGCGAAAACATAAAAACCCACGGGCAAGAGAAGTGAACACAGAAACGAACAACACGGGGCGGACATAAACAGAGCCGAATGGGACAGCTAAAGATAGTGGGGCTTGGAGTTGGTTGAGGGCATGGAGTCAGCTGGTTGTGAGCGACTTCCGGTCCTCAACATGGAGGTTAAGCATTTAAACGGTTAAGGCGTCTGGAGTGTTATGTTTGTGGCTACCGTTTGCATTCGCATTTTCCTTATGATGGACTGGAAGTGTATGGTTTCCTCGCCCTGCTACTGAGTTTAGTGCCTGGCGCGACACTGTGAGCTGTGAATTTCGTGTGAAATGCTTTTACATTTGTCCACGGTTGTTTGTAGCGTGAACTGCACGCTCGGAATAATGGCGGCCGACTTTGTCGCAGAACTGACTGGTTTGCCTTATGCAGAAATGTGTGACTGCTGGTTTTCTAGTGACTACCGCTTCCATCGACGATGAACTGTATTTTTAGTGGAGGGCTTTTGTGTTGGCATTCTGGCGGCGGAATTATGCACAGTGAAATGCTTTTACTTCTGTTCGCGGTTGTTTGTAGCGTGAACCGCATGTTCGGAATAATGCCTGCCGGTTTTGGCGCAGAAGTGACTGGATTGCCTTATGCAGTAATGTGGGCTGCTGGTTTTCAAGTGACTGCACTTTCCATTGACGATGAACTGTGTTTTTCATGAAGGACTTTTGTGTTTGCATTCTGGCGGCGGCATTATGCACAGTGTACCTGTGCGGGCTGTTGGCTTGTCGAGACTCCTGTCTGTTTCGCTTTTCACTTGGGGCAGTGAGGAGCATTTTGTTTGATATTCACTGGCAAAGGAACGTTGCCGTGAAGTTGGAACCGCGACTAATGACTATTGACCAATGGTTGAGAGCTTGGGGTGAGTTGGATGAGAGCTTGGGGTGAGTTGGTTGAGGGTATGGAGTGAATTGGTTGAGGGTATGGAGTGAGTTTGATGAGAGCTTGGGGTGAGTTGGTTGAGGGCAATTGCCCCACTGGTGAATGGAGGGCACAGAAAGAAGACCCTACAGTTCATGTGTACATATGACTGTTGCAGCATAAACTCTCTATCTGTCTCGTCTGTTATCTATTCTGTCTATCTATACTGCTATTGATGGTGTGGATGACTGCATTGGTAAGAGCTCTAAACGGTTACACTTTCTCCTGTCTCCCGTCTGTTGCCGGGGCCCATAAGGGAAGCAAAGAATAGCAACACTGTAGCCTACCACGCATGTCGTCAGGAGGCTTGATGGTTCTGTCGCCCTGCTACTGAGTGAGTGCGTGGGGCGACACTGTGAGCTGTGAGTTTCGTGTAAAATGCTTTTGAATCTGCCCGAGGATTTTTGGAACGTGACTGCATGTTCAGAGCGATGGCAGATGGCTATGTCCCAGAGTTGGCCGGTTTTTGCCTTATGCAGAAATGCGTGGCTGCTGGACTTCTTGTTGACTGCCACTGACATCGACGAGATGACCTGTGTGTTTCGTGGGGGACTATTGTGTTGACGTTCTGGCATCGGCATTATGCACAGTGTATCTGTGTGGACTGTTGTTTGTCGAGACTCCTGTCTTTTCCACTTTTCACATTGGGCAGTGGGGAGCGTTTTGTGTGATATTCACTGGCACAGGAACGGAGCATAATGGGGACGACCCGTTGCTGTGAAGTTGGAACTGCGACTAACTAACTAACTAACTAACTTTCTCCTGTGTGAGTCCTTTTCTCACATGTGTGATTGTCTGTTTGTGAGTGTGTGTGTGTGTGTGTGTGTGTGTGTGCGCGCGCGCGCCTACCCGCTTGTTTGCCTGACTGCCTGCCTGTCTCATAACATGATAAAATGCATTGTTTATATTACACATAAATATCAATTGATGAACCCTTTGAGGCCACAAGAAAGTTAATAAATAAATACGCACGTTTTGTCTGGCACTCATTGAAGTAGGGGTAAGAATTAGAGACTAGAGGACGCATTAGACAACATAAACATTGAAAGCTATTGTAACCGACTGGGTCTCCCATTCTTTTGACAATATATTTTCTATGTAAATGTAGCATGCGCAATAGATAATTGAGGCATGAAAGATGAGTGCTTGGAAGGGCCGAATGTAAGACGGGCCTGTGTGCCCAATTTGTCACATTTTTAAACTAAAGTCCGTTCGTTCGTTATTTCGTGCGTCATTTCGTTCATTCGTTCGTTCCTCTGATGGCACTGTAGTCGAATCGTCCCACATGCCGGCCAGTTGGACTGACCCATTGACTTCCCGGTCAGAAAGCAATGGCAAACTACTGACGGTACAATTGTCTAGTCACTCACAATCAGCTAATGGGTTCAGGATGTGATTGCAATATCTTACACAGGTCGCACAATTTTAAGAGTTGATATCGTTTCGGGCTGTGACAATTCATATATATGGAGGAATATCAACAGCGGAGTTGATCCAGAAAACCAAAGACCGAGATATTTGGAGATTCGTGAAGGCCCTTGCCAGCCGGTATGGCACTTGATGATGATGATTGAGAAAAATATCTATAATTATATTGGTTTTGCTCTGCAGAAAAAAAAGACCCCGAGATAAAATATTATTGCATCAATTCAGCAGAACGTAAAGACAAATACGTGTACATCAGGATTTATACCAAAGGCTTGCAGTACAGGTAGTTTACTGATTCATTCATTCATTCATTTATTCATTCATTCATTCATTCATTCATTCATTCATTCAGATGCTTGCAGTACAGGTAGTTTACCGATTCATTCATTCAAAGGCTGGCCTAGCAAAACCGCAGGGGATTTTTCTTACTCCTCAATAAAAAAAAAGAATGACCACATGAACTAATTAAAGGAGCAGGAGAAGTAGGAGCAGCATGGCTACATAGACTGTTTAATCATGTTTGGGTAGAACAACACCACGAGCCTGGGAAAGTGCCATGATCTGGAAAAACAATGGAAGTCAAAGAGACTGCACACAATACAGAAGAATTTCCTTTTTGAGTCCCACTGGAAATATATTTTGCACATTTCTATAGAAAGGACAGCGACCAACAGTAGAACCCCAGCTAAACGAAACACAACTTGGATTTAGGAAAACACAAAGGATACACAAATGCCATATTTATTATAACACAACTGATAGAAAAATCAATTTAATTTAATTAAATACTTTGCTTAGTCTTTGTCAACAAAGAAAATGCATTTGATAGGGTAGATAGAAATAAGCTGTTGGAAATCCAACTGATTCTCTGCCAAACAAAAAGTGGGTCCTGACCAAACAGAAATTCATGGCAGACAATGAGGAATAGGGGTGTGTCACAATAATGTTTTTAAAATTGTTAAAATGGTAGCAGATATATTGTATTATATATCGCATTAAAGGGGATTGTGCAGGGAACATGTTAGTATTGTTACTATTGCTATAGGTTAGAAATATAATAAAATAATAATATATTTGTAAAATCACTTGAAATTAAAGCGGTGAAAATTATTTTAAACATTGCACTTACCAAGGCGTTATTTATAATCCACTGGTTATAATCCTGTTTAATTTACTAAGTAATGATAAATACACCACTTGTCTTCAAAAAATATAATAAGAATGTCTCCTTAAAACCATCCAAAAAGAAATTGTGCTGCATATTTTGAAGCATGTCTTTTTTACGCAAAATTAAGAAAATCAGGAAAACTCTTAGCAGATTTCTTCTCAATACATTGACAATTAATATTTACAAATTTCTGTTTATTATTATTTACAATACTGTTAAGCCTATTTATTTTATTTATTTACTTCCAGATTTATTCTTATTTTGTACTGTTTGCTTTCCTTTGCGCTTAGTAGTAATTCTGA
This sequence comes from Cepaea nemoralis, assembly GCA_014155875.1. Classification (NCBI taxonomy): domain Eukaryota; kingdom Metazoa; phylum Mollusca; class Gastropoda; order Stylommatophora; family Helicidae; genus Cepaea; species Cepaea nemoralis. The sequence continues at coordinate 236,386 of JACEFZ010019439.1, forward strand.
CATCCTGATATTCATTGTCAGACATCTCAGTTGATGAAAAACTTCCACTGTCATTGTAGGTTTTCCTATCACCACGTGCTAAAAGTCTTGACTCACTACTAATAATACTACTATCAGAATATTCGTTCACATCGGAATTACTATCGTTTAAAACCGTTTCAACCCAACAATCTTCCTTGATCTAATGTAAGTCTACTAGGGCGAAAACTTGGAGGCGTTGTAAAATAATCAAACCAAACTACTTAAAAACACTCGTTTTTTCCTAAAATACAATGATTTCGGGGGCCTTGTCTCACACTGGCGGAAGAAAAATCTTTTTCTGCGTGTAAATTTTAATTTACTGGGCACTAAAATTGCGGAAAATAAGACACACGAAACAAATAACGCACTGTCTATACCAAGCCGACCTACCGGCTCACGGGTGTCAAAACCGTTCCATTGAACCGACCTATCGGCTAACGGCAGAGAATCAGAAGATATGGAGTGAGTGCATCCAACAAACTTATGTAGAAGCATATATAACATCAGTGAATGCAGGGTAAGAACAAATGGAGGACACTCATAACCTTTCATAATAAGATCAGTAATACGACAAGATTATGGCAAGCCCTCTTGTTCATAACCTATATAGACAGCATATGTAAAAAAACAGATAAATAGTCTTAACGAAGCGTGTAAGGAAACTAACATCAGCATCAGTAAAACAGGGGCAATGATTATAACCAAAGAAGAAAAAACAACAAATGTTCATCTACAAGAACACCCCCTGAAGTAAGTAAAGAGCTTCAAGTGCTTTGGAAGTATATAGTACAACAAAAGAAACTTTTTTATGCTCAAGATTAGAAAGTGTCACCGAGCACAAGACACTGGGTGTTATCATAGATCAAAATCTAACTTTTAACTCACATGTTCATGCTCTAGTTAAACAAATAGCCAAAAAAGTATACCAACTTGCCAAAATTAAAAATTTCCTTGACGAAAAACACAAGAAAGATATTCTATACTTCTCATATACAAACACATATTGATTACTGCTCCACAGTCTGGGATGGATGCTCCAAATCAATAACAAAACGCCTATATTCACTCCAGAAAAGGGCAGTGCGTTTAATTAATGGTGAAAAGCTTACCGACAATTCTAACCTATATACACGTCTCCGGTTACTGCCACTCCACAAGCGCCTGCTTTTTAATAAGACCAAACTAATTCACAAAATCCTATTTCAAAATGCTCCAAGCTACCTTTGGCCATTGTTTAAATATAACGCTAGACATAGCGAACGACTAAATATACTTCATGTCCCTAAACCTAGGATAGACTTATATAAAACAAGCTTAGCATACTCTGCCGCTCAGTTGTGGAACAATCTTCCACAAGAAATCAAAGACACCACCAATCATGATACATACATTCGCAACCTGTTTGAACACTACCTTAGTACAGACTACATGCCCCCATAACAAACAACACAAAAAAGACAATAATGGTAACGTATCTCAAACGACAACTAGCCAAAAAACATTCCCTTATGTATGGCACGTTACACCCTCCTTAGGTATTTATAATGCCCATGTTAAACACTGCCTCAGTGAGTCATTTGTTATTGATTATTTTTCATGCGTTTTAATGTTCTTTTGTTGTCAAAAGTTGCTTCATAAGTGATGTTGAATGAAAGAATGTATGAGAGGAAATAGAGAAGAAGGGCAGAATGTCAGACGGGCCTGCGTGCCCAATTCTTAACCCTTTGAAAATAAAGACTTATTATTATTATTATTATATTTGATTTTGCATAAATAGGGTCTGCTAAATCTAAATATCACATGTATTTGTCTGTAGCAGTGTCGTAGTTTTTCCTGGGGTGAGGGAAGCATACTATTACATCTTAATAACGGGATAGATGCACTCTGGGAATACCATAAATCTCAGTCTACAGACCCCACCAGCCCTTGGATTCCTGTCTCTCTCACTATCAACCGCTGGACAATACCTTTCTCACCTCTCATCCAGAACAGATGACACGACTCTGGTGTCTACACATAATGACTATATGATATAATGTACAAGAGGACTGTTCATGAGAGAATCCTGGACTATATGATATAATGTACAAGGGGAGTGTTCATGAGAGAATCCTGGCCACCGCCAGGCGATAGAAGAAATGGCTATCTGGATTAGCCTCAGGCCGTCTCACTCATCACTGTACACTCGGTAAGATACCACAAGGTTAAAGAGGTCACTCATCTGCACACGTAGCGTGGAATGTCTCTGCCGAGGTGTAGTCTCAACTGGAATGACTAGCACGTCCATGTGGTGACTCCAAGTTGCGGTGGTACGTGATGTCTCTGGACTAACATCCCTGTAGAAGTTCTGCAGGCCTGTCCTTCAAGCTTCACTGGTAAGGCCTGTGCTAGACAACCTTCCTAAGAAGCCACCATAACAGTTAACACACATTTAACAATGTCAAAGTTCTGGAACAGATGGTGGTCTCTAATGGGATCAGGATGGGTATAACTGGGCCTATAAGCACAGAAAGTTGGCACAGTTCAAGTTGACTCTGTCACTCAAAGTCAGTACTGGTAGCGCGTGACCAGGTAAGGAATGTAACAAGTGTCCCTATTCCAACATGGTAGACTGTTCTCGGAACACCAGGCCATCATGAAATAAAGGGTAATGTAGTTCTTCTCTACCCGTTTGGCTAGTGGGTTATAATGTCAAAACTTCACAGACAAGAGGACACGATACTCGCCCGTGTGTAGCCATCATAATACTTGTTGGACTGACTGAAGATCATTTAGCGGTTTAGACGGGACTGGACTGTGGCGCAGTGACTTCCCGGCACGTGGTGTGGTGTAGAAGCCTCACTTCACGTCACATAGGTAAGCCAACCATTTAGCAGCCTTCACCAAGTCATCTTCCTCTGGCCCCGTCACGTAAGTCTCTCAGAAAGTAGAACCTGCCAAAGATAACACCATGTGTGAATATCGTGACACAGACTTACCCCCAGAGGTACACGTTACCTATGTGTACTCAGTATAGGCCGGTGTCGCCATGACCCGGCCGGCAGCCTCACAGACCAGGATCCACTGCCAAAACTGAACTGGGTCTGGGTCCTAACAAGTGCTGGCTGAACCGTCCTCCGTCTCGAACCCGCCCAAGGTAGGGCTGTGTATCTGGTCATGGTGTCGGCGAAATCCTTCTGTCCTAAAAAGACTTCTAAGGACACAATATACCAGGTTAGTAGGTTAACCCTTTCTTTACTGACGGTACTTTTAAGTACCACTCACTTCAAATGGCTATATTGTTACAATCTGATCACGAATCCTGACGGTACTTAAAGGTCTATCTAAAATAACATTGCTTGTTTCCCAGGTAGGTGGCGTGAATGTTTGGAAGCGGTCTGGGCATGCGCAATACATTTTTGGGCATGCGCAATACAAGTTATCGATAAAATAATTCAGGATACAAAGGGTTAAAGGTACCTAGAGACAGAAAGGCTCTGAAGGAGAGCCGGTGACCACCGAATTCCCCTCCCTCGGAGGTAGCCCCCTCTCCCTGGTTCGATTTTAGGATTACCTACTATACACCAGGTCTCCTGGAGCTCTAGCTCTGATCCAGGAATGTAATAGATTATACAGGGAAATCCCCCTGTAGTGGAAGTCCACATCCCGTTCCCTCCTCCCCTAGTTAAGGTCAGAGCATTTGGAACGATGTTCAGCTGGCTGTGACCAGCTCTGTCGCATTCCCCAGTTTCTCCAGTGACAACCTCTCGGGAACCAACTGCCTATCAAGATGGTGTTCTGTTACGGCAACCAATAACATAAAGAGTAAGCAGAAAGCTCAGCAAAGCCAGTGGTCGCCACACCAAAGAATTCGAACTTAGACACCCGCAATGTCCTTCGAATGACCTTCGACATGTCCGGCGACCATCGCATGGGTTTCGTCTGGTTCGGCCGAGTTCCCTGATACCTCACTCGACCTATGTTCTACAACGCCTTCGCCCACGTCCGTTTGTGTCGACTACGTTAGAGTTCTAAGGCCGCCCAGGAGTGAACTCGGACTACTAACACTATTGGGCCTGTCCGAACTGTTTATAACTATTTGTAGCGGCAATAACACGCATTCCCGTACTTGTACAATGTTAACGCAAAAACAGGCCTACCATCCATCGTGTTCAACTCGCCTGCAGTGTTAAGTTAAAACACAAGCCCACAGTTTCACCCCTGACTGACCTTTGTGCGCCGGGCGGGACATGTGGTCGAACAGCTTCGATTCAACGCGGTAGCGACACACATTATTTATCTAAATATGTTTCACGTACCTTACGACAAACTGTGCATTCAGAATTGAGGAGCTCCCGTCCCAACACTGGACGTTCTGTCGGTTTTCTTTGATAAACAGCAAGACACTGGCTTCCTCTCTCCCATTTACGAATTAACACAGTTGTTCACACACAACGTCTTGCGCCCACGGCCGGATCGCAACTGTGCCTCTCTTTGTTCTGAGAAGGTTATTGCGCATGCGTTAGCGGATATGGTTGGGTTGAGCTTTCGTCACCCGAACAGTCGAGAAGTCAAGGGCCACCAATCGCCTTTGCGTGGGGTACATTAATACCTCGGTTGTATCCCTTCGACTAGATCGGCAGTTCTACTCGTACTGAAAAGGGGGAATTGGATTTTTGGGAGTTTGCTAGGTGAATTCTCAGCCGTTCCGTGACATAGGCCCCCTCTTAAGAGAGTTGACCGCGTCGACTGTCTCCAGCTGGATATTCACTCCTAGCAACCTCATCCTCTGCCTCTGGGACTGGATGCCTAAACAGAAAGTCAGCCCCAACATTCTCCTTACCGGGAATGTATTCCACCGTAAAGGTGTAGGGCTGATGCATCAACAACCAACGCATCAAGCGCGCTTTGAGCTTACGGGAGGTGGCCAAGCCCATCTTTGGTTGATGGTCTGCCGGTACCCTCAAAGGTACAACCTCCCCATCAATTTGGGCAGTCCTTGGACAGCCCGTCTCATATCAGTGATCGACAACTGCGCGTGCCCGTCGAGTCCTTACGTTCAGCCGGACGACCATCCGACTCGCGTACGCAACGGGGCCCAATACCGACGGATCTTCCCTTCCCGGCGGTACCAGTGTCGTCACTACCGCGATGTCTCCCTACATATAAGTCTCGGGATTTGCGGTATCGTCCTCAATGGACGGTATAGTCTTCCCAGAACCCTCTGGACTCGGGTTTCCCTGGCCATCTCTTTCGATAGCGGGGCCAGTCAGTCGATCGTCGGTCGGAGTCCAGGGTATCTCGCGACGCATCCGACGTTACCCACCCCTTCCGAACTTGGGTACTAGTGACTGACATCGCCGACAGGTGCAGAGATTTGTCACCGGACCTCTCCTCGTTTCTTCGCAGGAGATTTGCAGGGAAAATTCTCAAAATTCCCCCGATCCGGATCTCGTAGTTGGTCTTGGACACTACCCTGACCACGGGATAAGGTCCTTGCCATCCTACCTCGAGCATATTGGTCCTGCTTGGACCCCACAATAATACTCTATCTCCCACCTTAAGACCTAATCTAGTCTTAGTCCGATTTGTGGGTGAAGCCTTCTGGCATTCTGGGCATGATTTTACTAACCGGCGCTACATCGCCCAGTCATACGTGGCCAGTAATAATGACCGGAAATTCGCTGCAGCGTCGCTCTGACACCCATATGTCCATTCCCGGATAGGTTACTACCCGATATGGTGTGTCCCCTCTGAAGAATTGGGATACGGTAGTCCGTCGGGACCACCAACTGCCCGTGCAGTTCATCTTCCCCTTCCGGCTCTCCGGTTAGAGCAGCCGATTCTTCAGATAGTACTGGTCCCGTTGCGCTGGGTCAGCACTTTTCTGCAGCTTCTTGTAGCACGGACGTAGTGTCGCGTCTTCGCTCTGGGGCCGTGCGCAAACCCCCTAGCTGGGTTTTCGAGCTGCTTGTGTTTGCCTCGTCTTTCCCGTGTGGGCGCAGGTATGTATGTCACCTAGGTGGATTGCTTCTTCGGCACCCCCTAGAAATACATATTACTCCCCAGAATCACGGGATATAGGGGATCGAGTAATACCGCGGCTGGGATGCTGCCCGTGACGTATCTCGACCTAATCTCTACGTTAGCGATTGGTAACGTCATGGCCACCGCACTCTTCATAGCCGGCTGTATCTCGATGCTCTTCCCCAGTGAGTTGGTCTGGTCTCACTAGTACTGGCGGCAATGACGGCTTCCCCGTCTAGGCCAGTGTCATAAGAGACACTCAACCTGTGGCCGTTGACTTCTATCAGTTCGACCACAGGTGGCCTCTCTTGATCCAGAGTCTCTTCGCCGACCTCGACCTTTTCGGTGGCAACAGCCTTTGGAGCCACTAGGCAGGCCGCAAAGTGTGAGCTCTTAGCCTTCGATCTGCAGTCCCTTGTATTGTGCGAGGGTGACTGGCAAATCGAACACCACTTCTCACTCCATTTCCGTTTCGGTTGAGAGTTATGTGGCTTCTCTGCTCCCATCTTTCGACTTCTCCGGACTCTGGTCAGAGGATTTCTCATAAGGTTCTACCCTTCTTGACATGAGAGTTCTTCAGTTTCTTTTCTGTCAGTCTTGTCCTGACTTTTACCCATGGAGGATGGGTTTCCCCACCTTCACCATGCACCTCGACGAATCGTTCGGCCATTTTGGCTACTACCTCTAATCTTTCCGCCCCTTGTTCTCCCAAGAACTCTTTGAGCGGTGTCGACATATGCTTCCGCATCTGGTCGACGATCATCAGTTCTTCGAGACTGTCGTAATCGTGTGCGAACTGAGCTAAGTCCATCCATTTATGGAGGTAGGATCTCAGACGCTCGGCGTACGCAGCAAATAACTCACTCGGCTCTCGTTTCGCTTCTCGAAACTTCTTGCGGTAAGTATGCGACGTCATCTCGAACCGTTTCAGCAGCGCTGCCTTCAGTTCGGCATAATTATTCTCGTGACCCGCCGGTAACGCGAATAGACCTCGTAAGCGGTACCGCGCAACCCCTGGGACAGTTTCAGACACCACTTGTCTCGATCGAGACCCATGGCGACAGACATAGCCTCGAACTTTTGTAAGAACTGGTCGATCTTTTCCTTATCTTCCTCAAAAATCGGTAGAGGAAACTTCATGGCATGATAACCATGTCGACCTAAGGTCGGTGAACCAGGGAGTGAAGACCCTCCTACGGCTCCCTCAGTCTCTCTACTTGATTGTGCCCTGAGCTCGAGTTCCCGCATACGGTACTCATGCTCTCGCTTCTGAGCCTCTTGTTCGGCGTCGAACTTCTTAGCGGCTTGTTCGATTTCGAACTTCTTCAACTCAAAGGCCATCCTTCGATCCTCCACTTCTTGTTGTCTTCTCTCTCTCTCTTCCTGACGGAAGTCTCTCTCAACCCCTTGGATATACTCTGTTAGTGCAGTGCCGGTGAAGCCCAGTCCTTCGCCGGTTGCCCGCACTTCCTCCATATTTAATTTGGTGGATGCCATACGTAGAGAGTATATGTTAGTAGTGTGAGTGATAGGTAAATAACGCAATATATAGATATGCAATACACCAATCTAATATATATGACGTCCCAACACACCACACGTCAATCTGTCTTTGTCAAGAGAAGAAACCGGACCAAAGACCTATGTAGACCTGAATAGAGATACTAGGAATGAAATGTCCTAACCATAATCACCAGAGCTGTCTCATCAATATCCCGGACGAGCCCCCAAATAATGTCGTAGTTTTTCCTGGGGTGAGGGAAGCATACTATTACATCTTAATAACGGGATAGATGCACTCTGGGAATACCATAAATCTCAGTCTACAGACCCCACCAGCCCTTGGATTCCTGTCTCTCTCACTATCAACCGCTGGACAATACCTTTCTCACCTCTCATCCAGAACAGATGACACGACTCTGGTGTCTACACATAATGACTATATGATATAATGTACAAGAGGACTGTTCATGAGAGAATCCTGGACTATATGATATAATGTACAAGGGGAGTGTTCATGAGAGAATCCTGGCCACCGCCAGGCGATAGAAGAAATGGCTATCTGGATTAGCCTCAGGCCGTCTCACTCATCACTGTACACTCGGTAAGATACCACAAGGTTAAAGAGGTCACTCATCGGCACACGTAGCGTGGAATGTCTCTGCCGAGGTGTAGTCTCAACTGGAATGACTAGCACGTCCATGTGGTGACTCCAAGTTGCGGTGGTACGTGATGTCTCTGGACTAACATCCCTGTAGAAGTTCTGCAGGCCTGTCCTTCAAGCTTCACTGGTAAGGCCTGTGCTAGACAACCTTCCTAAGAAGCCACCATAACAGTTAACACACATTTAACAATGTCAAAGTTCTGGAACAGATGGTGGTCTCTAATGGGATCAGGATGGGTATAACTGGGCCTATAAGCACAGAAAGTTGGCACAGTTCAAGTTGACTCTGTCACTCAAAGTCAGTACTGGTAGCGCGTGACCAGGTAAGGAATGTAACAAGTGTCCCTATTCCAACATGGTAGACTGTTCTCGGAACACCAGGCCATCATGAAATAAAGGGTAATGTAGTTCTTCCTCTACCCGTTTGGCTAGTGGGTTATAATGTCAAAACTTCACAGACAAGAGGACACGATACTCGCCCGTGTGTAGCCATCATAATACTTGTTGGACTGACTGAAGATCATTTAGCGGTTTAGACGGGACTGGACTGTGGCGCAGTGACTTCCCGGCACGTGGTGTGGTGTAGAAGCCTCACTTCACGTCACATAGGTAAGCCAACCATTTAGCAGCCTTCACCAAGTCATCTTCCTCTGGTCCCCGTCACGTAAGTCTCTCAGAAAGTAGAACCTGCCAAAGATAACACCATGTGTGAATATCGTGACACAGACTTACCCCCAGAGGTACACGTTACCTATGTGTACTCAGTCATAGGCCGGTGTCGCCATGACCGGCCGGCAGCCTCACAGACCAGGATCCACTGCCAAAACTGAACTGGGTCTGGGTCCTAACAAGTGCTGGCTGAACCGTCCTCCGTCTCGAACCCGCCCAAGGTAGGGCTGTGTATCTGGTCATGGTGTCGGCGAAATCCTTCTGTCCTAAAAAGACTTCTAAGGACACAATATACCAGGTTAGTAGGTTAACCCTTTCTTTACTGACGGTACTTTTAAGTACCACTCACTTCAATGGCTATATTGTTACAATCTGATCACGAATCCTGACGGTACTTAAAGGTCTATCTAAAATAACATTGCTTGTTTCCCAGGTAGGTGGCGTGAATGTTTGGAAGCGATCTGGGCATGCGCAATACATTTTTGGGCATGCGCAATACAAGTTATCGATAAAATAATTCAGGATACAAAGGGTTTAAAGGTACCTAGAGACAGAAAGGCTCTGAAGGAGAGCCGGTGACCACCGAATTCCCCTCCCTCGGAGGTAGCCCCCTCTCCCTGGTTCGATTTTAGGATTACCTACTATACACCAGGTCTCCTGGAGCTCTAGCTCTGATCCAGGAATGTAATAGATTATACAGGGAAATCCCCCTGTAGTGGAAGTCCACATCCCGTTCCCTCCTCCCCTAGTTAAGGTCAGAGCATTTGGAACGATGTTCAGCTGGCTGTGACCAGCTCTGTCGCATTCCCCAGTTTCTCCAGTGACAACCTCTCGGGAACCAACTGCCTATCAGATGGTGTTCTGTTACGGCAACCAATAACATAAAGAGTAAGCAGAAAGCTCAGCAAAGCCAGTGGTCGCCACACCAAAGAATTCGAACTTAGACACCCGCAATGTCCTTCGAATGACCTTCGACATGTCCGGCGACCATCGCATGGGTTTCGTCTGGTTCGGCCGAGTTCCCTGATACCTCACTCGACCTATGTTCTACAACGCCTTCGCCCACGTCCGTTTGTGTCGACTACGTTAGAGTTCTAAGGCCGCCCAGGAGTGAACTCGGACTACTAACACTATTGGGCCTGTCCGAACTGTTTATAACTATTTGTAGCGGCAATAACACGCATTCCCGTACTTGTACAATGTTAACGCAAAAACAGGCCTACCATCCATCGTGTTCAACTCGCCTGCAGTGTTAAGTTAAAACACAAGCCCACAGTTTCACCCCTGACTGACCTTTGTGCGCCGGGCGGGACATGTGGTCGAACAGCTTCGATTCAACGCGGGTAGCGACACACATTATTTATCTAATATGTTTCACGTACCTTACGACAAACTGTGCATTCAGAATTGAGGAGCTCCCGTCCCAACACTGGACGTTCTGTCGGTTTTCTTTGATAAACAGCAAGACACTGGCTTCCTCTCTCCCATTTACGAATTAACACAGTTGTTCACACACAACGTCTTGCGCCCACGGCCGGATCGCAACTGTGCCTCTCTTTGTTCTGAGAAGGTTATTGCGCATGCGTTAGCGGATATGGTTGGGTTGAGCTTTCGTCACCCGAACAGTCGAGAAGTCAAGGGCCACCAATCGCCTTTGCGTGGGGTACATTAATACCTCGGTTGTATCCCTTCGACTAGATCGGCAGTTCTACTCGTACTGAAAAGGGGGAATTGGATTTTTGGGAGTTTGCTAGGTGAATTCTCAGCCGTTCCGTGACAAGCAGCCCTAATTTTTGATATACGCACATTTGTGTATTTAATTAATATTATTATAGTATTTTCTTATAAGGTTCTAGAAAAAACATATTGCCATCTAGTCCCTTACAAAATGAAACTGGTTGTTTATTTGCATTTTCAGTTTTCCATAAATCTTCGAAGAATTGCCTTTTTTGTAGATTTTAACCCACTGCATGCATATTATTATGCTAGTTATTTTTCTAAACTTCTAACACATAATGACATCATCTTCAATAAAATCATGTTTTCTTTCAACGGGTTTATATTGCTATATTTATGGAGAGTGCACTTTAAAATAAGAACATAGAAAGCATATTTATGTTTTTGTGAAAAAGGCACACTTTGCTTACTTTAAAGTAAAACTAGGTGACCAGGACAAGTATTGGGCTCCTCATATTGTTTGCAAAACATGTGTTGAACACCTGCGACAGTGGAATTGTGGGAAAAGAAAATGTTTAAAATTGGGAATTCCAAAGGCTTGGAGGGAGCCAAAGAACCGAATGATGACTCTTATGTCTGCGTTGTAAATATTAAGGGAATTAATGGAAACAAATATAACAGAATATGGAAATATCCAGATTTAGAGTCTGTTATACGACCTGTTCCATATGTAGATGGCATGCCAATTCCAACTTCCAGTCAGATTTAATATTCCCAGCTAGAAGATGAGACAGCAGTGGTATGTGGAACGACAAGTGACAGTGATAATGATTTCGAAGATGATTTTTTAGTTGCTCAACGCTTTGACCAGCGTGAACTGAATGATCTAATCCGAGATCTATATCTCTGAAAGGAGTCTTCAGAACTTTTGGCTTCAAGATTGAAAGAAGAAAAGAATTACTGACTGCTGAAACATCTATTACATTTTATCGTAAGGAGCAAGGTTTTCTTCCATTCTTTTGTAAAGAAAACAACTTTGTGTTTTGTACTAATGTAGGAGGACTTGTAAACGAAATGGCTCTTAAGTTATACACAAGATGAGTGGCGACTTTTCATTGACAGCGCTAAAAGAAGTTTGAAATGTGTTCTTTTACACCGTGGTTACAAATATGGCTCAATTACAATTGCTCATTCTACTTCAATAAAGGAGGAGTATGCTACAATAAGCTCAGTTCTGGAAGAATTGAAGTATTTAGAACATAACTGGATGGTTTCTTTAGATCTTAAAATGGTGAATTTCTTGCATGGACAGCAAAGGGAATTCATCCATGCATTATATGTTTGTGGGATAGTAGGGAAAAAGATACACACTGGACAAAGAATCATTGGCCGTTGTGGGATGAATTTAAAGTTGGCGAAAAACATATTGTCAACAAGCCACTCATTGTTCGAAAAAGAGTTCTACTGCCACTTTTACATATAAAGCTGGGCTTGATGAAGCAATTTGTTAAGGCACTAAACAAAGATGGTGCCTGTTTTAATTACTTATGCAGAAAGTTTCCGAAATTGAGCATAGACAAACTTAAAGCTGGAATTTTGTATGGACCTCAAATTAACAAGTTAAACGATCCAAATTGTATTGATTCGATGAAGTCCACAGCCTGATCATCATTTTTTTTTTTTTTTTTGGTGCGCAAAGCTTTCTAGGCAACTTTAAAACAAACAATTATTCTGAATTAGTTGAAGTCATGCTGTCGCATTTTCGTAAGTTTGTATGCAACACAAGCATAAAATTGCATTACCTCCACAACCATTTACATTTCTTTCCCAAGAATCTTGGCGACTTTAGTGAGAAGCAAGGTGAAAGATTTCACCCTGATATAAAAACAATAGAAGAGGGATGTCACTGGGATGTGCAGATGATGCCAGATTACTGTTGGACAATTAAGGATGACTTTCCGAGCATATCACATTCCAAGACGTCTTTTGTGTGTTGACTATAGTTTTCAAAAATGCTAGTGATAAAGTTTTAATACATTTTTGGTGTTTTATATGAAGGATGTTAGTACACAGTAGTTACGTATAGTATGAATGCAGATTACAGTCAAATGCCACTAACGGAACCTAACGCTAGGCGTGTACAATGAGCAGTCAATAAGTAAGTCACAAATGGCTGTAGAAAAAAAAAATACCTAAATATAACAACTTGAAACCAGTTTATTTGTATACATACATTTTTCCTTTATTTCTCAACATAATTTCCATCAACATTGATGCACTTATCCCATCGTTTTATCAGTCGTCCCAAACCGGCTGTATAGAACTGTGTGCTCTGTATTCTAAACCACGTTTTCACTTTACATTCAACCTCGGCGTCATTCCAAAATGTCTCCCGCCAAGGTGGGTTTTCGGTGGACCAAAATTGTGGAAACCGCTAGGGGCTAAATTGGGGCTGTAAGGTGGATGTTCCAGAACTTCCCACCTTAGTTGGTTAATTTTCTCCCGAGTTAATCGAACCGTATGTGGTCTGGCATTGTCATGAAGAAGCAACACTCCTCTAGTCAGCAGTGCTGGACGTTTTCTTTGAATTGCATCGAAAGAACGTCACAGTACGATTCAGAATTAACAGTGTCACCTTTCTTCTTGAAATTGATTAAACGCACTCCTTGACAATCCCAGAACACTGTCAGCATAACCTTCCCAGCTGATGGCGTAACCTTGAATTTTTGGACACAAGGCGAAGAAGGATGTTTCCATTGCATTGAAGCACGCTTTACGGGACAAACATTAGTCAGAATAAAGGAAGCATTTCCTTATGAATGTCCTTTGCAGGCAGTCCTTTTGCCCACACAAAATAAAACTCTCACAACAGCTCGTTGTTGTTTGTTTGTACACTCCGTATGTACAGTCACCATTTTGTTTATACGCTGCGCATGCGCATGAGACACCCAACGCCACCTGAAGACCGGGAATATAAAATTCGATGTTGCTGTCACCTAATGACACCTATAGAAAACACCAACTACATTTGCATGTCATCCAACAGAATTGTGTGACTTACTTATTGATTCGCCCTCGTACATAACAATTGCCCTACTAAGAAGGCCGTGTGGGTGGGGGGATGTATGTGTGTCTGGGTTGTGTGTGTGGTTGGGTGGGGGATTTGGAGTGAATGGGGGATGTGTGGTTGGGTGGTGGATGTGTCTCATAACATAGTAATATGCAATGTTTATGTTTACAACATTCATGTGACAATGTTTTTTCCTATGTACTGTTGATGAAAGAAAGATGAGTGATTGGAAGGGCTGAATGTAAGACGGGCCTGTGTGACCAATTTGTTACCCTTTGAAAATAAAGTCTGTTCGTTCGTTCGTTCGTTCGTTCTTAGTTATCTCAAAAACTAGAGCTAATTTTTTAAAATTACATTTTTGGAATCACCAACACAAAGTTACAGAAAAACAGCTACAAAAGGTAAGGCACCAAAATGTGAGTAAACCAGTGAAATAGATGCAATAAGGCAAGCCAACTCATTGGACAAATTGCAGCAATATTAAAGAACAAACACGTATCAGTAGAGAATAAAAAACAAGCACTCTACAACGCAATCTTCCTACCAAGTCAATGCTACCAATGCCAAACATGAAAATTGGCAGGAAAAAAAAAGAGAGAAGAAAAATTACAACATTTGAAATGAGAAGAATACGCAATGTGTCAAGAAGAGAAAAATCAGAAATAATGACATCAGGACTAAACTTGAGGTTCTAGTAGTCCTAGATTTGATCAGAAAACAGCAAGTTAAACGGTTTGATCACATAACTAGGCTCCCAATTGACAGTATACCATATCAAGCAATGAATGATGTAGAGATCAAATGGAACCAGAAGACGGAACAGACCATGTAAACGATGGACAGGGAATAAAAGACTCCGTGGGAACCTCAATATATGCGGCCTTGTGGGAGCACGTGTACACCTCTGGAGAGCAAATGGATCACCATAGTCTGGTAAGAATGAGACAGCGAGGAGTGACGAGGGGATCTGGCCGACGATCGACGCTCAGAGGAAAGCGAGACGGACATATAATCAGATTGCTACTGGAAATATTGGTGTTGGAAATCTTCGCTGGCTGCTGAGGATGGGGACGGAGCGCTAATGGGAATGTCCCGAATGCTGTGATGTCGGTTCCTAAATCAATCAATCAATCAATCATGAAGTCCATAAACGGGAGCTCTTCCCCTGTTCATGCTTCACCTCGACACAGCAAGGTACAAGAGGAACAAAATAAGATAAGATACAATCATTATTTCATTTATTTAATCAAAGGATTGCAGTACAGGTAGTTTACCAATTCATTCATTCATTCATTCATTCATTCATTCATTCATTCGTATGTTCAGTGAACGATACATGATTAATTTAACTGTTGTGTGATTATCTCCCTGTGTGCGATCAATGCTGTTCAGATCGATATAGTTACTCCCTAAGTTAATTTAAACACAGAAAACACAAACAACGTGTTGCACGATTTATTGCCTGGCATATTTCGCTGAAGTAATTCTCTTCTAGAATCAACTCTGGAAATAAGATTTACTATGCACTACAACATCTACTAAAATCAAATGCGCTATCTCGTAACACCAAGATCACAATATACAAAACACTGATCAGACCAGTTGTGCTGTATAGCTCTGAAACCTGGAGTACAACGAAAGGAGATGAAGTCTTGTTACAAACCTTTGAGAACAAAATTTTAAGACGCATCTTTGGACCCATTAGGGATACACAAAGTGGAGTGTGGAAAAGAAGAAGTAACAAAGACATTTATGATCTGTTTAAGTCCCCGATAATCACTGGTATCATGAAGGCTAACAGACTGCAATGGCTGGGGCATATAGAAAGAATGGAAGATAATAGGAAAACAAAACTCGCTTACACTCAGGAAATAAATGACCGTAGGCCCCGAGGTAGACCAAGAAGACGGTGGAGAGATAATACATATACAGACCTACAAGCACTTGGAATCAACGACTGGCAAGAGAAGGTCCACCACAGAGACGAATGGAGACGGATTGTATCTGCAGCAAAGAACCTCAATGGCTCGGAACGCTGAAGAAGAAGTAGAAGATATTTCGCTGCATCTCGTCAGGTGAGAAATCGCCGAGTAGCGCGATCAGAATCTCATTAACCACGGTCATAAAGTTAGCACAGACAAAACATTTCGTTTAGTTATTCGACGAAGAATTCACGATTGTTCAAATATAGTGAGGCCTTAGCAATTAGGCGGTTCCAGCCAGTTGTATGCAAATAGGAAGGTTTCCTTTTATGTGTGAGATTGCCTTGGGGATAAAAAAAAATTCACCAACAATAACCGTGACTATGTGTTTTAAGTATTTCAGTGAAATTATTATTAATTTATTCAGTTAATTTGATATATAACTCTACACCTGGCGAGATGAAATATACCAGGCAATAAATTGTGCAACATATTGTTTGCGACTTCAGTATTTAATTAAATGTTGTTGCCGATGGAGATGTTGTGCAGTTGTAAATTAAAAATATATTAATTAACAGTATTCACTTAAATCACTTGGAAGCTGACTTTTTTAGTTTCTGTATGAAACCGTACTGATCATACAAAATCATCTGTCCTCTGAGTGATGGGTCAGGCTACTCAAAGTCTGTCATCATCATCATCGTTATCTTGTTCCCTGTGTGTGGATGTGTGTTTGTACTATTATCCTGTAATGAACTGATATTTTTATAATGATTTGCATTCACAGATCAATCTACGGTTTGATGTCAAAGAAGGTCAGAGGTGAATGGTGCAACTCTACAACCATTGAGATTCACAACTCTAGCCAGACCACCATTACAATTCCGGTCAACAACATCAGCATTGCACAAATGTCAAGTGGCAAATGTGCTGGTCAGGTGTGTATAACAATGCCACCGTGTGTATATGTGTATGCGTGCGCGAGCGAGCGTGCGTGTGTGTGTGTGTGTGTGTGTTTGTGTGTGTGTGTGTGTGTGTGTTTGTGTGTGTTTTGGATTGCCGCAGAGACTAGCACACTTACCTGCCAACCCTGAAGTGATCTTGCAGACAATGAGTGTCTATTAAACAAACAAAATTAAACCACAAGAAAAGGAAGGGATTACAAATGAAATTCTAACACGGCGACGTGGTCGAAAGTATAAGAGCGCTCACTCTTAAACTCTGGTGCGCTGATGGCGATGTAAGCGGTTCAACTCTATGCCAGCATTTAGTTTGATTTAAACGCAGACTTCTCATTCAGAAAGCAATGGCAAACTACTGAACTCAGCGTCCTGCAAAGGACATGCAATATTTTTGTAATTTCTGGGCACCCAGACAAAATAAATACACGAATAAACAAATATCTATATCTATGTCCGTTCTTTATGCGTTCGCGAACGGTCCATCCGATTGAGATGAAATTTTCTACACGTTTTCTTTTCATTCCTGTGCAACTTTCTATCATAGTTTTTTAGTTTGTTGTTTTCGGCTACTTACTTACTAAAATTTAATATTTCATTTTTCATTATAATTTCTATATAGCAAGGGGACTTAACACTAGAAAAGTTATTTCAAGGGGCATAACTTTTAATAACATTTCTATATACTTTATAGTCATATTGTTGCATCGTTTTCAAAGATTTATAAACTCTTTGTCTATAGTTATTTACAGGCATATGAGTTATAATAAATAATGATATAATCTTTAAGGCATTTTCAAAGTTTTCATAAAAGTAATGCATAATGCATAACATTGTAACTCATCTTTTTATGCTTAAAGAAGTTATCTACAGTCATATAGGTGATTAAAAACAGTTTTCAATAAAAATAATGGATGGTGTGTGGAAGGACATTCTTTTAAGTTACTGTGTGAATTTAATGAGACGCTCCCCGCCAGGAGCTGGGCGAAGCCACGCCGGGTAAGATAGATAGACAGACAGACAGATAGACAGACAGACAGATAGTCGGGAACGGGAGCTTATATGACTACTTATATGAATTAAATTAGATGATCCCCACCAGGGACTGGGTGAAGCCGGGCCGGGTCAGCCAGACAGACAGACAGACAGACAAACAAGCAGACAGACAGACTGATAGATAGATAGATAGATCCCCTCCGGGGCCTGGGCGAAGCCGGGCCGGGTCAGCTAGTATAAATAATAAAATAAAACCAATAGTAGTTCTGAATTCCAGCTAGAAGAGAGGAATAGTCCCACAGCCATGGGCAGAAGCTAGAAGAGAGGAAAAGTCCTACAGCCATGGGCAGAAGTTCTACTAATACCCGTCCAGTGGGAATCGTGGCTGAGTGTATCATGTATCCGCCCGGGTCTCAGAAAGAACCTGGCATGATCTCAGCATTATCACACAACAGGTCATTACAGAAGGTCGTTCTCTTCACAACCCGCAGACAAGTTGCTTGATCTCGTGCAAGTTCTCCTGCCTCATGTACCATCACGACCCGCCCACAACTTGCTTGATCTCCTGCCTCATGGACCATCATGCCTATGATGTCTGCCTCTTTTTTCAAAATAAATAACTGACGTTTAACATGGCACAAATATTCCAGTTTCCGAGACACGACACTGATTATGAGCCAGAATTTTCGATGTTCAGATCTTGTAAATGTCAGTCTGTTGTTTTTCTTCTCGGTGCACGACATTCTAAAAACGTTTATGTAAATCATTTGAGCTCTAAAGCCACTTTTCGTCTGTCATCATCATCAAATGTCATGCTGATAGGCATGGGCGGTCATCGTTCACCATCTTCAACGGTCACCAGTCTAGAATCAGGTCTATGCTCTTGTCACGACCACGCCATGCTGCCAAACCATGTATCCCTTTGTCGTCCTCTTCCTCGCTTCCCATCAAACCTACCAGTTGTCACTAAATTTTCAAGTCCATTTCTCCTCATAACATGCCCAAACAATCTTGACTGTCTTCGTCTAATTTCTCCCTCCAATTAATCTTCGTTTTTAATTTGTCTCTTGAAGGATTGTCTCATTTGATTTTCTGTCCGCCCATTGTATTCTTTGGAATTTTCAAAACAAAGACACATTTCCACCGCCATTAGATTTTTCTCAGCTTGTTTGTTAATTGTCCATGTTTCACGCGCGTAAATAACATGGGTTCTATATAGCACATCAATACTCTTTTTCTCACTGCAATTGACAACATTTTGTTGGTATGTTTTCCATTTTGCAGAAGGCCACCTTTGTCATGCCAATTCTTGATCTAATCTCTGCAAGAGGCGTCCTTCAGATGTTATGACTGTTCCGAGATAGTTATATCGATACACCTGTTTAATAATATTTACATTTGATTGGAGGTTACAATGTGGTATTTCTTTCTTCTTGGAGACGACCATGATCTCTGTTTTCTTACAATACAATTCCAAACCTAGTTTCTCATTATGTATAATAACCTCATGGACCAACTGTTGTTTCATGTGTAAAATTATAGAGTTCTTTCATGTACCTGACCATGTATCCAAAATCAGATCTGGTTATGATTTTTCAATCTTTTGTTTTCAGGCAGCCTGTTAATGTAGATATTCTTTTGTTAGTAAGTTCCTTAATTCTTTTGTGCATTAAACTGGTACTTATACTGTTGTTGTTGTGTGTGGGTTTTTTTTTCAATTTCTATGCAGTTTTTTCTCAAGCCATGCTTCCTTTGTCTCTGTACATAATGTTGTGACTTTTCTGTTAATCTTCTCATATTTATCAGGATTACTTTTGTTGTGTCTTCTTGTTTCCATTAGTTGTAAAATTTCTTCAGTTGTCCACTTCTTACGACCTACCTTCTCTAATTTTTGGGATATTTGTTTCTCTAGCCAACATTGATTGAATTCTTCAACATTTCCCATCGATCATCTAAATCTTGAAATAGGATCTTTAGATAACACAATATATCAGATCTGTTCTTTTCTTCTATGCCAAGATTGTCTTGTATTTCCTTGTCATTTTTTCAATATACACAGATCATATTAAGTGTGTCCTGGTATATATATGACCTTCTTTAACTTTAATTTTACTGTTCCTATAATCAATCTGCCGGCTTCCAGGCCTAGAGGTTAGCGACGTTCTCCGTAGTCTCGTATACTCTCGTAAGTAACGTGACGACGGTGAGAATCAGAAGTGGTTCGAATCGCGTCGGTAACTTACGGGGTATGTGAGCCAGCCGCTCAGAAAGCAATGGCAAACTACCGAGCGTAATCTTGCCAAGAAATCAACAATCAGCTGAAAGATGCTGATGTTGACAGCGATGTTCTGTAAAAGATATGCAAAACTTTTTTTTTTCTTTATAATCAATCTGTGATCATTGTAACAGTCTGTGTTTGGAACTGTTTTTGCGACTGTTAACGCATTTCGAAACCTTATGCTAATTAGGATGTGATTACTCTGGTTTCTAAACTTTCTGTCAGGACTCCTCCATGTCCATAATCTTCTTGGACTTTGCTTACACCAGGTGTTCCGACAATCAGTTCATGCTCTTTTGTCCATTCTACACGTCTGTCTCCTCTCTCACTTCGTTCTCTCAACCCATGTTTACCTATTGTGCATCCATCGCCTTGGTTTCCTACTTTTGCATTAACATCATCCATTATGATGTTTATTTATGAATTTTTGTATTTCTTTAAAGCCTTATCCATGTCGTTATAAAAATTCATCTACACTATCTTTACTGCTTTCTCCTGTCGGGGCATATATTTGAATGACGTTTATGTCAAAAGATCTGCAATTAACTTCACCAATAGACCTCTGCCTGACACTGCCCAATATCTTTAACACATTTTGATATCTCTAGATCCAAGATAATAGCTACACCTCTTTCCCTTTCCTCACTTCCAGAATATATAATCTTAAAATCCTTCCCTGTCTTAATCCCTGGTCCTTTCCATATCGTCTCACACATTCCTAATATATTAATATTCTCTCTTTACATTTCTTGTTTGATGTTATCCAATTTTCCATCTGCGCTTAAAGTAAGAAAATTCCATGTTGCGAATTTTAATATTGCTTTCCTTTTGTGATGTTCTGTAATTTGACGAATCATGATTAACTAAATATCTTTAAAGAATGTAGTTTGCCATTGCGTTCCTTCCTGGCAGTGACCTTATTGATCGGTGACCGTAACCATTGTATCATTAAAGAGATTATCTGCCTACCGTCGCAAAACTGGAGACCATAACCAACACCTGCCTTTCGGGTTTTTTTATGAAAACATTAGAAAACAAAAACAAAAACGGTTATGAAATAGACCACATCATCCTTAGAAAAACCACATGTTGCCACAGAAAGACGCATGTCCTCAACCATGCCACTGTAACCTGCTTGCTGGTTTTGTATTATAGGTTCTTCATCATCATCATCATCATCATCTTCCACTTCTGCCGTCAAGCGTCGTGGGGAGGAATAATTTGCGTTCCAGCGCCCGGTGGACGGCACTGGATAGTGTCATTCCGTGTGGTTGTACAATGTCTCTGATGTCGTCAATCCATTTTCTTCTTGGACGTCCTCGTGGTCTCGTCGCAGATGATCTTTGATGTAAGGCCAGTGATGGTAGTTGCTGATGTTGCATTCTAACAACATGGCCAAACCACTTGATCTTCTGTCTTTCAATAAATGTGGCACAAGGTGTTGATCCCACAGTCTGTCTGATAGTAACATTTCTTACTCGGTCTCGGATTGTTAAGTTGGCAGCTCTCCTCAGGCATCTCATTTCGCAGGTGTTGATTTTGCGAAGGTGTACTTTGGATAAAGTCCAGGTTTGAGATTGGTAGCATAGGGTTGGTGTGAATATGCTGTTTATTATCTGTCGTTTTGCGGACATGGGTATGTTTGGATGTTTCAGTAAGGGTGACAGTTGATATGTAAGTGCACTACCTTTTTGACATCTGATTTCAATTTCTCTGTCTAATCTGCCATCTTCTGTGATCATACTTCCAAGGTATTTGAATTCTTTAACTTGTTTCAGAGGTGTGTTATTTATCTGTATACTTAGTGGGCCTGGCGATCTGCTAACTTGCATTACTTCGGTTTTGGCTGTGTTTATACTCATATTGTATCTGCTGCAGGTTGAACTCAGATTAGTAATATGATTTTGTTCTTAATACTGTTTAATTTCTGTATTGCTACGGCCGGTCCACGAATGATTTCGTTTGAAGTCCCAGAAGATCCAACGGTTTGCTCCCTGCCTTAGGTGTTTTAATTGACGCATGCCACTCTGCCCAAAGCATACCCGACTTCACCCTGCTCAGCATGCTCTGTGGGTCCGCTACAATAACTCCATGAGTGTGCCTGTTTGTCCTCCGGCCAGCGGAAGGCTGGCGATCTTTGGCTGGCATGTACGTTGACACTAACTTCAGAAACAGATTTTGATGTTCACAATGTTTATGACAAACATGATTAACCCCTATAATCCGTTAGCGCTGTTAGAGAATAGGACCGTATCAACCGCATAGGAGAATGCGTTCTCAGCAATAGGCTGGGAATTGTTGCAGGAGCTGTGGCATCCAATACTATTACACATCACGCTGATCTCTCGGGTAGTGAGATAGAATACCCAGTCTTCTCGCATAAAAGTAAAACATAGGAGGCCTTAGGGGCAATGGAAAATCCCACAGCGGTTGGAAATTGTAGAGAGCTGATCGTAAGGCCGCTGCTCAGGCAAACATGTTTACTAAATAAACCGTATCCATTAGTAGAGATAGCCTGATACCTCGAATAGATTCTGTCTAGTGGTAGCAAGGCTGACCAAACTGTACTCCTAGGTAAAACCTTTATGGATGTGACGCACTACCTTCGAATTAGGGACGAAGAAGGAAAAGAATAGCTAGTTAGTCAGTTCAGTCAGTGTAGTCAGGTCAGTCAGTCAGTCATTTCAGTCAGTTCAGTCAGTCAGTTCAGTCAGTCAGTTCAGTCAGTCAGTCAGTTTAGTCAGTCAGTCAGTCCAGTCAGTCAGTCAGTCAGTTAGTTAGTTAGTTAGTTTAGGTTAGGTTAGTTAGTTAGTATTAGTTTAATTAGTTAGTTAGTTATTTAGTTAGTTAGTTGCCGGTCTCTCTGGCCGAGGGGTTACACCACTTTCTCCGTAATCCCGTTTATCACGTAGCGGGCGAGAACTGGGAGCGGTTCGTCCCCCGATGGTGACTTGCGGGATAACTGAGCCGGCCGCTCAGAAAGCAATGGCAAACTACTGAGCGTAATCTTGCCAAGAAATCAACAGACAGCTGAAAGATGCTGCTGTTGACAGCTATGTCATGTAAAAGGATATGCGAATTTTTAAAAAAAAAAGTTAGTTAGTTCGTTAGTTAGTTAGTTAGTTAGTTAGTTAGTTAGTTAGTTAGTTAGTTAGTTAGTTAGTTAGTTAGTTAGTTAGTTAGTCGCAGTTCCAACTTCACGCCAACGGGTCGTCCCAAGTATGCTCCATTCCTGTGCCAGTGAATACCAGACGAAATGCTCCTCACTTCCCTATGTGAAGAGTGGAATAGACAGGAGTCTCGGCAAGCCAACAGCCCGCATAGGTACACTGTGCATAATGCCGCCGTCAGAATGCCAACACAAAAGTCCTCCACGGAAAATACAGTTCATGTCGAAGGAAGCGACAGTCACTATAAAACCAGCAGTCACACATTACTGCATTAAATGCCGAGAGGATCGACTTCATTGCCCCGGGATTTATCTCATCTGGATCGGTCTCTTTCGGCAGGGCAGCCTGCTGAAAGCATCGCACAAAGCACGAACACCGTAGCACCAGCGACGACCCCCAGAAGACTCCGAGAAAAATGCACTCGTGAATCAAAAAGGCAATTCAGTTAATTCTGCGAATTTCCGACCGCCATCATTCCGAACATGCAGTTCATGCAACAACAACCGAGGACAGATGTAAAAACATTCCAAACGAAATTCACAGCTCATAGCGTCGCGCCACGCATTTAACCCAGTAGCAGGGTGACGGAACCATGCACTACCAGTCCAACATGAGGAAAATACGACTGCAAACCGTAGCCAGAAGCATAAACACTCCAGAGGCTTAACGGTTCGCATGCCTATCTGATTTGTTTGGGATATGAAGTCTAGGAAAAAAATACGTCTTCTTTTCTTCTTCTTCTTCTACTTCTTCTTCTTCTGCATTCATCTGGAGTTTTTTTTTTTTTTCGGACGTGATTGCGTTGTGACTATTTACAGCAGAGCTGCGTTCTTGCGCCGTTAGGCCGACACATCCCACTTCTGCGGGCATTTGTTGACCGGGTTAACCTTCCCGGGGGTTTCTTAGGACGTTTGACTCTCACTGTTGTGGTGTTATCCCCATCTCAGCTGGCCCATATAGAACGGCCAAAGATATCCTGGTCAGCCCTCAAGGGAAAGCAGGGGCAGACCATGGGCATTCCCCGCCATCCAAGGACGCTTCCATACTTGCAGAGCCGACACACAGCGCTCTAGTACTGGGCACACTCAAGGAATCGTCACGTCCTGCACATGGCTGATTTGCCTCACTTCCGTATATTGGGCCTTCCGTTCACCATAGGCTATTCCTCTGGAAACCAGAAGAATGCAGTCTGCACATGATATCCACACAGTGAGCCTTCGATTCGGACTTTCCACGTAATGGATTTGCTATCCAAGCAATATTCCATTTCGTGCCACTAGAAAACTTTTTCCACCTTTTATGAAGCCCACACAGTGAGCTTTCGATTCGGACTTTCCACGTAATGGATTTGCTATCCAGCAATATTCTATTTCATGCCTCTGCTTTTGTAACCGACATACCTATGGTATGAAGTGTGGCAGTCTAAATACTTCTTCATGCACCTTTAAATGTCAACCTGAATGTAGTTAAAGTAAGCTGCAGTCAACTTGAGCTTGTTGATATCTCCATAGAGCTTGTTCTCAAATGAAGCAGGTGTGGGCCAAAATATCTTTCTCTGTTCTGCACATATTGCAAATGTTTAGCTGTCATTTTACCAGTTCCACAATTACATTCATCGGTATCTCCTATCTTTAGTTTATTGAACAAGTGGTATTTCAGCCTGTTATGTCCTGTGCGGAGTCTTGAGATTGCTACTTGTTCTCTTCGGTCGAGTTTGTAATATGCATCATCCTTCTGGTGGCCTGGATGCTCTGATTCCCATTTGGTTCTATAAGTGCTTTTTATAAACCTCTTTGCCTCATTATAGCTTATGTCTATGTCAGGCTGTGGTAGTCGTCCACTCTCTTTTGCTAGTCTGTCAGCCTCTTCATTTCCAGGTATACTGCAATGTGATGGGATCCACTGTATTAGAACTTTTTTTTATTTCTGGCATAGACCATGGAGTGCTGCTCTTAGGTCAGCTAGTTCTGTGCTGTTTTTGCTCTTCAGTATTGAGACAGTTGATTTTGTATTTGTGACGATAGATATTTGCTTCTCTTTATTTTCCTCCATCAAGAGCATTTCTGCTGCAGTTTTCAAAGCCTCTACCGCTGCTTTGAAGTTACTTGAAAATTGTTCAGTTGCCACTGAGTTTGTTTGTTTTTCCACTTTATTTTTTTAAATTTAGGAGAATTCCTCCTACACCATTTCTATTGAATTTTTGGCTGATCCATCTGTATATGCATGGGTCCAATTGCTGCTTGGGTAATGTTCTTTTATGTAGTTTAGGGTTATTTTTCTTCTTTCGGTTTCATTCTGAGTGTTCTTTTTCTCAATGCCAGGAATGTTTTCTATCATCTCAGGCAGTTGCTGCTGTCTCCAAGCTGAGAACTTGTGTGCATTGTACATGGGTTTGACTGTTGATATGTTAAGTATAGGATCTGCCCTAATCTTTCGTTTTGCAGTTTCTACAAAGTTGTTACGCTTCAGTCTTCCCTTTCCAAAACCATTAAACTTGTTTTACAAAGGGTGGTCTGTCAATCTTCTAAATGTTTCTGCTTGTTGCTTGGCTCTGCTATCTCGTCTATCCTGCATTGGTTGTAAACAAGTGATCTTTTCTAGTTCATTAATAGGCGTTGCCTTCAGGCTTCCAGTTATGATTAGCATTCCTTGATTTTGGACTCTACTTATTTTGTTAAAGTTTGACTTAGCTGCTGTTGCCAAGCTGCGATGCCATATTCCAGTACTGGCCTTACCCTTCCAGTATGTAACTTCTTGAGAACTTTCTCATCTGCTCCCCGCGTTGAATCAGCAAGCTTTTTCGTGATTGCCATCCGTTGCCTTGCTCTTGTTCGATTTTTCTCAACCTGTCTTCCATGTCAGGCGACGATCAAAGGTGACTCCTAGATAGTTTGGATTTTCTTCATGGCGCAATATTTTTTCATTCAATACCAGCTTAGGTTGCTGAGTTTTATTTTAGAGGGAGAACACTGTGCATGTTGTTTTTTCCTCACTTGTCTTCACTAGCCATGATTTTGACCAGTCCTCTAGCGCTAATAAGGCTTGCTGTATTCTGCTGTTAGCTGTACTAACATTTGTCCTGGCAGTTCTATTCTCAAGGTAGTGGCTGATCCATTTATACGTTTTCCTACAAACATGCATTTTTTGCAGTTTTACTTTCAGTCCTTCTTCCCATACTTTATCAAATGCTTTTTCTAAATCTATCCAGATCGCTAGTGTGTGCTTTTTCCCTTGGAAGGCATCCTCTATTTCCTGAGCTATATAGGTTATTTGATCTTCAGTAGATCTGTACTTTCTTAATCCTGCTTGGAGTGGTGTTAAGAGTTAGTTTTCTTCCAGATGCCATGTTAGCCTGCCATTGATAATACGTTCCATTAATTTTCCTACACAGCTAAGTAGACTGATAGGTCGATAGCCATTTGGTTCTTCCAGGTCTTTTCCTTTCTTTGGGACTGGTATAGCTTCCTTCCATGCCTGTGGGACTATTCCTCTTTTCCAGCTGTAATGTAGGACTGTTAGTAGTTTCTTTTTTGCCTTAGTGCCTAGTCCTATTAGAATTTCATTTTTGATTCCATCCTTTCCTGGTGATTTCTTCTTTTTTTTTTAGGGTATTCATTGCCTGTTCCATTTCTTCCATTGTTAGATCTGCCATCATATATTCTGCTGCTGTCTCTGTATTACTATTACTGTTTGTCTTTGATTGCTTTCTTCTGTTCGGTTGTAATATCAATGTGGTTTGCACTGGCATAGTGTTCCATTAGTGCATTTGCAGCCTTTTTTCCTGTAAGCAGGGCATTTCCTTGTTTAATTGTTATTTGTTTGTTTCTGTGTCCTTCATTGTTCGTGGCTTTCACTAGTTTCCATAGTTTGTTTCTATCCCTGTCAAAGTTCAGGTTTTCTGTTTTTTCCCTCCAACAATCTCTTGTTGTTTGATTTACTGTTCTTTTATATTTTGCTGAGATGGCTTTAAGAGAGATGTTCGCTTCAGTTGTTTGTTCTTTCTCTGCTGTCTTCCTGGCATCTTCAACTTTGTCCTCCAAAATGTGTAGTTCTTCAATCCAGTATGGTTTGTAATTTTTCCTCGCTCCTCTTGGAATAGACTCAGTGGCCGCCTGTATTATTGCTCTGTTTAGACGTTCCACCATTTGCTTCATGTTGCCATATCGTGTATTTATGTTTTCACAATATTTGTCTGTTAGTAAGCAAATATGTCCCAATCTGCTCGTTTGTAATTCCAACGGGGCAAAGGCTTTTGCTCCTGTGGAACATACTCCATATTCATTACAAGATTGATTGGTCTGTGGTCACTACCTGCTAATTGGTCAAGCACATGGCGATCGATTTTGTGGAGGATGTCTCCTTTGCAGAAAGCTAAGTCTGGAGTAGAGGTGGTGAACTATCTTCTAGAGTAGAAACTTGGTGTGTCATCCACTATGTTGAGTAGCTGGAGATTTGAGTCTATTTCCCAGTCCTCCACTTCATCTCCTCTTTTGTCAGTATCTGGGTATCCCCATCTTTCTGAATGGCTATTAAAGTCTCCGACAATAATGCAGTTTGTGTTAGTTATTTTCATGTTTGAAAGTGTAAGGTCCTTATCTTCTGGGATATACAGATTGTAAATTCTTATTTTCACGTCCCTGATCATTATGTCAACACCTATAATTTCCGTGGAAAACAATACCAGTCCCATAGAACGTAAAAACATGACAGAACAAAACAGCCATCGACCAGTCAGATTACTTATTTGTGTAAGGAAATTGGTGGAACTCATTATCAGTTGCATGCTAACGTGGCATCTAGTTGTGGTCTTCAGTTGTGGAACAATCTTCCACAAGAAATCAAAGACACCAACAATCACTATACATATAGTCGCAACCTGTTTGAACACAATCTCAGTACAGACTATATGCACCACACCCCCTAATAAAATAATAATAATTATCTCAAACGACAACTAGTATATTAGACATTCCCATATGTATGGTACGTTACTCCTGCCTTAGGTATTTATAGTGGTCATGTTAAAAATTGCTTTAGTGAGTCATCTATTATTGATTATTTTTCATGCATTTTAATGCATATTGTTCTCTTCTTGTCTAAGATTAGCTTAATAAGTGATGTATGAATGCAAAAACTAATGAGAGGAAAGATATCAGAAGGGCAGAATGTCAGACCCCAATTCTTAACCCTATGAAAATAAAGTTGATTGTACGTTTGTACTAGACAACACAATCATCTTTAACTTCACAAAAAGAAGGATTCAGAAAGTAAAGATTCACAGTCTATCAAATAACCAAATAGCTCATGTTATAGAGCACATGTGTCAAACTCAAGGCCCGCCGGCCACATCAGGCCCGGCGTAAACTCATATCAGGCCCGAGAGGTCTCAACCGATGTACAAATATATTCGGCGGGAGACAGAATTTTATTCAAAAATATTTTTTGACGGCCATGATATAAAGTGCAAATCAAATTCCCTAATTAGCAGTCTTGCCGAATGATAGGCTACCTGAGAGCGTTCTCGCTTCGATCAGAATAAGCGAAAATAAACGTTGTACAGTGAGTGGATGTTCGTCGTTATAGTGACCTAGCAACGTTCAGTTGCTCGTTTTGGATTGGCGAATAAGAAATGAAAGTAGTGTAGTGCCCGGATATTCCCACAACGTCTAACTTGATATCAGTCAAGCGTCTGTCAGTAGAAGCACAATCTTTTTTAAGTCAAAGCTGCATTTAAAATAACCAAGAGAAAAGTTGATTATGAAAACAGAGCCTTTCAAAGCCGCTGGGAGGCTGAATATATGTTTACTGATATTGGCGGTAAACCTGTGTGTCTAATTTGTGGAGATAATGTGGCTGTGAACAAAGAATATAATCTGAGACGGCACAACGAGACTTAACATCAAGGCAAGTTAAACAGCCTGGATGCAGAGCAAAAGCTACATAAGGTAGAAGAATTTAAGTGGCATCTAACATCACAGCCGATGTTTTTCATCAAAGCAAAATCACAAACTGAAGCTGCTGTGAAAGCAAATTTTATTGTGGGGAAGGAGATCGCGAAATCTGTCTGACCACTTACAGAAGGAGAGCTTCTGAAGCGCTGCGTGATGAAAGTATGAGACGTCTTGTGTTCAGACAAAAATCAGGTGTTTTCAAAGGTAAGCCTTAGCAGAAATATGGTTGTTGATCGGGTTTGTGAGGTGGCCACTGGTGTGAAAACACAACTGATCGAAAAAGACAAAGACTTTATTGCATTCGTCCTTGCTGTCGATGAAAGTAATGACACGACGTACACTGCACAGCTCGCCATATTCATCCATGGAATGGAGACTCCAGTTTGAATGTTACAGAAGAAATATTGGACATGAAATCCATGCATGGGACAACGACAAGAAAAGACATTTTTGACAACGTATGTCAAAGGTTAACCAACATGAACCTGCCTTGGGACGAACTCGTTGGACTGACAACAGATGGAGCACTGGCGATGTGTGGACTAGTTGGAAGGATGCGGTTAAAGATGCAGGAGAACTGTACTGGTGAATTGATAGCATATCACTGCATCATACACCAAGGATCGCTGTGTGGTAAATCCTCAACATGGAAGATGTAATGATCACTGTAACACACACCTTCAACTTTATCAGAGCCAAAGGTTTACATCACCACTAATTTCAGTCTTTTTTGCAGGAAATAAAATCGGCATTCGGCGACATGCTTTATCATACAGAGGTGCGGTGGATATGTCGGGGAAAGTTCTCAGTAGATTTTTTCAGCTGATCGAGGAAATCTGTCAATTCATGGACAGTAAAGAAAAAGATTCCACAGTTGTTGTTTTTTTTTTTTGGGGGGGGGGGGGGGCGGGGGGGGGGATAAAAAGTGGAAATGTGAGTTGGCGTTTCTGTCTGATATAACCACTCGTTTAAACGACTAGAACCTGCAGCTCCATGGACTTGATCACTTTATCACTGATATGCGTGAGGCATTTCAAGTGAAGCTGCACTTATGGGACACACAAATGCACCAATGCAACCTGCCTCACTTTTCTTGTTGCCAAGCAATGTTAAACCAAGTCAAAGCTATGGCGTTTCTCAATGCACACTTTGCTGAAAAACTTAGCTTACTTCTCGCTGAGTTCGCACGGCGCTTTAGTTACTTGAAGCACAGAAAAGTAATTTCGAGCTGTTTCGTAATCCATTTGCCACAGATTTAGAAACTGCACCTGTAAATTTGCAGATTGAGCTAATAGAGCTGCAGTGTAATGGGGCACTAAAGGCAAAGTACGACACCGTGGGGCTTGCACAGTTCACTCGTTTCATTCCTGAAGAGATACCATGGCTTCTTCTACATGCGGCTTGAACCTTGAGCATCTTTGGTAGCACATATCCGTTTGAGCAACTGTTTTCTGTGATAAAGATTAACAAAACATCACACAGGAGTCGTCTCACTGATGAACGCATACAGTCCATCATGAGAATCTCAATGACTCAGAACATTACTCCCAACATAAAGGAACTTGTAGCCAAGAAAAGATGCCAAACATCGTGCTCTGTCACATTGATATAAGAGTGAAAATGTGTATACCAATGATTCTTTTATTATTAAAAAAAATTTTATGTTTTAATTTATATTAACGTTTAACAAAGGTTTAATTTTCGGCTTATTGCATGTTTATCCTGTTCGGCCCGCAACCTTACGTGTGATTTGAGTTTTGGCCCGCTGAGCGATTAAGTTTGACACCCCTGTTATTGAGGATGCCTTCCAAGAGAAAACACGTTCTTGAGGCCTGAATAGATGTAGACTAAATATTCGATAAAGTCTGGAATGATGGGTTGATAGAACAACAGCAACAAATGAGGATGTGTGCGACAATGTACAGATGGATCAGTACTTCCTTGGAGGAATAGAACTACCAGGACAAAATGGTAAGGACAAACCAGCCAGGAGATGGTGTTGGGGTCAAGCTGTTTCACATGTGGCAGTTCTGGCATCCACATTGTTCTTAGCTATATAAATATATTACAAATTCCCAGCCAGAGTACACACCTCCTCATTTGCAGACGACCTAGCTTGGTGTGTCTACCGCATAATTCTGCAGCGTCGATGTATTTCTACTGCAGCTGAATGGATATCCTATTTAAAAGAGCTTTAATTTAAGTATGCACATGATAGGAGGAAATAAAATTATTACTCCACAGTCAGCTAGTGCCATGCTTTAGTAATATACTGAGTTAACTCCCCTAGGGGCATAGAAACCTTTCATTACTACATGCGATTAACAGGGGATGGGTTAATGAAATTAATCATTCAACATGGGGTAATGAAACCTGCATTAAAGAGCATCTATTATCTACTTATTAATGGGCAACAGTAAGAAGGGTAGACCGTTTTGTGAGAACGGAAGATAGTTCGTAAAATAAATTCCACTACTCTTTTCTTCAGTAGAACACAACTTAGGATGGAGTATATTCTTGTATAAATGGGTTCCAGTCCTCAAGGGCTGTCTCGACGAGCTGAGTCTCTACAAGACGAGCTGATGTTCTACCAGACGGGGCTGTTCCAGTCGACCACCTGTTAGAGAGCTGATCCTTAATCAAGTCTGCGAGTCATACCAAAGGATCAGGTTGTCATGAATATGAACTGATGACCCTATGTGTTTCTGATGGCTTACCCGAAAGGGAAGTCAGTCGTCTAGTATGACTGTGAGCTGTGGCAGATGACTTTCACCGAGTTGTTTGTTTCAGGTTCTCTCTTTTTGGTTCGTGGAACAACAATCAACAGTTTATCACAATGGCCTATGATATGTCTAAGTGACATCGTAGTTCTGCAGTGACCAACAAGCCTAAAATTTACAAAAACGAGATTTACGTATTTGAATCAAAGTTTCAGCCTAATATGATAAAGGTCTACGTAAATATGATTGTTGGGTGGTAGAAAGAGAGCCTAATTACATAGCCGCCGATAATATAGTCTGATGAACTATATGACTGAAATTACGGCCCCAGTACCTAGTTCATGCCGGTCTCCCTGGCCGAGGAGTTACACGGCTTTCTCCGTAATCCCGTTTATCCACGCAGGGTAACGCAGCGCGAGAGAATTGGTAGCAGTTCTCCCAGCTTTGGTGGCATGCAGGATAAGTGAGCCAGCCGCTCAGAAAGCAATGGCAAACTACTGAGCGTAATCTTGCCAAGAAATCAACAATCTGCTGAAAGATGCTGATGTTGACAGCGATGTCCTGTAAAGGATATGCGAATTTTTTTTTTTAAAACACCTAGTTCATACAGTATCAAGGTAACTCACTTATCTTCCGACCACAAGAACTTAATTGTTTTCTTCCTGAAGTGGAGACAGGTCTGAGAACACTGAAGTGATAGAGTGAGTGAAATATGTCGAGAGTAAAGGACACAAGAGACTATATGTAACCCTCATACATTGGCGTGAGGACGTGATCATCGGCACCCCATACGGTGCATATTGCATAAATTGACATTGTTCGTAACATGATGAACTAGAACTGGGCACCATATAGTCTTCGAGTGCTCAACCTGAATAAAGGAACCACGGGTCAGCTATTATCATGCCTCAGAAGATTTGACCATACGTCCTAAGTCCCGAAAAACAATAGTTGCCAATTGGTGTCATAATGGCTGGTCTACTAGAGTCATCAATCCCGACCTGTTGAATAAGATGAGGATTTTCCAGTCACCATATGCAACCGGGAGGAGAAACTCCGACACTACCAGGTCAAAGTGTGGCTACCTCCAGACATACGGACTGTGACTAGATGAAGCCTATGATGAAGTTGTAATCATTCTACCTGACAACTTGGCAGGACTAATTTTCCTTCTTGCAGATTATTCATAGTTGCGTTTGTCGTCTGTTTGTGTAGATCCTTTCGGCTGTTGAATAGCTTTTAATATTATAAATCATTGTGTAGTGTTCTGAATTATCATGTGTGTATTGTCCTTGTCTAGAATGGGAGTAAATTAATTACTTTTTACTGGACAGCAGTCCAGAGAACTAAGGGGTCTGCTGAACAGTGATACCTTGACTGGCCAGAGAGGTTCCTTACAATGGTTTGTAACATTTAGGAAATCAACCCCACCCTTCTTGTTACAATATCAAACATGTCTCTACTGGCCACAGTTGTGTGTCCTATAATGGCCAGGAGAATGTCATGTCAGTCACTCAATGATCTACTTGCAGCAAGTGGGTCAGGACACATTCAGCTGGTCCATTGTGTTGAAGGAGCACGAGGGCTACCTTGAGGAGCTGGATGCCCAGTTTAAAATCACGTGTGATTTTAGTGTTGCCGACAGCATGGCCCGTTCTGTGGAACTTTCGTTTGGAAGGTAGGTATTTCCTGTTGTTGTAATGTCCTCACTGTTTGTATCAATACTGCGATTTATGTCAACATTATCAACATCATCATCATCATCACTATCATTATCATCACCATCATTGTCATCAACATCATTATCATCACCATCTTTATCATCACCATCATTATCACCATCATCATTATCATCACCATCATTATCAACATCATCATTATCATCACCATCATTATCATCATCATCATTATCATCACCATCATCATCATCACCATCATTATCATCACCATCATTATCATCACCAACATTATCATCACCATCATTATCATCTCCATCATTGTCATCACTATCATTAACATCACCATCATTATTATCATTTTAGTTGGATAAGAGCGATCGCTGTGAATTATCCGGTGCGCTGATGCCGAGATAGCGGGTTCAACCCCTACGCCAGTCAGTTAAATTAAAATGTTGACTTGGGAACGTAAATTACATGTACGTAAAAAGTCAGAGTGGGTTCGCCTAATGGTGAGGGACACAAGATATAGGGAAAGATAACCCACAAGTAAAAAATAAGTCTAGTACACTTGAAGTAATAGTACGTAAGGACTACACTTGAGTTCAAAGCGAGCAAACGCAAACAAATAAATCATATTAGCACCATCATTTTCATAATCTTTATGACCACCATCAACGCCATCATATTCAAAATCACCTTTGTCACCATCACGATCAGCATCATCATCGATGACTCCATCATTTGCACCACCACTATTAACATAATCATTATCACCATAGCCATCATTAACATTATCATCATCATCATTATCATTATCGTCAGGATCGTCGCATCATAATCATCATCAACATAATCATCACCATCATCAACATAATTATTATCATTATGATCATAATCGTCATCGTCAACATAATTAACATCATTAATACCATCGCTACCATCATCATTAGCATCACAAAGATCATCAGCTATACCAATAATGATAGCTTATATTATCAAAGACAAGTTACAGACAAGCTAATCTGCGTATAGTCACCTGCCACAGTGTTTGCAACGTTAGAAATGTTGTTGCTGTTGTTCTTGCTGTTATAGTTGCTGTTGTTGTTCCAATTTCCATTTCCAATTTTCAAAACAAAAATTCCAAATTCGGCCTCGTTCAACCTGCCGCTTCAGCTGTGGTTATTGTTGAGGTCCGTGGCTTTTGTGGGTTCATTCACCCTAATTCTTGGCTTGTGCTCTCTTACGAGTGAGTCCTTTCTCGGACTGGTTATGTAAGCGTTTGTGTCTGTGACGTCAACTTGAGGGATGGTCGGCGGCTGTCCCTTGTTCACGTCCCCTGATGGTTTCTTTTGTTGGTGAGGGCTCATGGCTCATCTGGCTTGACTGGTTGTAGTCCTTATAAGGACTTTTTATTTGGTATATTGGCCTCCAGTTCTGTGTAATGCCTGTAGCAGCTTCTCGATGTTATTTACCTCCTTGCGCTTTTTTTCACTTTCGCGTTTAAGTTCTTGCTGTCTTTCGGTTGCTTCCTCTGTGGTCAGTCATGAGACGATCTCTCCGTTATCTATATAGTACTCGATGCGGTGTCATAGTCATAGTGTAATTCATGATGTTATGTCGGTTTCCCCCTGGGTTTCTTCACCTTCTTTCCTTTTGCTTCCTGTCTCCTTATGTATTCCTCCTGCCTGAGTCCCTCTTGCCTTGCCCGTTTCTTTTCTGCTTCTATGCATTCCTCCAATTCCTCCAAGGTAGGTTCCTTTGTAAGCCACTCCCTGTATTTGTCATGCTCTTCATCTTGTCTTTCTTCGGCTGTCTGGCGAGATGTTAGTTTCCCCTTGGGTGTCTCGGGCGTCGTGGTTCAGCTGCTGGTTTTATCTTGCGATTCCGGCTCGGTTTTTTGTTGGGTTTCTTGTGGCTTCTCTGTGGTTTCTTGCATGGCTTCTGTTGGTTTGTTTTGAATTGATTTCATTTCAGCTTTTAGCCGCTCCCTCTCCGCTGTTATGGTGCGTAGCACTTCTTCGTTTTCCTGCTTCAACACTGCCATATGTTCCACTTCTTGCTTGATGTTTAGATGGATCTCCTTCATTTTTGTCAGCAGTTTCTCATTGTCGCTGATCAGAGCCAGCAGTGCCTTGACTTGTTTCTTCAACTCGTCTATCTGTTTTTGAAGTTGATCTCCTTCAGCTTGTGCTATACCCGTGGCTGTCTCGCCCCTCCGCATTGCTTCCTTGAATGGTGTCTTTGTGGTAATTGCGATCTTTAAGGCGTCTCTGTGTCGTTGCAGGTACGGACAGCCCA
Organism: Cepaea nemoralis; assembly: GCA_014155875.1. Classification (NCBI taxonomy): domain Eukaryota; kingdom Metazoa; phylum Mollusca; class Gastropoda; order Stylommatophora; family Helicidae; genus Cepaea; species Cepaea nemoralis. The sequence continues at coordinate 271,966 of JACEFZ010019439.1, forward strand.
AGTATCTTGCTCCATGCTTGCCCAGGCAGTTGGCGCACTTTCGTTTGTTGTTGGGTGCTCGGAAGTACGTGTCCAGCTTGGCCAGCGGACACTCCTTGAAGGCGTTGTGATCGGCGCAGTACCGGCAGATTTCCGTCTTACAGCAGCATGTTGTTCTGCTGTGGCCGGCCCTCTGACATCTGGAACATTTATTGATTCTTGGATGAATCTCTCTGGCTGCTGCATTCTCTTGTTGATTGATACTGTGATCGGCATCTCGCTGCCCTCTGACGTCACCACCAGCCAAGGTTGTAGGAATCTTGGAGTAGGTGAAGAGCCGCTCCGCCTTCAAGACTCGGATGTGGAGATTCTCTTCTCGAAGCTGTTTCATGATTTCTTCGTCTGATAGCTCCACTTGGATACGCTAGACAATCCACTTGCTTGTCGGTGAGTCGGTGTTTCCGACTCTGGTGTCTTTCTCCTCCCTCTTCTTCTCAGTAGGTTTGGCTCTTGTCTGTTGTGGACTGTCGACGGTCTCCCTCGTGGTAGCTTCAGTAGTAGCTGTAGTTTCAGGTTCTTTGTTACAGCTCACAGGCAGGCTCTCCACGTTCTTCTTCTTGTCGGCTCCCACGCTGCACATCTTCGATACCACGTGTTTCTTGGTGTTCTTGCCACGTACCATTTTCCCCCGTATCAGGCTTCTTGACTTGTTCAGGCGACTTGCCTTGTTAGCGCTCGCAGTTGCGTGTGACTCGACGCACGACGACGACGACTGTACGACGACGCGCACGGCTGCTGTTGTTGCTGGTGTTCCTGCTGTTATTAGAACGGGGTTTAACCCACGTATTCCCACTTAAGCCACAGAAATAACTGTTAAACGAACAGTTTCGACATTCACCGACAGGCCAAATCCAGAGTTAGATATCGGCGGTCAAAGATGTTGAATAGGAACAGTTCCTCCATTCACCGTCAGACCGGATGTAGAGTTAGACATCGGCGGCCACAGATTTGGAAGAGGGACAGTTCCAACATTCACCGACATACCGGATCCAGAGTTAGACATCGGCGGTCACAGATTTGGAAGCAGATCGCCTTACTTTTATTTCAATTGTATGTGGCGTCGGCCGCCCAGAAAACAATGACAAACTACTGAACTAACATTGGCAGTCAATCGCAGACAGTCAATAAATGCTGAGGTTGATTGCAACGTCCTGTAAAAGACATAAAGCTAACTGTATAAATAATTAATGCATTCAAGTTGTGTTTGTGAGCTCTCTAAACAAGAAGTACTAGACGTGGATGTTGATTGTCTACCATCATGTTGGGGAAATCTAGACCTAGCTCGCTGTCTGGTTGTGTGCACAGTGTGAGACTTCGTCACATTTCGAAACCAGGAGCCTGTGTCGAGTCTGCCATGGGTAGCCAGACCGGTGCTTACCCACATGCAGGTGGCGTGGTCATAGTCAGTATAACTATACCCCCTCCCAGACTTCTTCTTCTTCTCCTCCTTCTTGTTCTCGTTCTTCCTCTCCTTATTAAACTTCTCCTCCTCCTCCAGATTCTTATTTTTCTTCAGTCTCAACAACACGGTGTTGTTTGTCCATCAAGAATGATGATGACCATTCATTTCGTCCAGTGGGTTTGAAAGTATGGAGCCATGAGTTCTAAGATGGCTGATAAGGCCTATTTTGGCTCGAAATGTTCTTTGACAATGTGGTAAAAGAATGCTTCACGTTCCAGGAGGAGGATCTCCTGCAGTGGTTTTCTTGTCCAGCCTTTTTTTTTCACAGCTCTTTTAGTCCTGTTTGCTTCACAAGTGACCACACCATTGTGTAATGATGTACGTCACGAATCTCGGCCTTTGGCAGCAGTCTTCCAAGTGGTGTGATGAATTCCAGAAGATTTTAGTGAGCTCTTTAGAGTATCTTTAAAGCATTTCCTCTGGCTGCCTTGAAAGCGTTTACCACAGCGCAGCTCGCCGTAAACAGTTCGTTTAGGGAGCCTGTGATCTGGCATGCCAGTCAAGTGACCAGCCCAGTGGAGCTGAATCTTCATTACTAAAGTATGGATACCGGGCTTTCCATTCAATATTCAATAACTTCCTAAGTCAGTCTGTGTGAAAGTGGTTTAATTTCCTGGCGTGTCGCTGGTAAACATTCCAGATTTCACAAGCATAAAGCAGTGTGGATAATACAACTGCTTTTTAGACTTAGCTTTGTTTGCAGGCTTATTCCATTTCTGTCGCACACATTCTTGTACAGTCTGCTAAAGGCCGCGTTGTCCTTGGAGATTCTTGCATTCACTTGTCTATCAAACCCCCTGACGATGACATAGCCAATGAGGTGCCAGTGTTTCGAGCGAGGGTGCATCCGCGATGTCCTATTTCTCATTGGAAAACGGAAAATTGTGTTGGTAATCAGGAGATTGTGTTCGGCACAGGTCTAAAGGAGGAGGAGTCCATTGCTGTTACAATTGCCGACTCCGTGTTTCCAATAATGACACTCAAAGAGGTGTTGTCTATACCTACTCTGGTATTGAAGTCCCCAAGGAGTATAAGTTTGTCTCCTTTGGAAACATATGTTAAGACATTGTGCAGGTCCTCAAAGGTCCTCAACAACACGATAAACGTAACAAGTATGACCAACCTCTGCATCTCTGTCCACAGAGAAGAAATCTTGTTTGAAGAAAGTGTTGTCGGCCCTGAGTCTCTCCAAGATGATGTTCTTCTACGGATGATAGACGGCTCCTCGGGAAAGTCGACCACAAAGGCAGTCATTGGTAGCCCAGTCATACTAGAAATGAAGTACGCCCTACAGCAAGGTATGTGTCTCTTTTATTATGGTTTTCATATCATCTTCTTTCTTCTTATTCTGTCTTCTATCTCCCACAGTAGGATACACCATGAACCAACTCAAGTTAAGCTGTCCATCCGTTGTGGTATCAAACAGCTCTTCCATGTTCATCCCATATCACTCATCCGTGTCATCATTTCACAGAGTGGTGTATGTTACCCATTATTATATATTATTCCTTCCCAGTGGCTTCCATTACCGGATCTTCTAGTTACACTAGTTGTCCTCATAAACTAAATCAATGGACTATTTCCTATTTCTTGAGGCGTAAACTGTAGATGGTGCAAGCCACATATTTGTATAGCCCAGTCTGAAGTCCGTGGCTGATGTCTTCAGTATCACACCGACCCCTTTTACTCTCCAATCATGTCCTGGTACCCATGTAGTCGACCCAGGGGTCCATAGCAATTTACAAAACATTATTGGTCTCGATGGGGGTTGGAGCACATAACCGACGGTTTGGAAGAAACGCTGTTTTTTCATTCAAAAAGTAAATGAGCCTTTTTTACAGATATACTCGTGTAGGATATATGGTGCTAACCCCACAGTTGTATACATCGGGTCATAGAGCTTCGACCACACGGCGCCCAGACTTCACATCTGTTGCTGGTTCCTGTAGCTGGTTCCTGCAGCTGGCTCCAGGTTCTCCCGTGTTAGTCATCCGTCTGTCATTCTCTTCCAGGTCTTCTCCAATTTATGTTTCCCTGTGGGTTAAGGAGAGACGACTTTCTGATTATATTATGCACGTTTTCTGGATGTTCATTCTACCCAACGATGGCATCTTGTCTCGATGTTCATTCTGCCCAACGACAGCATCTTTACTCAATGTCCGTTCTACCCAACGACAGTATCTTTACTCAATGTTAACTCTACCAAACGACAGTATCTTTACTCAATGTTAACTCTACCAAACGACAGTATCTTTTCTCATTGTCCATTCTACCAAACGACAGAATCTTTTCTAAGTGTTCATTCTACCTGTAGCAGCAAAGATGGAGTTGGTTGCTTTACTGTCACAGTTGATCATTAGGATAGAATCTGGCAAATACCCGGATGGATGTTCTGCTGACACCATGGTTCCCTGAGCTAGGGATCCCCACACTTTCTTCATCTTATTTCTATCTACGGGTAATTAACATTCTCTAGACTACAAAGTACAACACCCTGGTAGAAATACTTGCAGAAATATAATCTTTCATACAAAGGTTACCAGTAGAGGACATCTAGAGAAAAAGAACAGGAATAGATACATAGAAACATATCTGCCAGATGCCACTAGTCTAGCTTTCAGATCATGCTGACTGGTACCAAGAGATCATCATTGAATAGACGGTCAAAGTCCGTATGTCGGGAGTCCAGAATACTTCAACCGATTTCCACTGGAGTCTTCCTCAGGCTACAGACTTGATTCTAGGCGGCAATCTTCAGACACCACAAGACTGGCCAGAATATTGCGTTGACATGGTCATCCTCTTTTTTTTTGCGGGAATTTTAAGCACGGTAGTCTCTGGGTTGACCCACAGCCTCAATGATCGACTTGTGGGTTTCTGTCATCTTCATATTGGGAACCCTCTATAATCTAACAGTTTATCAATTTGAGATATCAGCAATACACTAAAGTTCACTCATAGTCCCGTGCTTAATGTTCAGCACTATACTTGAAATTCTCCTCTACTCATAATGGAGTAGTATCAGGTAAACAAAATAAGGAACTAGATAAGGATAAAGTCTAGATAACCTGTGCTCCATCGGGAGCAATATCATATTATTATACCCGACCAGGCGATAGTAAGGATAAAGACAAGAGGTGCCGGAGCTCCGTTATGAGCTAAAGTATTTTATTATTTCCATTGCTTCACTTGGTATAAGTATATGAATAAACTCCCATGCTCCGTCTGGAACACACAAACGTGTAATAGTTTTTGTGTAGCATCCCGTTATATTGAGGCACAGAAAGCACCCATGCTTCCCAAGAACTTCCATCATTATAATATATACTGTAGCGTACTTAACAAGGAGGTAGTTTGGCCAGGACAGCTACTCCGCAGGGAATGTCCTTGATATAATCACTATATATATTTACGTATCAAGGATCTATTCTATTTGAAGCTTATATCCCTACGGATATAACGAAATCCGGCACTGTTCCGATTGACGGTCCCAAATAGTTCCGCAGTGAATAATAAATATTAGGTGTAAAACAAGGCCTCATTGGGTGATGCTAAATTTCGAAACGAAACACAGCAGAATGTTGGTTAAATATATCACCTTTACAAATAATCTTGAAGAAATAAAAAAACAACCAGTAACGCATTTTCGCAGTGTTGGTTCATCATCATCATTATCATAATCATCATCATCATCATCAGGTGCAATGCCGATAAGCGTGGAAGGTTATACGCCCAGACGGAGAGCAACCTGACGAGAATGCAGGATGGCTGCTATCCAATTCACTAACCAGGGATTGACCCCCTTCTCCATAAGTGTGGTCATCAAAATATCATATCGAACTCTATTGTACGCATCCTCGAGATCAAGCGCTGCCGCCATCGTTTCCTGTCTACTCTGGAACCCCTCATAAACGTCATAAAGTTTCCCCCTTTCCAAAAAATCCTGCAGCTTAACAGCGACTATCTTCTCTAAAACCTTCCCAAATGTATTTTGAAGGGTGATGATCCTAAAGCCGCCAAGCTTTGAATGATCCTTGTAATGGTTTTGGGAGAGGGATGAGAATAGCTATGCAAGCCAATCCTGCGGTACTGACGCTGTCCTAATGCTCTGATTAAAGCATCCGGCCATCTCCTTCAGGTCCACATCGCTCAAAGCCTTCATGTGGCCATACCTGACACCATCAGGCCCTGGTACCGTGTCTTTTGCCTTTTGCTAAATATGTTTAACATCTTCAAACAGTATGATGTCTTCGTAAGGCATATTCTCTATTGTGCCAGATAATTCCACTCTAACTGCATCCCTGGTATCCGCATCACTGTGATTGGTCTGCTCTAAAAATCTCTGGAAAAACGCCTCCCCTTTCTCCTTGTCTGTTGTCACGCGTACCCCATCCTCTTTATAAATTGTTCCCACTGTCATAGGCAGATCTTTTCTTTGCATTTGTCTGTACAGTTTCCAGAATTTATGCAATGTTTTATCACCTCCAATCTCCTTCATAAAACATTCCCATTTTACTTTCTTGGCCTCTGCAGCACATCGCTTGAAAGCCTCCACCTAGTCTTTCTTGTCATTTTCCGCTATATCCACTTCTTCTCGTGAGCTTAGGGGTGTTCTGTCGCAATTTCCTTAGCTGCTTCACTGCAGCTCTCTTTGCTTTCCACGCATTGTCTACTTCTGGGGTCCAGCCATGGGGGCTGCAAAAAAAGGAGTTTTAACAGTCCTGTTGCATGCCCCATGTCTGAGGCGTCCTAAGAAGGCTGTCAGCTCCACTCATACCGGAAGGTCTTGCGCGCTCTCCCAGCCTTGACTTTCCTGGACTTAGAGATCAGGACTGAGCATGGCATGTGATCACTCCCATGGTCATTCAAAACAGTCCACTTTACACCAGGGACTGATGACTGGGAGACAAGTGCCAAATCAATAGCAGTATCTGCATCGCCAGGCCTCATTGCCATTCTAGTCGGCCTACCATCATTTATGCAGACCACATCGGAGTCCACCATGGCATCCGCAAGTGCAATTCCTTGTCGATTTTCTCCACTACCGTCCCAATCTCTGTTTCTCGCATTGACGTCTCCACATATGAGTAGCCTATCACCTCGTAAGTCCTCTAATTCCTTAAGCCAGTCCCATTGTTCCTTTCTGACAAAACAGTCCACTGTGGCATATACATTTATGATGTTCCAACTTAAGCCACCAATCTCCATTTTTATACCCTGGACCTCTCTTGCACTGTGATTCCACTAGCTCAAGTCAAGTGCCACATGCTTTACTCCTTTCTTCACCAGCAGACCTTGCCCATGTCTCTTCTGCCCAGTGGGGTTTATATAACTGACGTACCCACTTAAGAATATGTCGTCATCTGTCTTCTTGCATAAACTCATAATGACAACAACCTTTATTTTTCTTTCCACCTCTTTCTCTCTTTTTTTTTCTATACCTTTCTCCTCTCTCTCACACGATCGTTCGCTTGCTTGCATTTGAAAGTCCTCATTTGTCTTCCTGCCATAGCATTATCCCAATAACTTTCTTTCTCTCTCTCTCTCCTCTATCTCTCTTCCTCCCCCTTCCTTTCTCACTTAAGAACACACCCTCGCCTGTCTGCCAATCAGAAAGTTATGCCTCTCTCTCTCCCTCACTTAAGAACACACCCTCGCCTGTCTGCCAATCAGAAAGTTATGCCTCTCTCTCTCTCTCACTTAAGAACACGCCGTCAGCTGTCTGCCTGTCATAAAGTTATACCTATAAAAATCTCTCTCTCTCTCTCTCTCTCACACACACTTAAGAACATGCCCTTGCCTGTCTGCCTGTCAGAAAGTTATCTCTCTCTCTCTCTCTCTCTCTCTCTCTCTCTCTCTCTCTCTCTCTCTCTCTCTCTCTCTCTCTCTCTCTCTCTCTCGTCATGACACATCTTGTTGATGAGACATAATCTACATGGATTGGTAGAAAGAATGTATGTGCAAGATAGAAGTGCAAACAAAAATATATGTGAAGCAGAAAAGAAAACAAAACATTTTTTAAAGTCTGATTTTCAAATCCTTTATTATCACTATCAAATAACACGTTACTTTTAATTACATGAACAGCAAAAGCAAACAAAGAAAAATATAGAAATATGTGTGTAATAACAATAATAAAGTATAATAATTGAATTTACAAATAGTTTAAACACACTTATAGCTAATGGAGATGGGAGATTATGTGGGTGGGTGAGGAATTTGTGTGCGGGATATGTGAATTGGCGGGGAGACGTGTGTGTGTGTGTGTGTGTGTGTTGGATGTGTGGTTGAGGGATGTGTGTTTGGCTGGGTGGTTGGAGGTGTGTGGGTGGAGAATATGTGGGTGGTAATGGGACGGGTGGAGGATTTGTGAGTGGGTGGGGAGATGTGTGTAGGTGGGGAGATGTGTAGGTGTGAGGATGTGGTGGATGGGTGGAGGCATGTATGTGTATCTGGGTTGTGTGTATGGTTGGGTGGGGGAGTTGGGGTGAAGAAGAAGAAGAAGAAGAAGAAGAAGAAGAAGAAGAAGAAGAAGAAGAAGAAGAAGAAGAAGAAGAAGAAGAAGAAGAAGAAGAAGAAGACCTTAGCTTTAGCTACACTCAAAAAGTGACAAAGTTACTTTAAATTACAGAATCCGCATACGTAATTGTCGTATTTGAGAATCGCCATCACTTAGTCGACAAACCTTTGTGGGCCAATAGTTTTAGTATTTTTGTTACTCTTGCTAGCAAGGCTGTGGCGAATTCGCAATCCTACATACCACGTTTAATGCACAGCTGCAGCCGATTTTGTAGCAGACCACATTGCACTGGTTTCCATACACTCATATAAGCGTAGGCTGTTTAGTAAGCAATGTCAAACTAATGAACGCAAAATTGTTTAGCAAATTGCAACAGCCAAAAAGTGCTGAGGTTGTGGAGACGTCATGTAGGGACGTGCAATTAACAAATTATTTCAAAAGCAGTCGACGTGACCGAAAGGACGAGGGCGTTCTAACTTCGAGCTCTTAAACTTTCGGCACGCTGATGGCAAGTTACGACTATCTTAGGACATCCTTGTCCGGTAGGGACAGTCATGAGCAACAGACTGATGGCGATGCTGGATAGATTGAGGCGGTGGCTTGGAGGAATATCATCAGCAGAGTTGATCCAGAAAATCAATTACCGAGATCTGGTGAGAGTCATGAACGCCTACGCCAGCTGGCATGGCATGGCATTTGATGATGATGATGATGATGATGATGATGATGATGATGATGATGATGGCGAGTTCATTCAATACACCGGTCAGTTGAGTTTAAACGTTGATTCTCGCTCAGAAAGCAATAGCTAACTACTGAACGTAAAAGAACATTCTGCTGTGTTTCGTATTTACCGGTACCCAATGAGGCCCTGTAAGGGAGACTGTTTACACCTAAGAGTTATCATTCACTGCGGAACTATTTGGGACCGTCAATCGGAACAGTGCCCGAAATCCTAACAATATAGTTTCGGTGAGAGTGCTTGACGCTATTGATTGGCAAAACTTTCGGAAAAAATTACGCCTAGAACAAGCTTCAGTGTTCAAAACATCAAGTCGTTTCACCCTCATTAGATATGCAAGGGCTGACCTCTTCACGTCAACGTCAACGGGAGACTCGGCTTCTATGGTTAACCTAATAGTCGGCTTAACACAGTGTATATGAAAATATAGCAATCAAATACCTCATCTTACGGAAACAACCTCTTGGTCCATGCATCTTTACACTGTAGAAGTTCTTCAAAACTCAGAATACAGAAGAGATGGACTAGTTGCCGCTACTGGTCAAGACGTGAAAATGGCTGTCAGCTGACAAGATCAAATTAACATAATCTCGGCCGTAAACTCGAGACTCGGTAAATCACGCTTATGCGCATAATTAGAAATTATAGTTCACTTTTTCCCCGAGGAGACGAGCTCTACTTAAATCTATGTATTCAGTGTTTCCTTTGTTATAAGAAAAGACCGAAAGATAGTTTCTAGAAAACCCCGGGACGCGAATCTCATGACGGGTTTTCCCGTCTTTTAATAGAGACAGGATCCCCTGCTACGTGAAGTAGGGCAATCATGAATGAATCACTGGGTGTTTTCGTGACACTACCCAACGACATCATGTTGTCTCAATGTTCATTCTACCCAACGACAGTATCATTTCTCAATGTTCATTCTACCCAACGACAGCATCATTTCTCAATGTTCATTCTACCCAACGACAGCATCATTTCTCAATGTTCATTCTACTCAACGACAGCATCATTTCTCAATGTTCATTCTACCCAACGACAGCATCATTTCTCAATGTTCATTCTACCCAACGACAGCATCAATTCTCAATGTTCATTCTACCCAACGACAGCATCATTTCTCAATGTTCATTCTACCAAACGACATCATCTTTTCTCAATGTTCATTCTACCCAACGACAGTATCATTTCTCAATGTTCATTCTACCCAACAACAGTATCATTTCTCAGTGCTCATTCTACCCAACGACATCATCATTTCTCAATGTTCATTCTACCCAACGACAGCATCATTTCTCAATGTTCATTCTACCCAACGACAGCATCATTTCTCAATGTTCATTCTACACAACGACATCATCTTTTCTCAATGTTCATTCTACCCAACGACAGTATCATTTCTCAATGTTCATTCTACCCAACAACAGTATCATTTCTCAGTGTTCATTCTACCCAACGACAGCATCATTTCTCAATGTTCATTCTACCCAACGACAGCATCATTTCTCAATGTTCATTCTACCCAACGACAGCATCATTTCTCAATGTTCATTCTACCCAACGACAGCATCATTTCTCAATGTTCATTCTACCCAACGACAGCATCATTTCTCAATGTTCATTCTACCCAACGACAGCATCATTTCTCAATGTTCATTCTACCCAACGACAGCATCATTTCTCAATGTTCATTCTACCCAACGACAGCATAATTTCTCAATGTTCATTCTACCCAACGACAGCATCATTTATCAATGTGCATTCTACCCAACGACATAATCTTTTCTCAATGTTCATTCTACCCAACGACAGTATCATTTCTCAATGTTTATTCTACCCAACGACAGCATCATTTCTCAATGTTCATTCTACCTAACGACAGTATCATTTCTCAATGTTCATTCTACCCAACGACAGCATCATTTCTCAATGTTCATTCTACCCAACGACAGCATCATTTCTCAATGTTCATTCTACCCAACGACAGCATCATTTCTCAATGTTCATTCTACCCAACGACAGCATCATTTCTCAATGTTCATTCTACCCAACGACAGCATCATTTCTCAATGTTCATTCTACCCAACGACAGCATCATTTCTCAATGTTCATTCTACCCAACGACAGCATCATTTCTCAATGTTCATTCTACCCAACGACAGCATCATTTCTCAATGTTCATTCTACCCAACGACAGCATCATTTATTAATGTTCATTCTACCCAACGACATCGTCTTCTCCCCACCCCTTTATCCGCTGGCATTTGTTTAGTTGTCTCCATTAGCATTGGATGATGCTTCTGCCATGTGGCAACATAAGGTCTACAGTCTCTACAGCATAAAGCTTACGGATTAATAGAAGGCTTACAATAAAAAAAAAGCAAAAAAAGGGAAAAGTGAGAATAATTTACGCAACAACAGTTAACTGAAATGCACTGATAAAGCTAGTAATGGTAGATCAGAGCACATGATGATGATGAGTAGCACTAAGGGAAACCACTCAGGAAGTTGCGTATCACATGACCGGAACAGACTAGTTCACGAGAAAAGAAATACCTAGAGTTAGTCAGGTCAGTGGGTTGACAGAGAGAGGAAGGTTTGAAAGATTCTCTACTGCGAGGAAGTGTTTTCATATTATAAGTTGTGAAAGACTTGTGTAATTGTTTCAATGGCGAATAGAGGTTGTAATGACTTGTAAGAGCGCAGAGTTCTATACAACGATGGCCATCGATCCAACAGCAAGAACCTGCGAGGGACAGTTCTGTCAATCCAGTTACCCGCACTGCACGAAGAGTGCTCGCAGTCGAACATAGAATGTCAACTCAAGGTCACTGCTCGCCAGCCACTAAGAAGATACATAAGTGAGTGTTCTTTAGCTAAGCAGTATTCCTGAGTGCCGTGGAACGACAGTCCGCGGAACCGATTGTTTAATCTGAACATTCACGAATTGTAGTCAGCGACAAGATTTATATTATTATTAACATTATTTATTATGAGCCATCTGCCCTCCTAGCAATATGGGAACTGGTGATAGTGTCTGCTGTCGCAATCATATGTATTAAAGTAAGATTATCAAGGACGCCTGTGGTTGCTTGAGTTCCTTCGTTGCTTCTGTGAATCTGCTATGCTTTTTAGACAAAGAGCGATAGAAAAGGTGTGGCAGAACCTGGGGGATCGTCCGGAATCATCTGTTATACCATCATTCGGTTACACCATCACATCAGGATCACAGAGACATCCGTAATCATTTATTGTACCATCATTTGATTCCACCACCTAAGCATGCAATATGTAAATGAGAAATATATCATTCATTTACCATCATTATATCACAGAACGAATGTGAATAAAGTATAAAGATATATTAATAAGTATCTACAAAGTTCACAAATATTCAACAGAAATTTTATTTTCTTCACATTTACAAAATATAATCACTTGTTTTTCCAAACAAAAGAACACACATAACATCACTGTGTAAATTTAACTATATCATAACACACTACAACAATATCAGGTACAACTACAAGCTCTTACATAATAAAAGAGTGAGAGTGTGAGAGAGTGAGAATATAATACCAATGTAAAACATTGTATCATATATGTCACTTTGATAATTTAATTCAATTGGTTTTTGAAATTATAGTATTGGACATATCATCACAGATAGTTCATTAATATCAAGTACAGATAACTATATTCTCCCACTGGAGTATGCCATGGTAGAAGCTTTTTATGCACATGAATGTACATGCATTTTTCATTTTGTATTACTACTAGATAGTTTAACACTAGATCTGTTCATAACACTAACAAATAATACCAAGAGAACGTACTTTGATGGAAATTAATAAACATTTGACAAGAAACAATAAGGGTGTGCACAGCAATAAAATAAAACCACAATATTGTATGAACAACATAAGATGAGGTAACATCCACCTACAATGATAATAGAGTATCAAAGTATTATAAACTTTGGCATACATGAATGTGTTGAATAATTAGATTGACATAACACATCTATCTTGGCAGCATAACGAACATGCGTTTAGAAGAGGAAAAGACAACAACCACAATTACGAAGAAGTAATAATCAATCTGAGAAGAAGAAATAATACAAGCAAACCACAAGTAGACAACGGCTCATGCAGCAACCCCACTTGTAAATAAATGAGGTAAACTAAAGTCAAACGGTAACCTCGGATGACAAGTTGGAAAACATAGCGGTATAAACGTCATATACATAAGAGAGAAATACTCCACATCCCAACGACCAATACTAATAAAGAGGGTAATGGTACCTGTTAATCACGCACGTGCCCTCATTCGGACGTATTGGCCTTGATAGGTTTGGGGATACTTGCTGTAGGGCAAATGAGGAACTTACTATGGGGAGGCCGCGGGACCTTTTGAAACCTATAGTTTAGTTAGCCCAGCCCTCCCATAGGCTGTGGCTACACGACGTCTACAAAGGTAGTAGATAGAAGTGCGTGTCCGACATAAATAATTTTTTTTCAGTGATTTTGTTGAGTGATTAACAGAATACCATACCATCATATTATGACAAAGAGAAAATATGCATGTGGGAATACATGAATATAAAGTGTATTTATGAAATGACTAAGAATTGATAATATTGCCGCATGTCATAGCAGTAAGAAACCGAATAGACTATGAAAATGGTTGCACCATTTTCAAAAACTGGGGAGAGGGGGGATACTGCCATGTAAAAATATAAGGTCTACAGCACTAAGCTTACGGGTTAACAGAAGGTTTACAGTGGAAGAGCAGTAAAGGGAAAAGTGAGAACAATTCACGTAACAACAGTTAACATGACACGCAATGATAAAGCAAGTAAAGGCAGATCAGAGCACATGATGATGATGAATATCACTAAGGGAAACCACTCAGGAATTTGCGTATCACATGACCGGAACAACCTAGTTCACGAGAAAAGAAACACCTAGAGGTAGTCAGGTCTGTGGGTTGACAGAGAGAGGAAAGTTTGAAAGATTCTCTACTGCGAGGAAGTGTTTTCCATATTATTAGTTGTGAAAGACTTATGCAATTGTTACAATGGCGTAATAGAGGTTGTAATGGCGTGTAAAAGCGCAGAGTTCTATATAACGATGGCCATCGATCTAACAGCAAGAACCTGCGAAGGACAGTTGTGTCAAGCCAGTTACCTGCACTACATGAAAAGTGTCCGCAGTCGAACATAGAATGTCAACTCAAGGTCACTGCTCGCCAGCCACTAAAAAGATACGTAAGTGAGTGTTCTTTAGCTATGCAGTATTCCTGAGTGCCGTGGAATGACAGGCCACGGAACCGATTGTTTAATCTGAACATTCACGAATTGTAGTCAGCGACAATATTTATATTATTATTGACATCATTTATAATGAACCACCTGCCCTCCCAGCAATATGGGAACTGTTGATACTGTCTGCTGTGGCAATCATATGTATTAAAGTAAGATTATCAAAGACGCCTGTGGTTGTTTGAGTTCCTTCGTTGCTTCTGTGAATCTGCTATGCTTTTTGGACAACGGGCGATAGAAAAGGTGTGGCAGCTTCTCTAGTACATTTGTAGTTCCATTAGCATTGCATGAATGCTTCCGTCGTACAGTTGCAGTCCTTCTGTTCCGTCGTACAGTTGTAGTTCTTCTGTTCCGTAGTACAACTGTCCTCGTATTCCATCTGTTCTGGAGCAGCATGACCACGTGGTGTAGAACCCTTGCTCTTAAACTTCATGTAGCTCTGATGGCACCAGGCAGTTGGTATTACACGTTGAACTCTTGTTCAGACATCAATGGCAGACTATTAATCTTAATTTGCCTAGAAAATCAAACTGTGTGTACGGCAAGGCAGGCTGCTATTGGTGGTTATTTTTAGTTTATTTGTGTGAATCTCATTCGTCTTACGTTTTTTTTTAAATATTACATGAGCGCTGATGTTGATGACGCTATTAAAGGTACAAAGACACATATTGACAGTTTATATTCAACGGGATGTCTATAAGGTGTTTATCTTGTTGCAGGGACTCTGATTCAGGGAATTCGCCCTCACAATTGTGTGGTTTATACCCAAGATAGGAATTACCTCCAACAACTGCTGGATGAGAACGGGTATGCCACTCTATCTTTCGCGTTGTTGTCTCTCCATCTGCACAAGACCTCCTTGTCTCTTTAAGAGAATATTATTATTATTACATGCTTACTTGCAGTGGCAAGATCGAGGGGAAGAGAACATGGAAAAGGCAGAGAGGTAAATACCTGGATGGCTTTACCACGTGGCATGGTTAAGACAAGAACACTGAGCTGATTCACGACTCCGATGGTCGAGTGAAATGTCAAAATATGACTGCCAACGCTTATCGGCATGGCACGTGATAAATTATTTTGTAGTGGTTGGGATGACTTTGATGTATCTGTAATTGTCTTGTGACTGAATAGGTTTGTAATCTATCCATCCATCCATCCATATATTCATCCATCCATCCATCCATCCAATCATATATCCATCCATCCATCCATCCATCTATCTGTCTATCCATCCATCCATCCTTCTATCTATCTATCTGTTCGTCCGTCCGTCCATGCATCCGTCTGTGTCTGTCTGCCTTTCTGTCTATGCGTGTATATGTATATCTGTATGTCTTCTGTCTGGTGTCTATCCGATGTCTGTCTACCTGTTTCGAAAATCTCTAGATCGGAGTTCTTGCGCTGGGCGACGCTGTCGGAGGCGGTTAGATGTGGTTAGCTTCTCTGTGGAGAGAGGCTGAGCTGTGAGAGATAAAACCTGGTGCAATAAAGTCGGACTTCTGGTCTGTTAGCTCTTTTTAATTTCAATTCATATATATTTCTAATATTCCAGGTGCCTAACTGATTACCTGTGTTTATTGCCAGGTGTTGTGTGTTGAATTCGCCCGTGGAGCCGTTCAGAAGTGAAGAGAACAACACGATCAGAACCCCCTGGTTCAAATTGTTCACATTTGAAAACGAGACGTCCCTGACCTTCCGCTGTGCGTTTGACGTTTGCTTCAAGTCCGATTGTAAGTTGTGAGTATGTTTTATTTCAAGCATCATAACTCTGTACAAGAACAATGGGGGAAAAGGGGGGGGGGGGGGGTCGGAGTGACTGTAACAACTATAATAGTATCTCACTTCAGTGCATTGATGGGAAAGATTTGTCAGAATTGTTCTGCGCAGACTTCAAGTCCTGGGAGATCAAGTCTACCCCGAATCACAGTGTGGCTTTCGACAGAACCGGTCTACCACTGATATGATATTCTCATTGCGACAAATGCAAGAAAAATGCCGTGAACAGAATCAACCACTGTTTATTGCCTTCATCGACCTCACAAAGGCATTTGACTTGGTCAGTCGTGAGGGTCTGTTCAAAGCACTAAAGAAGATTGGCTGCCCACCAACTCTTCTGTCCATTGTGGAATCGTTCCACACAGGCATGAAGGGTATAATCAAGTTTGATGGTGCAACTTTACAAACGTTGAAAACAAGAGTGGAATTAAGCAAGGTTGTGTACTTGCTCCTATCCTCTTTAGAATATACTTTTCACTTCTACTGAAATATGCCTTTCGTGATCAGGATGACGGTATATACATTCACTCACGCTCAGATGGTGGCCTCTATAATGTTCAGAGATTGAAGACCAAGACCAAAATTAGGAGGGTACTGATCAGAGAGTTGCTTTTTGCAGATGATGCTGCAATTGCGACTCATTCTGAGGAAGAATTACAACGTCTGCTATCTGCATTCTCCAATGCTTGTTCTGAATTTGGTTTAACAATTAGCAAACAGAAGACACAGATTATGGCACAAGGTGCACATGGGGTACCATCAATCTTTATTGACGACGCCGAACTGGAGATATTAGACCAGTTTACGTATTTATGATCAGGGGTAAATAGCAAATTATCCCTAGATCAGGAAATCAACATCATGATTGGTAAGGCAGCAACAACAATGAACATGTTAGCAACAAGAGTCTGAGAGAACAGGAAGCTTATTGCCAAAACAAAAGTCCTTGTCTATCAAGCCTGTCCTTAGTACTCTACTTTATGGCAATGAAGCCTGGTAAACTTACTCACACCAAGAGAAACGTTTAAACAGCTTTCATATGCGGTTTCTGCGTTTTTAAGTACCACAATATTGCAGATAAGCAGAGTTCAATCCACACGCACCATTTTACCTACAATTAACTCCTTCCCCTCCCACAGAGGTTCATGAATACACGAGGAATAGTTTGTCCGACTGGGATCTGCTTGAATTGATTGATTGATTGATTGATTGATTGATTTAGGAACCGACATAAAAGCATTCGGGACATTCCCATCAGCGCTTGAATTTTGTTACACCTATATAACATTCTTGTTTGGCTTCAGCCATTGTCATCTGATGTTCTTGCAGTCTGGTTCAGATTCAGATTGGCAGTCATCACTTGATCCGTTTAATCGCCATGCCCCTCTAAGGACATCCAGTATATCAGCCTAGTCTATTGCTCGTCCGCTTAACACAGTAGCCCGGCCCACAAGCCTATCCGTTTGTTCATTTCCTCTTACACCCACTTGGCCTAGCATATACATGAAGCTGACTTTTGTCTGGCTTGACCTCCTTGACCTCCATAGTCAGGTCATAGCTTTTGTTACTGCCATGACCTCCATAGTCAAGTTATAGCTTTAGTTACTGCCATGACCTCCATAGTCAGGTTATAGCTTTAGTTACTGATGTTACCTCCATAGTCAGGTTATAGCTTTAGTTACTGCCATGACCTCCATAGGCAGGTTATAGCTTTAGTTACTGATTTTACCTCCATAGTCAGGTTATAGCTTTAGTTACTGATGTTACCTCCATAGTCAGGTTATAGCTTTAGTTACTGCCGTGACCTCCATAGTCAGGTTATAGCTTTAGTTACTGCCATGACCTCCATAGTCAGGTTATAGCTTTAGTTACTGATGTTATCTCCATAGTCAGGTTATAGCTTTAGTTACTGCCATGACCTCCATAGTCAGGTTATAGCTTTAGTTACTGCCATGACCTCCATAGTCAGGTTATAGCTTTAGTTACTGCCATGACCTCCATAGTCAGGTTATAGCTTTAGTTACTGCATGTATCTCCATAGTCAGGTTATAGCTTTAGTTACTGATGTTATCTCCATAGTCAGGTTATAGCTTTAGTTACTGCCATGACCTCCATAGTCAGGTTATAGCTTAAGTTACTGCCATGACCTCTATAGTCAGGTTATAGCTTTAGTTACTGCCATGACCTCCATAGTCAGGTTATAGCTTTAGTTACTGATGCTACCTCCATAGTCAGGTTATAGCTTTAGTTACTGCCATGACCTCCATAGTCAGGTTATAGCTTTAGTTACTGATTTACCTCCATAGTCAGGTTATAGCTTTAGTTACTGATGTTACCTCCATAGTCAGGTTATAGCTTTAGTTACTGCCGTGACCTCTATAGTCAGGTTATAGCTTTAGTTACTGCCATGACCTCCATAGTCAGGTTATAGCTTTAGTTACTGATGTTATCTCAATAGTCAGGTTATAGCTTTAGTTACTGATGTTATTTCCATGGTCAGGTTATAGCTTTAGTTACTGCCATGACCTCCATAGTCAGGTTATAGCTTTAGTTAATGCCATGACCTCCATAGTCAGGTTATAGCTTTAGTTACTGCCATGACCTCCATAGTCAGGTTATAGCTTTAGTTACTGATGTTATCTCCATAGTCAGGTTATAGCTTTAGTTACTGATGTTATCTCCATAGTCAGGTTATAGCTTTAGTTACTGCCATGACCTCCATAGTCAGGTTATAGCTTTAGTTACTGCCGTGACCTCTATAGTCAGGTTATAGCTTTAGTTACTGCCGTGACCTCCATAGTCAGGTTATAGCTTTAGTTACTGATGTTATCTCCTTAGTCAGGTTATAGCTTTAGTTACTGCCATGACCTCCATAGTCAGGTTATAGCTTTAGTTACTGATTTTACCTCCATAGTCAGCTTATAGCTTTAGTTACTGCCATGACCTCCATAGTCAGGTTATAGCTTTAGTTACTGATGTTACCTCCATAGTCAGGTTATAGCTTTAGTTACTGATGTTACCTCCATAGTCAGGTTATAGCTTTAGTTACTGATGTTACCTCCATAGTCAGGTTATAGCTTTAGTTACTGCCATGACCTCCATAGTCAGGTTATAGCTTTAGTTACTGCTGTTACTCTCATAGTCAGGTTATAGCTTTAGTTACTGATGTTACCTCCATAGTCAGGTTATAGCTTTAGTTACTGCCATGACCTCCATAGTCAGGTTATAGCTTTAGTTACTGCATGTTACCTCCATAGTCAGGTTATAGCTTTAGTTACTGCCGTTACCTCCATAGTCAGGTTATAGCTTTAGTTACTGCCATGACCTCCATAGTCAGGTTATAGCTTTAGTTACTGATGTTACCTCCATAGTCAGGTTATAGCTTTAGTTACTGCCATGACCTCCATAGTCAGGTTATAGCTTTAGTTACTGCCATGACCTCCATAGTCAGGTTATAGCTTTAGTTACTGATGTTACCTCCATAGTCAGGTTATAGCTTTAGTTACTGATGTTACCTCCATAGTCAGGTTATAGCTTTAGTTACTGCCATGACCTCCATAGTCAGGTTATAGCTTTAGTTACTGCCATGACCTCCATAGTCAGGTTATAGCTTTAGTTACTGCCATGACCTCCATAGTCAGGTTATAGCTTTAGTTACTGATGTTACCTCCATAGTCAGGTTATAGCTTTAGTTACTGCCATGACCTCCATAGTCAGGTTATAGCTTTAGTTACTGCCATGACCTCATAGTCAGGTTATAGCTTTAGTTACTGCCATGACCTCCATAGTCAGGTTATAGCTTTAGTTACTGATGTTACCTCCATAGTCAGGTTATAGCTTTAGTTACTGCCATGACCTCCATAGTCAGGTTATAGCTTTAGTTACTGCCGTGACCTCCACAGTCAGGTTATAGCTTTAGTTACTGATGTTACCTCCATAGTCAGGTTATAGCTTTAGTTACTGCCATGACCTCCATAGTCAGGTTATAGCTTTAGTTACTGATGTTACCTCCATAGTCAGGTTATAGCTTTAGTTACTGCATGTTACCTCCATAGTCAGGTTATAGCTTTAGTTACTGATGTTACCTCCATAGTCAGGTTATAGCTTTAGTTACTGCCATGACCTCCATAGTCAGGTTATAGCTTTAGTTACTGATGTTACCTCCATAGTCAGGTTATAGCTTTAGTTACTGATGTTACCTTCCATAGTCAGGTTATAGCTTTAGTTACTGCCATGACCTCATAGTCAGGTTATAGCTTTAGTTACTGCCATGACCTCCATAGTCAGGTTATAGCTTTAGTTACTGCCGTTACCTCCATAGTCAGGTTATAGCTTTAGTTACTGATGTTACCTCCATAGTCAGGTTATAGCTTTAGTTACTGATGTTACCTCCATAGTCAGGTTATAGCTTTATTTACTGCCATTACCTCCATAGTCAGGTTATAGCTTTAGTTACTGCCGTGACCTCCATAGTCAGGTTATAGCTTTAGTTACTGCCATGACCTCCATAGTCAGGTTATAGCTTTAGTTACTGATGTTATCTCCATAGTCAGGTTATAGCTTTAGTTACTGCATGTTACCTCCATAGTCAGGTTATAGCTTTAGTTACTGCCATGTACCTCCATAGTCAGGTTATAGCTTTAGTTACTGCCATGTACCTCCATAGTCAGGTTATAGCTTTAGTTACTGCATGTTACCTCCATAGTCAGGTTATAGCTTTAGTTACTGCCATGTACTCTCCATAGTCAGGTTATAGCTTTAGTTACTGCCATGTACCTCCATAGTCAGGTTATAGCTTTAGTTACTGCCATGACCTCCATAGTCAGGTTATAGCTTTAGTTACTGATGTTACTTTCATAGTCAGGTTATAGCTTTAGTTACTGCCATGACCTCCATAGTCAGGTTATAGCTTTAGTTACTGATGTTACCTCCATAGTCAGGTTATAGCTTTAGTTACTGCATGTATCCTCCATAGTCAGGTTATAGCTTTAGTTACTGCCATGACCTCCATAGTCAGGTTATAGCTTTAGTTACTGCCATGACCTCCATAGTCAGGTTATAGCTTTAGTTACTGCCATGATCTCCATAGTCAGGTTATAGCTTTAGTTACTGATGTTACCTCCATAGTCAGGTTATAGCTTTAGTTACTGCCATGACCTCCATAGTCAGGTTATAGCTTTAGTTACTGCCATGACCTCCATAGTCAGGTTATAGCTTTAGTTACTGATGTTACCTCCATAGTCAGGTTATAGCTTTAGTTACTGCCATGACCTCCATAGTCAGGTTATAGCTTTAGTTACTGATGTTACCTCCATAGTCAGGTTATAGCTTTAGTTACTGATGTTACCTCCATAGTCAGGTTATAGCTTTAGTTACTGCCATGACCTCCATAGTCAGGTTATAGCTTTAGTTACTGATGTTACCTCCATAGTCAGGTTATAGCTTTAGTTACTGCATGTTACCTCCATAGTCAGGTTATAGCTTTAGTTACTGCCATGACCTCCATAGTCAGGTTATAGCTTTAGTTACTGCATGTACCTCCATAGTCAGGTTATAGCTTTAGTTACTGCCATGACCTCCATAGTCAGGTTATAGCTTTAGTTACTGATGTTATCTCCATAGTCAGGTTATAGCTTTAGTTACTGATGTTATCTCCATAGTCAGGTTATAGCTTTAGTTACTGCCATGACCTCCATAGTCAGGTTATAGCTTTAGTTACTGATGTTACCTCCATAGTCAGGTTATAGCTTAGTTACTGATGTTATCTCCATAGTCAGGTTATAGCTTTAGTTACTGCCATGACCTCCATAGTCAGGTTATAGCTTTAGTTACTGATGTTACCTCCATAGTCAGGTTATAGCTTTAGTTACTGCCATGACCTCCATAGTCAGGTTATAGCTTTAGTTACTGCATGTACCTCCATAGTCAGGTTATAGCTTTAGTTACTGTCATGACCTCTATAGTCAGGTTATAGCTTTAGTTACTGCCATGACCTCCATAGTCAGGTTATAGCTTTAGTTACTGCCATGACCTCCATAGTCAGGTTATAGCTTTAGTTACTGATGTTATCTCCCTAGTCAGGTTATAGCTTTAGTTTACTGATGTTATTTTTCCATAGTCAGGTTATAGCTTGAGGTACCTGCCATGACTCCATAGTCAGGTTATAGCTGTCGTAATCCATGACCTCCATAGTAGGTTATAGCTTTAGTTACTGCATGACCTCCATAGTCAGGTATAGCTTTAGTTACTGATGTTATCTCCATAGTTCAGGTTTTCTAGCTCTGTACTTGATGTTATCTCCATAGTCAGGATATTAGCTAGTTACTGCCCATGACCTCCCTAGTCAGGTATAGCTTTAGTTACTGATGTTATATCCATAGTCAGGTTATAGCTATAGTAGAGTCTATCTCATAGTCAGGTTATAGCTTTAGTTTACCCCCAAATTTTTTTAAATTTTTTTTAAAAATTTTTTTAAATTTTATTTCCCCCCCCCTTATTTAAATTTTATTTTTTCCCAAAATTTAAATTTTATTTCCCAAATTTTGGGTTTTTTTTACTGATGACCTCCATAGTGGGTTATAGCTTTAGTTACTGATGACCTCCATAGTCAGGTTATAGCTTTAGTTATTTCCCCTCCATAGTCAGGTTATAGCTTTAGTTACTTGCCCCCCGGGGTTTTTTTTTTTTTTTAAATTTTTTTTTTTTTCCCCCCCCCGGGGTTTTTTTTTCCCCCCCCCGGGGTTTTTTTTTTTTTCCCCCCCCGGGGTTAAATTTTATTAAACCCCCCGGGGTTTTTTTTTTTTCCCCCTTGGGTTTTTTTTTTTTTCCCCCCCTTGGGTTTTTTTTTCCCCCCCCCGGGGTTTTTTTTTTTTTAAATTTTTAAATTTTATTTCCCAAAATTTGGGTTTAAATTTTTTACTATAATTTTTAAATTTTTTTTTTTAAAAATTTTTAAATTTTATTTCCCAAATTTTTAAATTTTTTTTTTTAAAATTTTTTTAAATTTTTTTTTTTTAAAAATTTTTAAATTTTTTCTTTTCCCAAAATTTTTTTTTGTTACCCTTTCCCCCCGGGGTTTTTTTTTTTTTTTTTAAAGGTTATAGCTTTAGTTACTGATGACCTCCATAGTCAGGTTATAGCTTTAGTTACTGTTTACCTCCATAGTCAGGTTATAGCTTTAGTTACTTTTTACCCCCATAGTCAGGTTATAGCTTTAGTTACGATGACCTCCATAGCAGGTTATAGCTTTAGTTACTGTTTACCTCCATAGTCAGGTTATAGCTTTAGTTACTGTATCCATAGTCAGGTTATAGCTTTAGTTACGGGTTTACCCCATAGTAAAATTTAGCTTTAGTTACTTTTACCCCATATCGGGTTTAGCTTTAGTTACGGGTTTACCTCCATAGTCAGGTTATAGCTTTAGTTACGGGTTTACCTCCATAGTCAGGTTATAGCTTTAGTTACTGCCATGACCTCCATAGTCAGGTTATAGCTTTAGTTACTTACCTCCATAGTCAGGTTATAGCTTTAGTTATTTTTCCCCGTCAGGTTATAGCTTTAGTTACTGTTTTGGTAATTTTTTTTTTTTTTGTAATTTTTTTTTGTTTTGGGTAATTTTTTTTTTTTTTGGGTAATTTTTTTTTGCCTACCCGGGGTTTTTTTATTCCCCCCCTTTTTTTTTTTCGGCCCCTTTTTTTTTTTCCCCAACCCTTTAGCAGGTTATAGCTTTAGTTACTATGACCTCCATAGTCAGGTTATAGCTTTAGTTACTGCCTTCCCCCCGGGTTTTTTTTACTGTCCCCAAATTTTTTTTTTTGGGCCCCATTTTTTTTTTTTTTTCCCCCCCAAGGGTTTTTTTTTCCCTCCCCCGGGTTTTTTTTTCCCTACCTCCATAGTCAGGTTATAGCTTTAGTTACTGTACCTCCATAGTCAGGTTATAGCTTTAGTTACTGTTTCCCATTTTTTTTTTTTTAAAGCCCCATAGTCAGGTTATAGCTTTAGTTATTTTTTCCCCAAATTTTTTTTTTTTTAAATGCCCCCGGGTTTTTTTTTTCCCCCGGGTTTTTTTTTTTTACCTCCATAGTCAGGTTATAGCTTTAGTTACTTTTCCCCCGGGTTTTTTTTTTTTCCCCCGGGTTTTTTTTTTTTCCCCCCGGGTTTTTTTTTTTTATCCATAGTCAGGTTATAGCTTTAGTTACGGGTTTACCCCATAGTCAGGTTATAGCTTTAGTTCCCCATGACCTCCATAGTCAGGTTATAGCTTTAGTTACTGTTTTTCCCCTTTAGTCAGGTTATAGCTTTAGTTACTGATGACCTCCATAGTCGGGTTTTTTTTCTGCCATGACCTCCAAGTCAGGTTATAGCTTTAGTTACTGATGACCTCCATAGTCAGGTTATAGCTTTAGTTACTGATTTACCTCCTAGTCAGGTTATAGCTTTAGTTACTAACCTCCTTGGGGTTAATTTTTTTTTGAACCCCTTGGGGTTAATAGAATTTATACTGACCATGACCTCCATAGCGGTTTATAGCTTTGTTACTGCTGTTACCCTCCATAGTCAGGTTCATAGCTAGTTAACTGCCATGGGATCTCCATAGCTCAGCTTATAGCTTGTTACGCACGTGACCTCCATAGTCAGGTTTATAGCTTTAGTTACTGCCATGACCTCCATAGTCAGTTTATAGCTTAGTACTGATTTTACGCAAGTCTGGTTATAGCTTTAGTTCTGCTCAGACCTCCATAGTCAGGTTATAGCTTAGTTAATGCCACATGCTAACCTACAGTCAGGTTTTAGCTTTAGTACTGATGTTACCTCCATTAGCTCAGAGTTATAGCTTTAGTACTGATTTACCTCCATAGTCAGGTTATAGCTTTATGTTACTGCCATGTTACCTTTCCATAGTCAGGTTGTATAGCTTTATGCACTGCCATGACCTCCATATTCAGGTTCTAGCGTTAGTTCCTGCATGACCTTCCATAGTCAGCTTATAGCTTTAGTTACTGCCGTGACCTCCATAGTCAGGTTATAGCTTTAGTTACTGCCATGACCTCCATAGTCAGGTTATAGCTTTAGTTACTGATGTACCTCATAGTCAGGTTATAGCTTAGTTACTGCCATGACCTCCCATAGTCAGGTTATAGCTTTAGTTACTGATGTTACCTCCATAGTCAGGTTATAGCTTAGTTACTTCCCGTACCCCCCTAGTCAGGTTATAGCTTTAGTTACTGCCATGACCTCCATAGTCAGGTTATAGCTTAGTACTGCTGTTACCTCCATAGTCAGGTTATAGCTTTAGTTACTGCCATGACCTCCTATAGTCAGGTTCTAGCTTTAGTTACTGCCGTGTACCTCCATAGTCAGGTTATAGCTTAGTTACTTGCCATGACCCTCCATATTCAGGTTATAGCTTTAGTTACTGCTCTTGACCTCCATAGTCAGGTTATAGCTTTAGTACTGCCTGTTACCTCCATAGTCAGGTTATAGCTTTAGTTACTGCCATGTACCTCCATAGTCAGGTTATAGCTTTAGTTACTGCATGTTACCTCCATAGTCAGGTTATAGCTTTAGTTACTGCATGTACCTCCATAGTCAGGCTTATAGCTTTAGTTACTGCCTGTACCTCCATAGTCAGGTTATAGCTTTAGTTACTGCCATGACCTCCATAGTCAGGTTATAGCTTTAGTTACTGCTGTACCTCCATAGTCAGGTTATAGCTTTAGTTACTGATGTTACCTTCATAGTCAGGTTATAGCTTTAGTTACTGCCATGACCTCCATAGTCAGGTTATAGCTTTAGTTACTGATGTTACCTCCATAGTCAGGTTATAGCTTTAGTTACTGCCATGAACTCCATAGTCAGGTTATAGCTTTAGTTACTGCCATGTACCTCCCATAGTCAGGTTATAGCTTTAGTTACTGCCTGTTATCCCATAGTCAGGTTATAGCTTTAGTTACTTCCATGACCTTCCATAGTCAGGTTATAGCTTTAGTTACTGCCATGTATCCTCCATAGTCAGGTTATAGCTTTAGTTACTGCTGTACTCCCTAGTCAGGTTATAGCTTTAGTTACTGCATGTACCTCCATAGGTCAGGTTATAGCTTTAGTTACTGCCATGACCTCCATAGTCAGGTTATAGCTTTAGTTACTGCCATGACCTCCATAGTCAGGTTATAGCTTTAGTTACTGCCGTGACCTCCATAGTCAGGTTATAGCTTTAGTTACTGCCGTTACCCCCATAGTCATGTTATAGCTTTAGTTACTGCCATGACCTCCATAGTCAGGTTATAGCTTTAGTTACTGCCATGACCTCCATAGTCAGGTTATAGCTTTAGTTACTGCCATGATCTCCATAGTCAGGTTATAGCTTTAGTTACTTATGTTACCTCCATAGTCAGGTTATAGCTTTAGTTACTGATGTTACCTCCATAGTCAGGTTATAGCTTTAGTTACTGCCATGACCTCCATAGTCAGGTTATAGCTTTAGTTACTGATGTTACCTCCATAGTCAGGTTATAGCTTTAGTTACTGCCGTTACCTCCATAGTCAGGTTATAGCTTTAGTTACTGCCATGACCTCCATAGTCAGGTTATAGCTTTAGTTACTGCATGGACCTCCATAGTCAGGTTATAGCTTTAGTTACTGCCATGACCTCCATAGTCAGGTTATAGCTTTAGTTACGGGTACCTCCATAGTCAGGTTATAGTTTTAGTTACTGTACCTCCATAGTCAGGTTATAGCTTTAGTTACTGTTTACCCCAAAAAGTTTTTTTTGCCCCCCCAACATTTGTTTTTTTTGAACCCCAACATTTGTTTAGTTTTTTCCCCCAACATTTGTTTAGTTTTTTTCCCCCAACATTTGTTTTTTTTGAACCTCCATAGTCAGGTTATAGCTTTAGTTACTGACTGTTACCTCCATAGTCAGGTTATAGCTTTAGTTACTGCCATGACCCCTTCATAGTCAGGTTATAGCTTTAGTTACTGCCTGTTACCTCCATAGTCAGGTTATAGCTTTAGTTACGGGCCCCTCCATAGTCAGGTTATAGCTTTAGTTACGGGTCCCAATTCAGGTTATAGCTTTATTTACTGATGACCTCCATAGTCAGGTTATAGCTTTAGTTACTGGTTCCCCATAGTCAGGTTATTTTAGTTACGGGTACCTCCATAGTCGGTTATAGCTTTATTTAGGGCCCCCTTTGGGTTTTTTTTATCCTTTTAAAAAATTTTTTTTTTTTTTGGGACCTCCATAGTCAGGTTATAGCTTTAGTTACTGATGACCCCATAGTCAGGTTATAGCTTTAGTTACTGCCATGACCTCCATAGTCAGGTTATAGCTTTAGTTACTGATGACCTCCATAGTCAGGTTATAGCTTTAGTTACTGCCCCCCCGGGTTTTTTTTTTTTCCCCCGGGTTTTTTTTTCCCTCCCCATAGTCGGGTTTATAGCTTTAGTTACTGATGCCCCCCGGGTTTTTTTTTTACCTCCATAGTCAGGTTATAGCTTTAGTTACTTCCCCCGGGTTTTTTTTTCCCCCCCCGGGTTTTTTTTTTCCCCCCCCGGGTTTTTTTTTTTTCCTCCATAGTCAGGTTATAGCTTTAGTTACTGTACCTCCATAGTCAGGTTATAGCTTTAGTTACGGGTACCTCCATAGTCGGGTTTATAGCTTTAGTTACTGATGACCTCCATAGTCAGGTTATAGCTTTAGTTACTGATGACCTCCATAGTCAGGTTATAGCTTTAGTTCCCCTTTTCCCAAAAAATTTTATTTTTTTTTTCCTAAAAAATTTTATTTTTTTGCCCCAAAATTTTATTTTTTTTTTTTCCCCAACTTATAGTTTAAATTTTTTTTTCCCCAAATTTTATTTGTTTCCCCTTAATTTTTGTTTTTTTTGGTTTTTAATTCAGGTTTTTTTTTTTTTACCTCCATAGTCGGGTTATAGCTTTAGTTACTGTACCTCCATAGTCAGGTTATAGCTTTAGTTACTGTCCCTCATAGTCAGGTTATAGCTTTAGTTCGGGTTTCCCCCTTCATTATAGTTTAGTTATTTTTCCCCTTATTTTTGTTTTTTTTGTTTTTCCTTAATTTTTGTTTTTTTTGATGTTTCCTTAATTTTTGTTTTTTTTGTTTCCCCTTAATTTTTGTTTTTTTTCCCCTTCCTTAATTTTTGTTTATTAAATTTTAAATTTTTAAAATTTTAGTTACTCCCAAACCCCTTTTAGGTTATAGCTTTAGTTACTGATGACCTCCATAGTCAGGTTATAGCTTTAGTTACTGATGTTACCTCCATAGTCAGGTTATAGCTTTAGTTACTGCATGTTACCTCCATTAGTCAGGTTATAGCTTTAGTTACTGATGTTACCTTCATAGTCAGGTTATAGATTTAGTTGCTGCCATGACATACATAATCAGGTTATAGCTTTAGTTACTGATGTTACCTCCCTTATCACGTTATAGCTTTAGTTACTCATGTTACCTCCATAGTCAGGTTATAGCTTTAGTTACTGATGTTACCTCCATAGTCAGGCTATAGCTTTAGTTACTGTTTACCTCCATAGTCGGGTTATAGCTTTAGTTACGGGTACCCCCATAGTCAGGTTATAGCTTTAGTTACTGATGTTACCTCCATAGTCAGGTTATAGCTTTAGTTACGGGTTTACCTCCATAGTGGGTTTATAGCTTTAGTTACTGATGACCTCCATAGTCAGGTTATAGCTTTAGTTACTGATGACCTCCATAGTCAGGTTATAGCTTTAGTTACTGATGACCTCCATAGTCAGGTTATAGCTTTAGTTACTGATGACCTCCATAGTCAGGTTATAGCTTTAGTTACTGATGCCCCATAGTCAGGTTATAGCTTTTTACTGTTTCCCCATAGGGTTTTTTTTTTACCCCCTTCCTTGGGGGTTTTTTTTATATTTTCCTTAGTCAGGTTATAGCTTTAGTTACGCCATGACCTCCATAGTCAGGTTATAGCTTTAGTTACTGTTTCCCCATTCAGGTTATAGCTTTAGTTACTGATGACCCATAGTCAGGTTATAGCTTTAGTTACTGATGACCTCCATAGTCAGGTTATAGCTTTAGTTACTATGTTACCTCCATAGTTTATAGCTTTATTACTCCTACCTCCATAGTCAGGTTATAGCTTTAGTTACTGATGACCTCATAGTCAGGTTATAGCTTTAGTTACTTTTACCTCCATAGTCAGGTTATAGCTTTAGTTACTTGCCCCAATTCAAAGTTTTTTTTAACCCCTTCAAAGTTTTTTTTTCCCCTTTCAAAGTTTTTTGATGTTCCCTTCCATAGTCGGGTTTATAGCTTTAGTTACTGCCATGACCTCCATAGTCAGGTTATAGCTTTAGTTACTGATGTTACCTCCATAGTCAGGTTATAGCTTTATTTATGTACCTCCATAGTCAGGTTATAGCTTTATTACTGTTTACCCCTAGTCAGGTTATAGCTTTAGTTACTTTTTTACCTCCATAGTCAGGTTTAGCTTTAGTTACTGCCTACCTCCATGGGGAAAAATTTTAAATTTATTACCCCTTTTAAAATTTTCTTTAGTTACTGATGACCTCCATAGTCAGGTTATAGCTTTATTTCCCTGACCTCCATAGTATTATAGCTTTAGTTACTTTCCCCCATATCAGGTTATAGCTTTAGTTACTGATGTTACCTCCATAGTCAGGTTATAGCTTTAGTTACGGGTTTCCCCATAGTCAGGTTATAGCTTTAGTTACTGATGACCTCCATAGTCAGGTTATAGCTTTAGTTACGGGTTTTACCTCCATAGTCAGGTTATAGCTTTAGTTACTGCCATGACCTCCATATCAGGTTATAGCTTTAGTTACTGCCTGACCTCCATATCATTATAGTTTAGTTATCCTCCTCCTTCATTATAGTTTAGTTAGTACTCCATATCATTTTAAGTTTAGTTTAGTTCCCTATGTATTATAGTTTTTTTTGATGCCCCTTAATTTTTGTTTAGTTTTTCCCTATGTATTATAGTTTAGTTATTTTCCCCTTAATTTTTGTTTTTTTTCCCCTTTTCCTTAATTTTTGTTTAGTTTGACCCCCAAAGGTTAGTTTAAATTTTTCCCCCCCCAAATTAATTTTTTTTTGCCCCTAGTAATTTATTTTTTTCCCCATAGTCAGGTTATAGCTTTAGTTACTGCCATGACCTCCATAGTCAGGTTATAGCTTTAGTTACGGGCCCCCCATAGTCAGGTTATAGCTTTAGTTACTGCCTACCCCTTGGGGGTTTTTTTTATTCCCCCTTGGGGTTTTTTTATTCCCTTTTCCTTTTTTTTTTTTTTGGGACCAAAAAAATTTTATTTTTTTGCCTCCATAGTCAGGTTATAGCTTTAGTTACTGTACCTCCATAGTCAGGTTATAGCTTTAGTTACTGCCTGTGACCTCCATAGTCAGGTTTAGCTTTAGTTACTGATGTTATCTCCATAGTCAGGTTATAGCTTTAGTTACTGCCATGACCTCCATAGTCAGGTTATAGCTTTAGTTACTGCCATGACCTCCATAGGCAGGTTATAACTTTTGTTACTGCCATGACCTCCATAGTCAGATTATAGCTTTAGTTACGGATGTTACCTCCATAGTCAGGTTATAAGCTTTAGTTACTGATGTTATCCTCCATAGTCAGTTATAGCTTTAGTTTACTGCCATGTATCCTCCATAGTCAGGTATAGCTTTAGTTACTGCCTGACCCTCCATAGTCTGTTATAGCTTTAGTTACTGCCGATGTACTCCATAGTCAGGTTATAGCTTTTAGTTACTGCATGTTATCTCCATAGTCAGGTTATAGCTTTAGTTACTGCCATGACTCAATAGTCAGGTTAATAGCTTTAGTTACTGATGTTACCTCCATAGTCAGGTTATAGACTTTAGTTACTGTCGATGACCTCCATAGTCAGGTTATAGCTTTAGTACTGCATGTATCTCCATAGTCAGGTTATAGCTTTAGTACTGATGTACCTCTCCATAGTCAGGTTATAGCTTTAGTTACTGCCATGTACCTCCATAGTGGGTTTATAGCTTTAGTTACTGATGTTACCCCAGTCAGGTTATAGCTTTAGTTACTGTTTACTCCATAGTCAGGTTATAGCTTTATTTTTTTTTTCCCCATAGTCGGGTTTAGCTTTAGTTACTTACCTCCTAGTCAGGTTATAGCTTTAGTTACGGGTTTACCCAATGGGTTAAGTTTAGTTAGCCCCCATGTATTTATATTTTGTTATCCCTGCCTCCATATCATTATAGTTTAGTTTAGTTCCCTCCATATCATTATAGTTTAGTTTTTTGGTTTCCTTCATTATAGTTTAGTTATCCTGCCTCCTTCATTATAGTTTAGTTTAGTTCCCTATGTATTATAGTTTAGTTAGCCCCCATGTATTATAGCTTTATTACTTTTTCCCTCCATATCATTTTAGTTTAGTTATTTTTACCTCCATTCAGGTTATAGCTTTAGTTACTGATGACCCCATAGTCAGGTTATAGTTTTAGTTAGGGCCCCAAGTCGGGTTATAGCTTTTTATAACCTCCCCTTTTTAAACCTCCGCCTTTTTAATTACTCCGCAAAATTTTTTATTACCCCAAATTTTTTTAAATTTTTTTCCCAAATTTTTTAAATTTTCCCCAATTCATTTGTTTTTTTTGCCCCCCCAAAAATTTAAGTTTAGTTTTTACCCCTACATTTGTTTTTTTTGAACCCCAACATTTGTTTTTTTTGATTTTAACATTTAATTTTTTTTTCCCCCCCCTTTTCATTTGTTTAGTTTTGACCTCCATAGTCAGGTTATAGCTTTAGTTACTGTGACCCCATAGTCAGGTTATAGCTTTAGTTTCCAACCTTGGGGGTTTTTTTTATTTAAACATTTGTTTTTTTTGAACCCCTTTTCATTTGTTTTTTTTGTTTTAAACATTTGTTTAGTTTTTTTTTCTTTAGTTTTTTTTTTCCCCCCCAATCAGGTTATAGCTTTAGTTACTATGTTACCTCCATAGTCAGGTTATAGCTTTAGTTACTGCCTTACCCCATAGTCAGGTTATAGCTTTAGTTACTGATGACCTCCATAGTCGGTTATAGCTTTAGTTACTGATACCTCCATAGTCGGGTTTAAATTTTAGTTTTTTGGGTTCCCCAAATTTTAGCTTTTTTTCCCCCCTTTCTTTTTTTTTTTTTTTTCCCCCAAAATTTTTTTAAATTTATTTTTTATTTTTTTAAATTTATTTCCAAAATTTTTTTAAATTTTTTACCCTTTCAAATTTTTTCTTTTCCCCCTTTCAAAATTTTTTCTTTTTTCCCCCTTTCAAAATTTTTTCTTACCCCTTTCAAAATTTTTTTTTGGTTCCCCCTTTCAAAATTTTTTTTTGGCCCCTTTCAATGGGTTTTTTTGGGAATTTTAATGGGTTTTTTTGGAATTTTAATTTTTTTTTTTTTTTAAAATTTTTATTTTGTTAGTTTATCCAAATTTTAATTTAGTTTTTTATCCAAATTTTAAGTTTAGTTTCCTACCTCCATAGTCAGGTTATAGTTTAGTTCTGTCCCTCCATATCAGGTTATAGCTTTAGTTACGGGTTTACCTCCATTCAGTTTTTTTTTATTCTGTTTCCTCCATAGTCAGGTTATAGCTTTAGTTACTGATGACCTCCATAGTCAGGTTTAGCTTTAGTTACTGATGACCTCCATAGTCGGGTTATAGCTTTAGTTACTGTACCTCCATAGTCAGGTTATACTTTAGTTACTGATGACCTCCATAGTCAGGTTATAGCTTTAGTTACTGTGACCTCCATAGTCAGGTTTAGCTTTAGTTACTGATGACCTCCATATAGGTTATAGCTTTAGTTACTGCCATGACCTCCATAGTCAGGTTATAGTTTTAGTTACTGATGACCTCCTGTCAGGTTATGCTTTAGTTATGTACCTCCATAGTCGGGTTATAGCTTTAGTTACGGGCCCCTCCATAGTCAGGTTATAGCTTTAGTTATGGGCCCCATAGCAGGTTATAGTTTTATTACTGTTCCCCCAACATTTGTTTAGTTTTTTTTAAACATTTGTTTTTTTTGTTATCCTTCAAAGTTTTTTTCCCTTTTTTAATTTTTTTTTTTTTTTTAATTTTTTTTTTATTTTTTAATTTTTTTTGATCCTTCTTTTTTTTTTTTCCCCGTATTTGGGTTTTTAATTGTTACTTTTTAATGGGTTTTTTCTTCCCCTTATTTAATTTAGTTTTTTACCCCCCGGGTTTTTTGTTTTTTTCCCCTTTTGGGAAATTTTTTTTTGGTTTCTCCTTGGGGTTAATTTTAGTTTGCCCCCCCAAAATTTTTTTATTATTTTAACCTATTCTTATATTTTGTTACCCCGCCTCCTTTCAAAATTTTGTTAGGTTTTCTTTATTTTTTGTTATGTTTACCCCCGGTTATCTTTAGTTACTTTTCCCTCCATATCATTATAGTTTAGTTATTTTACCCCCCAATAGGTTATAGCTTTAGTTACGGGTTTACCCCCATAGTGGTTATAGCTTTAGTTACGGGCCATATCATTATAGTTTAGTTAGTTCCCTCCATATCAGGTAATTTTTTACTCCTGACCTCCAAAAGGGTTAATTTTTTTTCCCTCCAAGTCTTATAGTTTAGTTATTTTTCCCCAAAGGGTTAATTTTTTCCCTTCCCCTTTTTTCTTTTTTGATGTTTTATCAAAATTTTAACGATCCTTTTTAAATTTTAGTTCGGCCCCCCCTTAGTATTTAATTTATTAGGGCCCCCAATTGGATTTTTATTTTCCTAACGGAAATTTTAACGTTTCTAGTAATTTCTTTAGAAGCCTTTTGGGGTTTTTTTATTTCGGTTTACCTAAGTAATTTTTTTTTTACCCCTAGTAATTTTTTTTTGGGTTTACCCCTAGTAATTTTTTAACCCCATAAAATTGGTTTAGTTTGTTTTTTTTGTAATTTTTTTTTTCCCCCCCAAATTTTTAATTTTTTTTGATCCTTGGGGAAATTTTTTATTCTTTTCCTTAAAATTTTTTTTATTACCCTTTTCCCCAAAATTTTATTTTTTCGGTTTCCCCTTAGTAATTTTATTCTTGTTTACCTTTTATTATCTTTAGAAAAGGGCCTATTCTTTATTTTAACTTTTTAAATTTAGTCGGTTAATTTAAACCCCCCTAATTGGGTTATATTTACCCCCCCAAAATTATTTAAAGCTTTACCCCTTATATAGTTTTAAAGCTTTTTCATTTTATATATATTAAATTTGCCCTACCCCCTTTTAAATTTTTTACTAATTTCCTATTTTAATTTATTATATTTATCCTTAGAAAAGGTTTAGTTTATTTAAACCCTATGGTTTCTTAGTCGGTTTACTTTAGTTATCCCTGTCCTACGGGGTTATAGTTTAGTTACTGTACTCCATAGTCATTTATATTTTATTTGCCATGACCTCCTAGTCGGGTTTTCTTTATTTAGGGGCCCCCTCCATAGTCGGTTATTTTAACCCTTTTCCCCTTAGTTTTTTAAAATTTTACTCCAAACCCCCCCGGGGTTATTTTTTTAACTCCAAACCCCCTTGGGTTAGTTTTTTTTCCCCCAAAAATTGTTTGTTTTTTCCCTTTAAATTAAATAGTTTTAATTCCCCCCCCCATGTCGGTTAAACTTTATTTACTGTTTCCCTCCCGGGTTAAGCTTTAGTTACTGCCATGACCTCCATAGTCGGGTTTATAGCTTTAGTTCGGGTTTCCCCTAGTCAGGTTATAGCTTTATTTTGGACCTTCTTATTTTTATTTTTTAAAAATTTTGGGTTTTTTGCTTAATTCTTTAATTTGTTATTCCCTTTGGGTTATGTTACTCCATTAATAGTTTAGCTTGTTCCTCCATATATTTTTTTAGTTAATATTAAATCGTTTATGTTATTATGGATTCTTTAGTTTGCCCCCCCCCTTTCATTTTAGTTTAGTTAGTTTGTTATTAAAAGGGAAATTTTTTTCTTTTTTCCCCGTCATTTGTTATTTATCCTGCCCCTAGTGGTTTAGCTTTTTACTGATGACCTTAGTAGGTTTTAGTTTATTCTGGCCCTCCGTCGGGTTATAGCTTTAGTTACTGGTTCCCCCATAGTAGGTTAGTTTTTTTTTCTCCTCCCCCTAGTAGGTTAGTTTTAGTTGGGGTTTCCCTTTACATTTATACTTTAGTTATGATGACCCCATAGTCAGGTTACTTTTTAAGCCCTCATATAAATTTAATTTAGTTACGGGAAACCCCATCATTTTAAGTTTTTTTTTACCCCTGTTTCTTTTTGGGCTTTAGTTCCCGGTTTTTAAAATTTTTATTTTAGTTTGCCCCTCATTGGGTTTATTATAGGGGTTCCCTAGTCAGGTTATAGCTTTTTAAAGATGTTCCCTCTTCAGTTATAGTTTATTCCTTTTTTTAATTTATAGTTCCCCCATAGTGGGATAGTTTTTTTCCCCCTTTGTTATATTTTCCATTCAGGAAAATTTTTTTTTTTTCCCCAAAGGGTTTAAGTTTATTTAAATGTCCCCCCAAAGGGTTATACCCTTGAAAGGGGACCTCATGTATTTATTTTTATTTAGCCCCCTTTCATAGTCGGTTTATTTAGTTAGGGTTTTCAACGGGTTAAGTTATATTAATCAACGGGATATTTTATTAGGTTTACCCCTAGTAGGTTATCTTTATTTCATTTTATTTTGTTATTTTTGTTACTCCTTACCCTAGGGGTTATCTTTTTATTTTAACCCCTAGTCAGGTTATAGCTTAGTTACTATGCCCCCTAGTCAGGTTATAGCTTTAGTTATGTTTCCCTCCATAGTCGGGTTTATAGCTTTTTTTACTGAACCCCCATAGTGGTTAAGCTTTGTTACTGATGTTACCTCCATAGTCAGGTTATAGCTTAGTTACTGAGTGACCTCTATAGTCAGGTTATAGCTTTAGTTACTGATGTTACCTATAGTCAGGTTATAGCTTTAGTTACTGATGTTACCTCTATAGTCAGGTTATAGCTTTAGTTACTGATGTTACCTCTATAGTCAGGTTATAGCTTTAGTTACTGATGTTACCTCTATAGTCAGGTTATAGCTTTAGTTACTGATGTTACCTCCATAGTCAGGTTATAGCTTTAGTTACTGATGTTACCTCTATAGTCAGGTTATAGCTTTAGTTACTGATGTTACCTCTATAGTCAGGTTATAACTTTAGTTACTGATGTTACCTCCATAGTCAGGTTATAGCTTTAGTTACTGATGTTACCTCTATAGTCAGGTTATAGCTTTAATTACTGCCATGACCTCCATAGTCAGGTTATCGCTTTATTTACTGCCATGACCTCCATAGTCAGGTTATAGCTTTAGTTACTGATGTTACCTCCATAGTCAGGTTATCGCTTTATTTACTGCCATGACCTCCATAGTCAGGTTATAGCTTTAGTTACTG
This sequence comes from Cepaea nemoralis, assembly GCA_014155875.1. NCBI lineage: Eukaryota > Metazoa > Mollusca > Gastropoda > Stylommatophora > Helicidae > Cepaea > Cepaea nemoralis. Next base: position 308,270 of record JACEFZ010019439.1, read on the forward strand.
CCATGACCTCCATAGTCAGGTTATCGCTTTATTTACTGCCATGACCTCCATAGTCAGGTTATAGCTTTAGTTACTGCCATGAATGGACGCAAAATCAAATGAACAAGTAATATAATGTAAATTTTCATTTACATTGCATATTAATTGGGAAAGATACTATGAAACAAAACAACTAACACGATGGCCTTTCTGTGGCGATATATCGTCCTTCTGTACACATGAGAGGTCCCATTTGCGACATATTGATATATTATCCTTCGGCACTGAACAAGTTAACCGGCTGCTGTTTCTGTTCCCTTGTCTCACTGTGCAGTGGAAGTTTATGTCGGCACTGACCCTGGGTTATGCATGCACACTGAAAATCCTTGTTATGTCTTTAGCTAACGTGTCTGTAACGTGGTGTTCTAACTGACGTGACTGTAACGTGATACTCTAACTGGCATGACTGTAACGTGATGTTCTGTCTAGTTGACATGGCGCTAACGTGATGTGTTTAGCTGACGTAATCACGATTCACAGGGATGCCAAAAGAAATCGAGGAAGCGACGAGAAACAGCAGATCTCACAGACGAAGTGGCCCACTCCACAACAAGAACCATCAGGGTACTGCCAAGTATTCCCGCCAAAGGTAACCACTTCCTGTTTGTGAAATCATTGTTTATAACTCTCTGGTCACGTGTGAGCTCATCTGCTGTACTATTTGCAAAGTTTATATAATGTAGACTGTGAATTAATCGGTTGTACTAATTGCAAAGTTTATATAATGTAGACTGTGTGAACTAATCGGTTGCACTAGTTGCCAGGTATGTATAATGTAGACCAGTGTTTCCCAAAGTGGGGCCCACGCCCCACAGGGGGGCAATTCAATTGCTAAGAGGGACAATTCGAAAATGTACTCGTCCAGAGTTTAAGTTAACCGTATGACGACTCTCAGTCGCTACTCGAAGCTGGGTAAATGTCCAGGATAAGTAACTTATGACCGCCATGTTAGTAGCCGTGATTTCATTGTTAGACGCTAGAGTTGAACTACTGGTTTTACTGGGCCAGCACTAAGCATTTCGCGCTATTTGTTCTGAATGGCGGGAAATGCTTAGTGCCGAGATCTCAGTTTCTGCAGTGTACGCTCAGCATTCGCTGTTGGTGTTAATTTGAAATAAGTGTCCGTTAAATTGCTGTAAAAGTCTCTTTGTTTTAAAACATATATACATTATACAAATATAAGTGATATATAAATGGTATGTAGTATTTGTTATAAATTTCAGTTTTAGAAGCATCGTTTTCCAGAAAAATTTGTCAAATGAAAAAGTTTTTTTTTTTTTTTTTTAGCGGTGGTGTAAATGTGCCATACATATTTAAATATGCATTTTTAGTCTACGTTTACTCCTGTTCATATTATTTTTTTAAATTTAAGTTTTTAATTGATCTTATATTTATTTATTTCAGCCCATTGTGAAATGAGTAATGCAAGCAAGAAAAAAATGTGTCAGTATTCGGAGGAATATTTAAAATTTGGTTTCATACCCGCTGTCCACGATGAACGGTCACCTTTTTGTCTTTTATGCCAACAATGCTTGACCAACGAATCAATGAAACGAGGTCGTCTTGAGGCACATTTGAAGGCGAAACATAATGTTCATATTAATTCCAATTTGAATTACTTTCAAACTTTAAAGAAAAATTTTGAAAAAGAGTAACATTAAAGTCTCTATTTACTGCTCATAAAGCAACTATCAATCGTACTCTTGAGGCTAGCTATCAAATTTCATTACTCAACGCTAAATCTGGGAAAAGTCATACTATAGAGGAGAATTTAATCAAACCATCAATATCAGCATTTCTTAAAACGGTTCTGGAAAAAAATGACAAAGACGTTAAAGCTATGCCACTAAGTACACTAAATAACAATACTGTTAGCAGAAGAATAGACGAAATGAGTGAGGATATTGATATACAACTTGTTGAAAAGCTGAAAACAAAATACTTCTCGTTGCAAACGGATGAATCAACTTTGAGAGACAGTGAGGCCGTACTTATAACTAACATAAGATGTATTGATAAAGGTCATTTTGCTGAAGAAATGTTGTTCTGTAAATCATTAAAAGGTACCACTACCTCCATATATATATATATATAGTATATATATATATATATATATATATTATATATATATATAATATATATATATATATATATATATAGAGAGAGAGAGAGAGAGAGAGAGGAGAGAGAGAGAGAGAGAGAGAGAGAGAGAGAGAGAGAGAAAATTACTTAGGTGTCAATAATATACCAATGGAAAATATAATAGCTTGTGCTGCAGATGGTGCTCCTAATATGATGAGGAAATAAAATGGTTGCTTAAAATTGATGAAAGATGAGAATCAGGAAATGCTTATTGTGCATTGTGTTATTCACAGGGAAAACCTGATAGCTAAAAACATTTCACCTGTTCTAAATGAAGTACTAAATTTAGTTATAAACTGTATCAATGCTATTAAAACTAGTGTCAAATTTGAACGTCTCTTCAAGTTATTTTGTGAAGAACAAAATGAAGACCATGTGAGACTTATACTTCACACTGAAGTAAGATGGCTGTCAAAAGGGAACTGCTTGAAAAGATTTATGGAACTATTTGATACTCTTAGTGATTTTCTAAGCGAAAAACCTGAAATGAAAAATCAGTTTACGGTCGATGGTGAAGGCATTTGTGAGTTATGTAGCCGATATCTTTGTAAAACTAAATATATTAAATAAACAACTTCAAGAAACAAATAAAACTCTTGTCGATGCAAAAGCGGAGATGTTTGGTTTCAATACCTTTACTGAATTATGTCAGACATATATTTACAACAAAAATTTTGAAAAGTTTCATTGGCTCCAAAAATGTGAAGTAACTGATACCGCTTTATATGTTATTGTCTATCATCTGAAAATTTTATCGGCTGATTTTTAAAAATAAAAGATTTTCTGATTTGAAACAAATTGATTTCCCAACTTGGATGATGCATCCAATGTTAGTGGATTTGTCTTATATTTCGAATATGCAGCATCAATAAGAACTCGCAGAAATGCAAAATGATGAGTCAATTAAAACTTTATTTAATATAAAAGGAGCAATAGCATGGCTTTGTGAGGAAACCGAAATCAAATATCCGAATGTGACCAAATGTGCAAGAGAACTATTGTTACCGTTTCCATCTTCATATTTAGCTGAATGCGGATTTAGTGCCATACATGATTTGCTGCTTTAAAAAAATATAAAAAATCGGCTGGATATAACAAAACGGAGAGACTTCAGACTGAAGTTAACTAAATTGGAACCTGACATAAAATCTCTTTGCAGGATGCATTAAGCGCAAGGATCTCGCTAAATTTAAATAATAAATAATTACTAATAATTAAAATAATATAGAAAAATCTTTCGTTAAGATTATTTTATACTTGAATTTCAGTTCTCCATTATATGTTTTGAAGAATGTACTTACTGTGTTTGCTCAATAATTTCCTAGTGATTTCTTCCTAACACCTATCATTCAAGTTTCTTTAGTGAACATTTCAGGTTTTGAATATTAAAGATTATGTATATGTTGGGAGGGGGGGGGCATAAGAATTTTAGAAAGGCTTAGGTGGGGCATAGCACAAAAAAGATTGGGAAACACTGTTGTAGACCGTGTGAGCTCATCGGCTGTACTATTGGCCAGGTCTATATAATGTAAACTGTGTGAGCTCATGGGTTGTACTAGTTGCCAGATATGTATAACGTAGATTGTGTGAACCCAAGCCGGCTAGGTGCACCCGGCTGTCAAACATATATCTTAACTCTAACCAATGTTTTTCTTAAGTGAATTTACACACAGAGGCCACAAACAAAATGTTACACGATTTATTGCCTGGCACATTTCGCTGCTTCTCGTAAGATACATACTGCAGATACATATCGCATGTAATTAATAAATGAATGAAACTTTAGTTGAAACACTTAAAAAACATAATTACTGGTATTTTTCGAATATGGAGCATTTGTTGTACCTTGTCTGTTTGCATAAAACAGGCTGGAAAGCCTAGTTGCTAACGCCTTACTATACTTGTGCAATCGTGTATTGTTAGTTTGATATAATATACAAAACATTGTCTCGTTGTTCACGTGATGGCCATAGTTTGTGAGTTGAGAAATCGACGAGGAGGTCGTTTTACAGTCTTTCAACTCCAGAGGGATTCCAGAAACCAGAGTTAATCAGTCTTCATGAATGACATGTATACCCTGTCCCGCGATATTGTTTTCTAGGGCTCGGGTACAAAGACCGCTTGCTCAAACAGTCGCCGTGTAGTCTACCAGCTATGTTTGTTTTTAAAAGTTCGAAAACACACCCTACGATATGTGAGGCGGACATTCGGACTCATGGCCTCCCATTGCCATCCACTAAATCACGCAATGAATTTGTGTTTTATCAATTGTTGTATAGATATTTCTTACATTGATTGTGTAGATTCTCCATATTTCTTACATTGATTGTGTAGGTGTTGAATATTTCTTACATTGATTGTGTAGATGTTGCATAGTTGTTACCTGACCCGGCCCGGCTTCGCCCAGTCCTTGGTGGGGAGCATCTCATTTAATTCATATAAGTAGTCATATAAGTTCCCGTTACAGACAGACAGACAGACAGACAGACAGACAGACAGACAGACAGATAGTCGGTAACGGGAACGGGAACTTATATGACTACTTATATGAATTAAATGAGATGCTCCACACCAGGAGCTGGGCAATGCCGGGCCGGGTCAGACAGACAGACAGACAGACAGACAGACAGACAGACAGACAGACAGACAGACAGACAGACAGTCGGTAACGGGAACGGGAACTTATATGACTACTTATATGAATTAAATGAGATGCTCCCCACCAGGGACTGGGCGAAGCCGGGCCGGGTCAGCTAGTATTGCATATTTCTTACCTTGATTGTGTAAATGTTGCATATTTCTTACCTTGATTGTGTAAATGTTGCATATTTCTTACATTGATTGTGTAGATGTTGCATAGTTGTTACCTTGATTGTGTAAATATTGCATATTTCTTACCTTGATTGTGTAAATGTTGCATATTTCTTACCTTGATTGTGTAAATGTTGCATATTTCTTACCTTGATTGTGTAAATGTTGCATATTTCTTACCTTGATTGTGTAAATGTTGCATATTTCTTACCTTGATTGTGTAGATGTTGCATATTTCTTACCTTGATTGTGATGATGATGTTCTTTTGATAGTTTAGATGTCCTATAGCTGTTCCCCTGATTGAGCAGATGTTCCATTTCTGTTTCTCTGATTGCGCAGATGTTCCATATCTGTTCTTATGATTGTGTTGATGTTCTATATTTGTTCCCATGATTGTGTAAATGTTCCATATCTGCCCTCTTGATTGTGCAGATGATCAATATTTGTTCCCATTATTGTGTAGATGTTCCATATCTGTTCCCATAAATGCGTAGATGTTACGTATCTGTTCACCTGATTGTGCAAATCACACATGCTGATGTTAACTATCTGTCCCCGTGATAGTGTAGATGTTATGAATCTGTTCCCATGATTGTGTAGATATTATGTATCTGTTCCCATGATTGTGTAGATGCCATATATCTGTTCCCATGATTGTGTAGATGTTATGTATCTGTTCCCATGGTTGTGTAGATGTTATGTATCTGTTCCCATGATTGTGTAAATGTTATGTATCTGTTCCCATGATTGTGTAGATGTTATGTATCTGTTCCCATGATTGTGTAGATGCTATGTATCTGTTCCCATGATTGTGTAAATGTTATGTATCTGTTCCCATGATTGTGTAGATGTTATGTATCTTATCCCATGATTGTGTAGATGCTATATATCTGTCCCCATGATTGTGCATATGTTATTTATCTTTTCCCATGGTTGTGTAGATGTTATGTATCTGTTCCCATGATTGTGTAAATGCTATATGTCTGTTCCCATGATTGTGTAGATGTTATGTATCTTATCCCATGATTGTGTAGATGCTATATGTCTGTTCCCATGATTGTGTAGATGTTATTTATCCTCTCCCATGATTGTGTAGATATTATGTATCTGTTCCCACGATTGTGTAGATATTATGTATCTGTTCCCGTGATTGTGTAGATATTATGTATCTGTTCCCATGATTGTGTAGATGTTATGTATCTGCTCCCATGATTGTGTAGATGTTATATATCTGCTCTCATGATTGTGTAGATATTATGTATCTGTTCCCATGATTGTGTAGATATTATGTATCTGTTCCCATGATTGTGTAGATATTATGTATCTGTTCCCATGATTGTGTAGATGTTATGTATCTGCTCCCATGATTGTGTAGATGTTATGTATCTGTTCCCATGATTGTGTAGATGTTATGTATCTGTTCCCATGATTGTGTAGATATTATGTATCTGTTCCCATGATTGTGTAGATATTATGTATCTGTCCCCAGGTGACGGACAGGCCGAGGATTACCAACCGGCCCGCCCCCCAGCAGCCCCTCCAGGTTATGACATGGGCCCGTTCGTCTACCTCAACCCTGTCACCTGCTCGCTCTTTCTCCTCATCCTGCTGGTCTTTCTCTGCATGTACATCGCCTTCATCCGCACACTGCGCAAATCTGTCTACGACATCCGCAAAGAGGTCGAGGTCAAGAGGTCAAGGGACAAGTTCCTTCACTGTGGGTGTGTCCAACAGAACGACAGGGATTACGTTGCTCCTTAGAGAGCTGATTGCACTATTGCATGATAGTCTTATCAAAACATGTACGGCTCAGTCACGATACTTTTACTTAGTGAGCCGAACCTATTTAATTCACTTCGTTTCAGTTCTTCCTGGGAAGTAAGGGTACTTTATATTTGTGTTTTGTCTGTCCAATTGATTGTGTGGCACCCTATGGCAGGGGTTTGTCTTTCCTCATCTCGTCAGCATTAAGTGTCATGCCGACAGGCGTGGGTGACCATACTTCTTCGCATATTACGATCCCCAACGGCAAGTATCAATTCGTGTGCTGACACCCTCCCGTTCCAGTACACAAATCTGTCAAAAATGTTCTCCCTTTGTTTTCCTTTATCTCTCTTTCCATAAATATTTCCAGTTGTCACAATATGTTCTATTTTTTGTATTCTCATAATGCGGTCCAAAAGATGAAAACTGTCGCTTTCGTATGGCTGTCCCTCTGACCTCACAATTTATACGTACACAAGTTTTCGTGACATTTCTCGTCTACACTAGTGTGGTCTTTCTGTCTTAGTGTCTTTCAAAGCGTAGAGGTTACTCATTTTGATTGTCCATTTAATATTCAGCATTCTTTTATAAATCCACATCTCTGAACCTTGCGTAGATTTGTGTCTTGTTTACTGTCTACAAGATCACAAGTACTGAAGTATTGGAAGATCAGGTTGTGTGACGGTTTATTCCATGCTCAGTCTTCGTAGACTTAGATAGATAGGACACATTAGAAGGATGGATGACGGTAGAATATCAAAGGACATCTTTTTTTTTTTGGCGAATTACAGATGGGTACAAGATTTCGGGGTTGGAGTCTACAATCGCACAAAGACGTGTGTAAGCAGGATATGTTTGATACAAGCATTGATAATGCACGTTAGGAGAAAGTCGACGCTGGTCGTGCATGTATGGAAAAGATCAGGAAATCGATTTTTTTTTTTAAGGAGAAAATGATTGCAGGTAGATCATACACTGAGCGTGTGAGAGGTCAGATGGTGCGTGATGGTGGAAATGGTCATGTGTTCACATACATCGATTATGGACAAATATTTACCGTGCGAATTGTTGTGATCAGTCACGTTTTCTACCGCAGTGGATTGTAATTATAATGCCTTTTTTGAAGCACAATGTAAAATAATATCGTCTGCTAAGACGGCAATGTGTCAGTACTAACTGTCCAGGTTTCACAGCCATGTTACAGCTGGTTCTGTGTAACAAGCAAGAATTTTTTTTCTGACTTTCGGTGACAATGATTTACTGCCTAAAATGGTTTTTATTATATAAAATGCAGTGTTTATTTAGGTGGGGAGGGGGTGGGGGCACCAGACTGGCGTTTATTATCCTTGGTTTCCGTACTTGCTCGAGGGTTCACAACCAGCTGCAGATAACCATCCATCATCCATCATGTGCCATGCCGGTAAGCGTGGGCGGTCATGTTCTGCCATCTCACTCGATCACCAGAGTCGTGGATCAGCTCTGTGTTCCTGTCTCGACCTTGCCACCAGGCCAAGCCATCCAGGTATTTACTTCTCGATCTTCCCCTTGGTCTCTTCCCTTCAATCTTGCCAGTAGTTACCAAGTTCTCCAATTCATTTCTTCTCATAACATGCCCAAAAAATTGTGACTGTCTACGTCTAATGACTCTAATCATTTACGATCTTCATTTGTTTCTTGAAGGTCTTGTTCGTTGGTTTTTCTATCTGTCCATGGTATTCTTTGCATTTCCTCAGAAACCACATTTCCACAGCCATTAGCTGTTTTTTCAGCTTGTCCACGCTTCACATCCATACAAAAGTATAGGTTCTATGTAGCATCTCAACACTCTTTTTCTCGTTTCAATTGATATCTTTTTGTTGGTCAGTATGCTTTTCATCTTGCTAAAGGCTACCTTCGCAATGGCAATTCTTGTTCTAATCTCTTCAAGGCATCTCCCATCAGATGTTATGACTGTGCCGAGATAACAGTATCGATTCACATTGTTTAAGACTATGCAGATAGCTCTAGTCAACAAATTGTCAAAAGTTATCTGTATCAGAATTTAAATTACACCATTTCTTATTGATTTTGACATGCTGATTTCAAATATCATAATGAAATTCACCAATTGGCTCTGCTTTTTTTAAATGATGAATTTACACTAAAGTAATACAATTAACGTATGCTTGTTTAATTCTCTGGGATGAACAGATAGTCTTTCTATTTTAATATTATAAAAATTGTGGTTACATACTTAATTAATCGATATTTCAACATAAAAATGATATATAACATAAAAACATTATTTACAGTTCATATATAATGTTTTAAAAAGGCACATTTGAATCAATTCCTTTATTATTCAGTCGTTGTTCGAGCTCCCTTCGCTCGCTTTTTGTAGTCAGTCGATGAGCTGTCCCTTGTCTCAGTCAAACAGTTATCAACAAGCATTGAAGAGCTCCAATTGCCTTTATACCTCGTCTCCATAGCAGCAATGTCTAGGTGAAATCGTTCACCATGCTCAGCACTGACAGCTTCACAGTTTGGCGTAAACAAATCCAGATGAGAATCCAGAAGATGTATTTTCAATAGTATGTTGCAGCCAAGACTCTTATACTTCAGAATGAGATTTTCTACAATTTTATTGTAATTATTAGATTTGTTGTTTCCAAGAAAATTATTCACCATTGACTTAAATGCTAACCATACTGTTTGTTCCTTCCCTTGTATCACGCAAAGGAACTCGTGATTATGAAGCAGTTTTGGCATTTGCGGACCAACAAATACTCCCTCTCTTATTCTAGCTTCCCTCAGTCTTGGAAATTTTATGATGAGGTATTTGAAAGCCGCATCTGTTTTCTCCATTGCCTTGACAAAGTTTGTCATGAGACCCAGCTGAATGTGCTAAGGTGGCAAACACTTGCTGCTGTCGACAAGTACTGGGTTCTCAACGTTCTTACTGACAGGCTGCGATGACTGCCTGATTGGCCGTCTTCTGATGTAATGGTCAGTTCGTGCACATCCGACTCACAGAGAAGCAACAGTACTTGGTTTATATAACCTGTAGTCCAAGCAAAAGAGTGGTCTAGATCAAATCAACAAGTTTTAATGTCATGTTAGAGTTTCAAGCACACTATAATTAGTTAAGATCAAATATTTTCATATCCGGCAGTCTGGTTTTATTTCCGATGGTAAGAGCGTCGGTCGTTCAGAAAGTCATGGGAAACAACCGAACTTAACATTGTTGTAAATCATAAACAGCACAAGATGCTGGGGCTGATTGCAACCTCCTGTAAAAGACATGCAAGAAATGTTTTAAGTCTGTAGTGTAGAGACATTTGAGTTGCCTTTGGTCTTTCCTCTTCTACCCTAAGCTGTATTGACACTCGGTGATATTGTTAAGCTTTTTTCCTTATAAGACAAAGTATACAAGGACATTGGTATAATGTCAGTCTATATCCATGTATGTCACAGTTACAGAGCACTTATAATTTTATATATGCGATTATACGCCAATAAATATGATATTAATCTAACACCCACTTGTCTTGTGTTAACTGCCCAGTGTTATTCCACTCGATGTTATGTCGTGAAGGTGCAACTCTTGTACTGGTTCATGTCGCTGTGTTGTTCTTGTAGTTACTGTAGTTATTGTCATTGATATTCCAAGAATCAACTCTTGCAGCAAACACATACCAAGCAACTCACCTAACGTTGATTCGTAACTCGACATGCTCATGCAGTGTTGGGAGTGGAGCGGCTTGAACCTTTAACGTCCACCTCTATTCCAGCAGGGCTAGTTCGTTACACTGTGTGGACGATAGGTATTTGTAGAAAATAAGGAAACAATGCGATGCTATCCCTGACTCTGGGATAGTGGATCGGACATCTAGCTTTCTCGGACAATTGGATGCTGTCCTTGACTGGCCGTGGTATAGTGGATCGCACATCGAGGTTTTTTCGGACAATAGGGGAAAAATAGGAAGACTCCTGTGTACGCCGCGCACTCTAACAATCTTTCGGTGGTTGAAATGAAGAAGAGAAAAAGGCGACCAAACCGCTGCCGGAATCACGTATCCAGTTAGAGAACCTACCAACAGAAGAATATTTATGGCATGTGTGAAACAAACATCTGGATGCTAGCATTGGATTCCAGGGGAAGGAGAGCTCTATATGTCAGTCACCGTGAAGATGGTACACCAACATCCTGTGACAGATGCAAGTCTTTCTCCTAGCCTAGACGACTTGGAGGCCAAGGCGTCAGACTTAAGGCTTACAATTCAATCTTCCAGAAGCATCACAACCAGATCACCATCCAGCCGACTGTCGTGGCTCCTTGCCGACTTGGCAGACGATAGTTTGTTGCGTTGTGCTCGAAAAACAGGGCATGATATATACAACCCATGGCAGAGACCAAAGATAGAGTTATACCTCTCTATAGCACAAAGCCTGGGCTGAATTTATAGACCATGTATTGCACATGCAGTATGATACCTCTCTCGGTCTGAGTAGTTTACTCCAGAGGAAAGATAACACCATACATCTTGATCAAGACTAGCTGCAGAAGCTGTAGGATCAGCAAAGCAATGCTCTAACTGTCATCAAATTCACCACAGAAATTTCTACCACCTCTGTCAATTTCCTTGACACCACCATTAAGTTAAACTCTACAGGCCTCACGACCTCCGTGTACTATAAACCTACTGATGCTCACGGTTTCCTCCTGTACAGCTCATCCCACCCCAAAAGCTACAAAGATTCCATCCCATATTCCCAGCTACTCCGCCTTCGTCGCATCTGTCAGGACGATAATGACTTCCTCGAGAGAGCCCACGAAATGCTGGACTTTTTCGCAGACGGTCCTACCCAGAGGACGTCTTGTCGACAGCTTTCAGCCGCATAACCCAGGTCTCGCGGGGAAATGTCCCTCGCCAAGCATACGCGACCTCCGAACAATGAACCCAAGCTTATCCTCACCTTCCACCCACATGCCTATGCCATCAAGCACATTTTCCGGAGACACTGGTCCATCTTGGAATCCGATCCTACCACTCGTGAGGTATTCTCCAATGGCCCCAGGGTAATTTTCCGCCGTAACCAGAGCCTCAGAGACCACCTTGTGCATAGTCGCCTCCCCACGGTTACTTCATCCGTGGGCACATTCGAATGCCATCGTAGGAACTGTCTGACATGCCCATACGTTGTTCAGACACCAGAGATTGCATTTCCCCGAGGTACCTTCACCTTGAAAGATTCTTTCACTTGCACATCCCGCAATCTGATTTATGTTATCATCTGCAAACGATGTGACATGAAATACATTGGCCAAACGGGCAGACGTTTTGCGGATCGTTTCAGGGAACACCTCAGGGACATCAATCAGGGCGCTGACAAACCTGTCCCCAACCATTTCAATTCCTCCAACCATAATGGAACCGACGATGCATGTGTCACCGCATTAAAACCCTGCTTCTCCAATAGCTGGGTCAGACTTAAAATTGAATGCCAACTAATCAACAATCTGGGATGCATCCACCCAGCCGGAATTAATACGGTTGTGGACGCTACAGTATAACTGTGGCATCTTCCCCAATTGTTCACACTATCTATCACTATGCTGCCCTCCCCCCATATCTAGACTTAATTGTCCCACTTTCCTATATTTTCATAGCAGTACTCAGAATGGACAAGTCAAGACTCCCCTACCAAGCCCTCATATGGTCACCAGTAGGGAAAAGAAAACGGGGAAGACCAAGAGAGACCCTGCGTAGAACCATCATTAGAGAAGGCTCATTCAATGGCCAAGTAAATATCCAAGATCTACAACAGGTAGCAGCGAACCGCCAGGCATGGAGAGACAGGACTTCTGCCCTATGCACCGCCTTAGGCTCAAGAGGAAAGACTAAGACTAAATCCTTTTTGGCAACCCATTTTTAATTCATCTGGCCAAGTCACCTTTTCGGCCTCACATGGCTAAGTTATAGATCGTGTGTTAGTGTATTGTGGTCTTTCGTTTGCTGTATCTCGTTGTTAGCTGTGTTGTCATTGACAAAGATTCTGAGAATCGAAACGTATGTGTGTCGTATTGTATGCGTTCGTGTGTATTTTATCTTATTTTTATTATTCATTTTTATATTTATTGAGTGCTTCTGATTTCGGATTTTTCACCTGTATTTCGCGACACGTGGATCTCCTTGTAAGGTATGTGCAACGTTTGTTGATGTTTAGTTCGTTTTTTCTCGCAGGAGTTTAAAATACCTATTTGTTTCCATTTCATATTGTTATATCCTGCTGCAGCCGCTGCTTTTTCTCTCTAACTGTCAGCTTGTCGGAGCTTCGATTCTAGACTAAGTTGCCGACCAAAAGGTCCTGATCTGCCTCACCATGAGATTTAGTTTTTAGGTTGCATTTCTTCGCACCAGGATATGGATTGTACAAACCCAGTTGCGCTCCTCGGCCGGAAGCCGTTACACAATGTAGGGTGTCGAGTTGGGTGAGCGGAGCCCAACATTGGGCGCCAACAGAAAGCAGGTAGTACCGTCTACTGTCATAGGGTAGCTCAGTCTATCTGACTATGACCTGACAAAAAGACCAACCGACTACTAATGGCCGTTATAGGTAGAGCAGAGCTGGCTGGTGTAAGGCGGCGTTGTTTGCTCATGATGTTTGTGATGATTTCATTGAAAATATCATCAACTTCTGACTGCAAACTTATCACCTGTAACCATCAAATTCTGACTGTGAACGTATCACATGTAACCATCATCTTCTGACTGTGAACTGGTCACCTGTAATCATCATCTTCTGACTGTGAACTTATCACCTGTAACCATCATTTTCTGACTGTGAACTGGTCACGTGTAATCATCATCTTCTGACTGTGAACTTATCACCTGTAGCCATCATCTTCTGACTGTGAACTGGTCACCTGTAATCATCATCTTCTGACTGTGAACTGGTCACCTGTAATCATCATCTTCTGACTGTGAACTGGTCACCTGTAATCATCATCAGGATTACGACAGCTCTAGCTCAAAGAACCGTGGCGATGAGATTTGGTAAATGTGCACTAGTCCTGGTCTACCACAGCGGTTACATCTGTTCCAGATTCTCTTCCAAGAATGTACTAGTAGCATAACGAGAGAACAAATAAGTGGCAGTGGCAGGACATTGTCCTATTGCTGATTACGTGGTTGTGTGCCGACAAGTGAAGGACAGACATGTTAAGGACCTTCAGAATGAGCGCGAGCGAGCAACTAATGGTATGATGCTTCTGAATGCAATTTGCGGTAACCTAGTGGCTAGAAGCTCCCCTGCCAGCCCGCTGCTCATGGGTTCGAATCCTCATTACAGCAGAGTTTTTTTTTAAATTTTAATTGACCTAGGCCTCTTGGTCGTCTCAGCCTAAACTGGGTACCAGGAACTACCTTGGGAAGTTATGTTGTCCGGCATGATATTGATGACATTACCCAGTGAGTGCAGATTGACCTATAATATAACCCCAGAAGCATCTATCTATCCAGTCCGTGGTACGGCGTGTGAAAGATCCTTTACATCAGCTGTACAGCGGGAATAATGTAACGAACATTGAGTGGGTAACCAAAGGATCATTATATCCACCTGATACCTCACGTGGCGTGTGTTCGATCCTTGGTAGGAACAGGGTTTCTTTCACATCAAATCTTAGTCTGTAGACAAACTGCGACTGCTCTGGCAAGCGACCTGTGCCCTCAAGCCAGAAACAATTCTCTCGAATTGCGTCCTTAACCGCATCACCACAGCGATATTTCCTGAAACCCGAGGATTGAAGGCAAGTGGTTTGAGGCACTGATGATTTTAGTCGTCTAATCAAAAAGTAGTCTTAATAGCGTTAATGTAAATTATACAATGAAATACCGCGTTAATTCCACGGCAGATACTTTCCTAGGGGTGTCAGATGATGGTCTTTCACATATTGTAGGTCATGGCTGATTGAGATGGGGTTACCAGTCCCTGTCGCTTGTCTTCACTTGAAGACTGGAAGGGACGGGGGTACCTACGGCTGGCTGAGACGAAATTTTTAAAAAGGGGCGTAACCGGTACGAAACTGAAATTGTTCACCAAAAATATCTTAAGAAAGCGAAGTTACTTCCCATGATTCATACACTGAAGGTTATCTGTCTGTTAGTCGGTCGGTTGCTAGGTTGGTGGCTCGATAGGTAGGTCGATTAGCTGATTAAACTACTGTACACTTAGTGTTCACTCTCAAGTCAAATGCCTTGGTGCCTAGATCTGAGCGCTGGAAGGTGCTTGCGTCTATCGGAGTGAGCTTGATGTTGACACTGCTGGAGGCTGACGCTAGACCGTCGTCTTGTCCTTTCACTGTCTTGTCCTGACACTGCTGGAGTAGGACCCTAGACCAATGTCTTGTCCTGTCATTGTCTTCTCATGTCACTGTCTTGTCCTGCCACTGCTGGAGGCTGACCATAGACGACTGTCTTGCCCTGTCACTGTCTTGTGATGTCACTGTCTTGTCCTATCACTGTCTTCTCCTGTCACTGTCTTGTCCTGTCATTGTCTCCTCCTGTCACTGTCTAGTCCTGTCACTGTCTGGTCCTGTTACTGTCTGGTCGTTACTCTCTAGTCCTGTCACTGTCTAGTCCTGTCACTATCTAGTCATGTCACTGTCTAGTCCTGCCACTGTCTTGTCCTGTTACTGTCAGGTCCTGTTACTGTGTAGTCCTGTCACTGTTTTCTCCTGTCACTGTCTTGTCCTGTTACTGTCTGGTCCTGTTACTGTCTGGTCCTGTTACTGTATAGTCCTGTCACTATCTAGTCCTGTCACTGTCTAGTCCTGTCACTGTCTAGTCCTGTCACTGTCTAGTCATGTCACAGTCTAGTCCTGTCACTGTCTAATCCTGTAACTGTCTAATCCTGTCACTGTCTAATCCTGTCACTGTCTGGTCCTGTCATTGCTGAGATTTGAACCCAGGCCCTTGTCTTGCTTGGTTGATCTTACCATTTTCCCGAATAAACCAGTTGACACTACGATCTCTTGAACCTTTAACCTAACTGTTATCTTCTCGATCTTTCTTCTTCGCCTTGTCTTCTATGAGAGCACATCAGTGCCTGTTTATTTCTAATCAGTGCATTTAGCTGATCGTGAAAGGATGATGTTTTCTGTTGAAACTAGGTAATTAACTTGCTTGTTTCCGGATCCGGTCAGGGATATGCACTACTGACGAGCTCAAACGAGGGCGAAACTCGAGTATAGTGCTTCCACATTGACGTGGATAGGCCTTAGGCTCATACCAGAATACGATCAGTGTTGCCAGTAGTGGGTTGTGCTCAATATTTAAAATTAACTGTCTGTTTATATCTAGCATAAAACTAGGTAGCTAACTGTCTGTTTATATCTAGCATAACACTAGGTAGTTATATTTTTCTATAAATATCTAACAGAAACTGTGTAGTTGTATTTCTGTCCAGGTCTGTGAATAAATTACGTGTATTATGTAAATATCCTGTAAAACTAGTGATATTAGGAGGACGAATAAATTACGAGCTGCTTGTACAGTGATGTGAATGCGGTTAGCTTGTCTTGTACTGACAGGCAGACAACTGAAGTGTCCTCGGCTCCCAGGCCGGTGTGACAGAATGTGATGAAGTGCCCTGTCAGTTGTGCCCCTCTGTGGTTTAAGAAACGGGTCTTTTATCCCTCAGTTACCTGGTCCTAGATAACCAGTGGACGTCGGTGCTCTTCATTCATCCTCGGATGTCATACTGTTGTATCGGTTCGTTATCTGTCTGTACAGGACATAGCGGCTGAGAGGTTTGACACCATGAAGCTTTCTCGCCCGACGGCGGTCTAATGGGTCCGTTCCTCACGCCGGTCAGCTGGACTGAGATTTTAACTTCTCATTCAGAAAGCAATGGCAAACTACTGAAAGTAACATTGTCCAGCAAATCACAAACAGCCAACAGTAGCTAGGGTTGATAACAACATCCTGCAAAGGACATGCAATTGTTGTTTTTCTGTTTGTATGTCTGTCAACACCTTGTGCCAGGTTTATTGAAAGACAGAAGAGAAAATGGTTTGGCCATGTCGTTAGAATGCAACACCATCAACTACCAGCACTGGCCTTACATCAAAGATCATCTGCGACGAAACCAAGAGGACGTCCAAAAAGAACATGAATTGACGACATCAAAGACATTGTACAACCACACGAAATGACACTATCCAGTGTCGCCCATCGGGTGCTGGAGAGAAAATTATTCCTCCCCACGACGCTTGACGGCAGAAGTGGAAGATGATGATGATGATGATGATGATGATGATGATGTCTGCCTATTTATCTGTCTGTCTATCCATCTGTCTTTCCGTTCTTCTATCTGTTTGCCTACCTAACATTTCATATCCAAATATGAGGTTTCTTTTTACTCTTCCTCCTCCTCTTCTTCTACTTCTTCTTCTGCTAATACATCGTCTTCTTCTTTCCTTTATACTGATCCAGTCCTGGTGTATGTAAGCGAATGATGGACATATAAGCAACATGAAGAATTATATGGAAGCTGCGGTGAGAACACTATAGGGGGAATAAGAGGAGTAGTGCATATAACTTGAAAGAAGATACTCGCCTCAGGAGAGAGCAGAATGTTATAGCACATGGTATGTTTATTTTCCAGCCAAAACAACCAGCCAAACAGAAACTGTAACAACACCGCATGAAGAACAGAACACAGAATAATAACCAATGGCACATTAAACCATTAAAGAACTCCTACTTGAGGACGATCAATTACTAATAGCAAAATCAGAAGCTGAACTATAAGTCCACATAGAAATAGATAGTCTATACGAAGTGTAAAGAACATAACATGAAAATCAGCATCAGTAAAACAGAGGTAATGACTATAACTAAAGAAGACAAATCAACAAAGAGTCATCTTAACGAACATCCGCTGAAACAAGTACAGAGGTTCAAGTGCTTACGAAGTATAATATCATCAAATGGCAAATCAGAAGACGAGATCGAAAATAGGTGCAATAAGGCAAATCTACTCATTGGACAAATGGCACGAATACAAAAAACAAACAGGTATCTTTAGATACTAAATAAGCATTCTACAACACAATCTTCCTACCAGCTCTGCTACAAATGTCAAACCTGGACAATGACAGAAAAAGAGAGAGAAAAAATTACAATAACGGAAATTATATTTCTGAGAAGAATACTCAGTGTATCAACAAGAGAGAAAATCAGAAATGATGATATCAGGACTAAATTGGGGGTTATACTTGGGCTAGATTTTATTAGAAGTTAAGTAAGTTAAATGGTTCGCCACATAAATAGGCTACGAATAACAGTATATCACAACAAGCAATGATTTACAGACTAAATGGAAGCAGAAGAAGAAGCCGACCATGCAAACGATGACAGAGGGAATAACAGATTCCATGGAAATCTCGATATATGAAGCCAATAAACAAGCACTCTCCCGCTGTTTACACTTCACCTCGGCACCCCAAAGTACAAGAGGAACAAGATGAGACGAGATATTCATTTTCACTTTAGCTGGTTTTGTGATCTTCACTCACATACAACCAGACGGACGCAAGCTCGTGACAAACAAAAGGATGTAAGCTCGCGTACAAACAGGCGAATATAACTTAATATATAAATAGCTGGACGCAAATTCATATACACACGTGCTGGTACAAATTCATATACACACGTGCTGGTACAAATTCATATACACATACATAGGTACAAATTCATATACACATACATAGGTACAAATTCATATACACACGTGCTGGTACAAATTCATATACACACAATTAGGTTACACATTCATATACACATATATATTTACAAATGCATATACACAAGGATGGGTACCATTTGATGATATCTACTTCTACTCACTAATTCTCTGTGTGCCAATCAATACCTGATGTATTTATTTCTCATGCTGTGTGTATTGCATACAGAATTACCTTCACAAACCCGGGTGGCTTGTCTGCAACATCTATTCACGGAAATGGGAGTGGGTGACAGCAATCCCTTGACAAGGTAATGATAGCCACTTTGCTTAAATGGACTTCACAGTAGCCCAAAGTTCACAGTACATAACGGATGTGCTCCGCAACAGAACTAACTACCCATGAATACAGTGACACTACTATCACTCACATCGACATTTGTGGTTTAGAGCAGTGAACAGTTTTACACTGCTGGATCTGAAATCAGCCGATTTTAAAGCAGACGGATTTGTGTTGAGTTTCACCATGGTGTGAGCGTCGGTCAAGCACTGACAAACTAATGAGCATACAGTGGCTTACAAAATGGCATACAGCCAAATAATGATGGGGTTGATTGTGACGCCAAGTGAGGGACCTGCAGCTAACTTTGAACTGGCGGTTATGGAAACTCCGTTAGCGCAGTGGTTAGTACACTTGCTTGCCGGCCGTGTATTCAAGCGTTTGAATTCACGGAGATTTTTATTTGACTTAGGGTGTCAGGCCGACCCAGCGTAATATATGCACTAGGAAACTTTCTGGGAGGTAAAGGTGCTCTGTGTGACACTGAGCACATCATCCATCTAGCGCAGTCTGGTCTATGAAATGTGGTACTCGCACCATATACCTAACACACCTCAAGGCATGAGCAAGGGTATCTTACATTTTAACGAACGAATATATTGGTGACCTTTATCTTTCAGAAGTAGGAGAAGACTACTTAATGTATTAAGAATGGAGCAACTAAGAAGAGAAGACACCAGGACTAAAGTGGGGGTTTAAGCAACGCTTGATTTTATCAGAAAACAGCAAGTGGAATGGTTCGGCCACATAACTAGGCTATCAACTGACAGTGTACCACAACAAGCAGTGATGTACAGATCAGATGGAAGTAGAAGAAAAGGCCGACCATGTAAACGATGGACAGGCGGAATAACAGAATCCTTGGAAATCTTGATATAAGAAGCCCATAAACAGGCACTCTCCCTCTGTGTATGCCTCACCTCGACACTTCAAGGTACAAGAAGAACAAGTTGAGATGACGACGATGATGATGATGATGATGATGATGATGATGATGATGATGATGATGATGATGATGATGATGATGATGATGATGATGATGATGATGATGATGATGATTGCTAGAATGTGTCTTAATAAATTCAAATATAACTCAGCAACGATACATGGTCCAGGGTGTGACACGAATTCCAACAACTTCTTGAAGCATGCAAAATTAACGGCAATGACAAACTTGAAGGCCGGCAATCATATCGTTGAAGGCATAATTTATTAGCCCAACGGTCAAGGCTGTCGCATCTCAACAAGATCAATGAAAATTGACAATTTATGTTTACCGTGTCTGTTATTGCCAGACGGGCCGGTAATTATAATAGGTAATATATAGTTGGCCGGTCTCTCTGGCCGAGGGGTTACAACACTTTCTCCGTAATCCCGTTTATCACGCAGAGTCTCGGAGCGGGCGAGAGCTGGGAACGGTTCGACCCCCGCTGGTGACTTGCGGGATAACTGAGCCGACCGCTCAGAAAGCAATGGCAAACTACTGAGCGTAATCTTGCCAAGAAATCAACATACAGCTGAAAGATGCTGATGTTGACAGCGATGTCCTGTAAAGGATATGCAAACAAACAAAAAAAAACATATATATATAGTTGACTATGCTAGACCGTTATGATTATCAAGTCCATGTCGCTGTCCTTCTGTCATTCCTAAACTGGATAGATTTCACCTTGCCGTGACGTTCTAAGTCCCGTTTTGATATTTCTGATATATTCACATCGGTCCATCGATTCTCGGGCTGATATATATCGTTCATGAATATTCTCGTTATCCTCTGCAATATGTGTTGGCCATGATAACGTTGTCCTGCCAGTAAATATCTTCTCACGTTCCAACTAATCTAAACGTGCAGCCTCCTTGTTCGAGCTCTAAGATCTGACTCTTTGTTGTTGTTGACTATTTCTCTGACGTCTTTTCCTTTCTACGTCAGCCTCCTAGTTTCTTATAAGATTTTCTTCGCGATTTTCTGTTTGCTCTATTTTGCGTCATTTCATCTGCGCTGCTACTTGGCAATGATGATGATGATGATGATGATATATTGGCTAACGGCTTCTTTATTTCCCAAAACTGTCTACAGTCCAATACACTTTCACTGACTTAACACTGTATACCCGAGACCTTATTTTAAATCAATTAGCATAACTAAACGCAATAGAAAAACTCTGAAAGCAAACAGAGCCCAACAGGCAAGTATTGTCACCGTTACTGTGTCAACAAAACATTGTATTGCGCTGTCTGCGCCATGTGCCCTCTGACCTCTTGCTAGCAAATATTCAGATAGTTTAAAACTAACACTAGGAGCCGTTACAAAAGGACACCAGGGGAAGATGGGAGGGCTTAATACACAAGGTTATATTGTCGAGTAGTGGGGCCTTTCACTGAATACAGTTTCCAGGTCTGACTAGCGGCAGTTTAGTGAATCTGTCACAAGGTTTAAATGGGTTTTTTACAGGTAAGAGGGTGGACTTCATTGCATCGGGTTGTATCCCATATGGCTGGGTCTATTTCCGCAGGGTGGCCTGCTGAAAGTGTCGCATCAAGACCGGACTCCATGGCTCCAGCGACGACCCACGAGGAGTCTCCAAGAAAGTTGTACTCGTGAACCGGAAACGTAGCCCGGCATTAAACCCACGACCTTCGAAGCGTGTGCAGATAGAGTAACCACGTGGTCACGGAGACTCCCTCAAACCATGAT
The DNA here is from genome assembly GCA_014155875.1 of Cepaea nemoralis. Classification (NCBI taxonomy): domain Eukaryota; kingdom Metazoa; phylum Mollusca; class Gastropoda; order Stylommatophora; family Helicidae; genus Cepaea; species Cepaea nemoralis. Next base: position 329,789 of record JACEFZ010019439.1, read on the forward strand.
GTAAAGACAGCCGTACCCACCAGACACTTACCCTTACCCTTAAATGATCCAGTACAATTTCCTTCTATCCAGTGAAGCAGACAATTACTCCCCCCGCTCTCGACCACACAAAATACCTGAACACATTTCACTCAATTGGAGTGCCTTCTACCCGACGTCGGCGCTATATTCCCTTCCGGCACATGTTTGTTTCTCTCCAAGAGCGCTCTGTGTTTGACTTCCAGGCCGCTGTATTTGCAGAAGTAACCAAACGGATTGGCCCTTTTAGTTGAAGCTATTTCAGTCTGATGACGCAAATGTGTGGTTGTGAAGACAACAGACGTGATTCCCAAGGTGTCCTGTCGGTGACAGCGTCCTCGTGGGGTAAACAGATTTCCTGTAAAATGTAACATTTGTAACGGGCGATGGGTTTGTTTGCCAAGCAGGGATTTGTTGAGTGTATTGGTTGGGTTATTTATAGCACAAGTAAGCTGGCGGGTGTGTATGCCTCTGACAGGTTCTTCATGCTATATTGAGGATACAAAGAAGCGAACTATATAATTGAGTTGAGATCACAGAATTCGGGACATACACAAACTTGCTTAGTTCTCATCTTCAACAGCCAGTGAAGAGTACCAATACTAATGGCATCATTTGTAGTTTAATTGTGTGTCCGTCTGGCCTTTCCTCGGAGTACTGACTATCGGTCAGGTCATCTGGTCACTCCATGCCGTTCCATTCTGTACACCACCCACTAGCCTGCAAGTTAAACTACCATTGTTGTGTGGTTTGGTGATTGGATGAGCGGGTGGGTGGTTGGTTGGCTGGCTGGTTGGCTGGCTGGCTGGCTGGCTGATGGGCTGACCGGTCTGTCCGTCGGTTGGTCGGTCGGTGGATGGATGGTTGGCTGGCTGGCTGGCTGATTGAACAGTCGGTCGCTTGATTGGTGGGTAGGTTAGATGGTGAGCTGTGAGTCATCTAGAAGATTTTAAATCAGGTTGACTGAGGGCTTGCACCTATAGGCATGATGTTGATCTGGGCCCCACAAAGGGCTTGCTTGCACTATAAGGCGTGAGACGGGTCTGGGGACTTGCCACTGACATGTAATAGCAGTGACTTATTGCGTCAGATACTCTTTGTCTTCTGAAATGCAGCATTTGCTTGATGTGTCCTCTTGATCTCTGTCACGCATCTTCCATCTGATTGCCTGTAAGTATTTACCTTTATCAACACGGTAAAGCATTTTCCCTTTAAATGTTACATCACATTCTGGGGTTATCTATTTCTTTGTCTAACCATTGTTTCTGTTTTCTTGGTATTCAAGGAGAGTCCCTTCTTTGCGCTCTCTGTTCCTTCAATTTCCAATAATTGTTGTAGATGTTTTGCTTTTTCTGGCATCAGTAACACGGTATTGGTGGCGAAAAATTAAAACAATATACAGTATACCTTTTGAATATTGTAGTAATAGTAATTAGTGCACAAAAGAATTCAGGAACTTACTAATAAAAGAACAAGTACATCAACAGGCTGTCTAAAAACTAAAGATGGCAAAATCATAATAGAAAAAGATCAGATTCTACATGTATGGACAGATTATGTGAAAGACCTGTATAATGATAACAGAGAGGAACAGTATGCTATTAGATTTAATAATGAAGGACCAGCAATTTTAAAGATGGAGGTTCAAAATGTTATTAAGCATATGAAAGCTGGCAAGGCCCCCGGTGCAGATAACATCACAACAGAAATGATTAAAGCTTTAGAAGAATTTGGACTAGAGCAAGTCACTAGACTGCTGAACACATTATATGATACTGGAGATATACCTTCTGAATTATGTAATTCTGTATTTATTGCAATCCCAAAGAAATCAGGAACCTTAGAATGTGATCAACATAGAACAATTAGTATAATGAGTCACATCACAAAGATTTTGTTACGAATTATCATGCAAAGAGTGAGGAAGAAAATACAACCTGAAATAGGGGAAGAACAATGTGGTTTTGTAGAAGGAAAGTGTACAGTAAATGCTGTAGTATATGCTGCGAACAGTTATTGAACGTGCTTTAGAAGTAAACAAGGATATAATCTTTGCTTTATTGACTACACAAAGGCTTTTGATAGAGTTAACATGTCAACATTGTGGATATGCTTGCAGATCTACAAATTGATGGGAAAGACATTAGACTTATAAAAAACATATATTGGAAACAACAAGCTGCCATAAGGATTGATAATGAAGTAGGACAATACCAACCTATTAAGAGAGGTGTTAGGCAGGGATGTGTAATGTCTCCAGATCTTTTTTCCCTATACAGTGAAAATATTTTCAGAAATGTAGAAGACCTAAATGGAATCAGCATTGGAGGACGAAACATAAATAACATTAGATATGCAGATGATACAGTATTGATTGCAGACAATGCACAGGATCTGCAACAATTAGTAGACGCTGTGGTTGTACACAGTGAGCAGCTGGGGTTGGAATTAAATTGTAGGAAGACACAGGTTATGGTCGTCACTAGGAAGAACGAAGCACCACAATGTAATATACAAGTAAATGGGAATATTCTTAAACAAGTGAATCGGTTCAATTATCTCGGAACAGTCATAACATCTGATGGCAGATGCCTTGAAGAGATTAGAACAAGAATCGCCATTGCGAAGTAGCCTTTAGCAAGATGAAAAACATTCTGACCAATAAAATGATGTCAATTGAAACGAGAAAAAGAGTGTTGAGGGGATACATAGAGCCTGTTCTTTTGTATGGATGTGAAACTTGGACAATGAGCAGTCAAGCTGAAAAACATCTGATGGCTGCAGAAATGTGGTTTCTGAGGAAAATGCAAAGAATACTGAGACAGTATGCTTTCATTGTCTCTAGGCGCCTGAGTTTACTGGAAAGCATTAACTGGGATATTTTTGGTTCGACAAAGAGTTCACCGACCAGTAAGTTCAAAATTAGTAGTGAGTGGTCGGGCAATGACTCTAGTGCAGCCCGCTGACCGACAGCTTACCTCTCGTTGTTAGTAGAATAAGAAATTCAGGAAACATGAAGCCGAACTTAGCATAGGAGCTGTCAAATGAGCAAGAAATACAACGGATTAGACTAGATATATGGGAACGGACACGCCCAATGAACCAAACCAGGCGAAGGCAGAAAAGGTAAGGTCTTCGACCGCAAGCTATAACCTAGTGGTGTCAAGGGATCTAGAATAAAGCGGATTAAGTAGAATTAATTATGTGGTACAGCTAAAAGATCTGATTGGGTAGCCCTTCGCGGCAAGGAGGAGCTATGTCACGTGATGCCAGAAAGAACCGCCAAATTAAGCGGTATATATATACGCGGGACAGAGAAGCATTTGAGGAGATAAGCGAGTTCTAGACAGCCGAGTGCAGATACTCGAAAGGCTGTTGAGACCAATAAGACTGTGGCAACTCTGGTCGGGCAGATAAACCCGAGGACCAAGAGAAAGCACGGACTTAAGTGTTGGAAAAAGAACCGCCCTAAAGAAACTATTGATTGCTATTGTCAATTGCAATCATTAAGGAAAGTCATACAAGACTAGAGTGGGCTAAGAGGACACACGTTTGATGGGATCATCCAGAGGACTGCGTCGAACAAAGTTGGAAGGAGCCTGACTTTATTGGAAAGTGGCGAAATCATTCTGACACGGGCGGTGATCAGACAAAAGCACCCGTAGGCAGGCGAGCAATTATCCACTGGACAGGACTCCTACGTAAGTTGGTTAATTTTAATTAGAAATCTATTAGTCTGTAGTCGGGCGTGGGTAATGGTACTTAGGTTTAGGAAGCGTTGGCAAACTACAACTGACAGATAACGGGATTAACTGCGACGTTCTATAAGGAGGTAAAGAATACGTAACTAACTATTCAACCAAAACTCGCAGTGGCTAATTACGAAGTAGAGATATGAGCGCCGAAACCATGATAGGAGTGATTAGTTGCAAACGGTATTAGCGGCCTCAGAAGTCCCCGAATTATTTCTCAATCAAAATGTAAACACGGCGAGTACGAGACGCGACCACTGGGTCAAGCCATTCAATGAGGCCAGGTGAATACAGCGGATGAATGGACCGCGCTTGGAGCAAAGCCTGCAGATGAAAGAATGTGCTTGTATTGTTGCCGGCCTGGCAGAGTTGAATCGGGGTCAGGCTGCGGCGGAGAAAATAGAGCATACAACTGGTTAGCAGTACAACCTAAAAGTAGCGGGTTCGGACCTTCATGGAGAATCGGGGGTAAAAGGCTTAAATGGCTTTAATACTATAAGGCGAGATAGGGAAATAGAGAGCGGTGAATAGATACATACAGACGACGCATGAGGGGAGCTGAAGTCATTATTGATCAATTGCTATGTTTATGGTGTGTTGATTGTTTTGTGATTAATGACAGGGGGAATTTATGTTGTTGAGAATGAATATATACATGCTGTGAAGACGATGATGGTGCCAATGATAAGGAGACATGGCCCTGGTACATGTCACTGGCGTATTGTGTTGTCAGCCTCGGGGACAAAAGTGTTGTTGTTGGGGTTTACCTGATGTAGTTGTTGAGATGTGACGACCAGTTATCAGCTGTTGTGTTATGTGTCTGGCGCGGGGAAACCCGGCCAGTGTGGGCAAGCGGATCAGGAGTTGTTGTTTAGGGTTGTCCCACTGCCGAGTTATATGTGTCTGTCCGCTGTGGGAAGGCTATCAGTGTCGGCGTGGGTATTGTATCAATGTCACATGATTATTACACATGGTGAAGTGTTTGGGGGTTCATGGGTTGATGTTGGCATCGGGGTACACTGGTTGATGGTGTACGACCGCCCGGGCAGGGATGGAATATCTCTTACCCGATGTCAATACACGTAGCTGGAAGACGAAGGTGAGCAGTAGGTTGTTGACACCCGATGATGCTGTTCACATAGTCAAAGGTGTCTTTTTGTTCAATTTTCAGGTTGTTGCTTGATCGATTGCCTGGGTAAACTAGTGGGCGGTCATTTGACGGTGGAAGTTGGTTGTGTGCATCTTTAGTAGATTTATATACTTTCTTGTCAGACTTGCGTACTTTATTATTATATTCCCCTGATTGATATGTGACTAGTTATTGGTTTAATTGCGTGCAATTCCTTAGTTTGATGGTATTATCTTGATGCTAGCTACCTGACAGCATTCTTCCATAATTGTTTGAATTGTTTACCGCACGACACTTTGTATACTTTGTAATGTCTTTTGAGAAGCAAATAAACTTGATTCAGTGTTAGCTTATTCTTCTTAGTGCCTGTACTGTGCTTGTCGGTTAGGATAGTGTTGTATTCGTGACCTGCGTACCTGTATACTTGTGAGGTTGGTAGATAAAACCAAGGGTAATCACAAATCAGTGGTTATCTCTACAACCGGAAGACGGACAATCTTTATCTTTCAATTCCTTATTCTCTCCTCCACTTCTCTCTCTCATCTCTCATCTTCGTGCTATCACAAAATTGGCGCTGCGGAACAGGATTCTTCCAAAGTAGCTTTTGTCTGCCTGCCTCAAAGTTAGGGTTGGAGACAGACTCACATACAAGTTGTTGTATTTAGTTGCTAGTTTATTGTTGTTAGTTTGGCAGTTGTAAGTGCTTTGTTCTATTAGGTCTACTAATCTTACAGTTGTTCAGTAGGCTGTTAAAACTGTCAGTAGGAGTTTCTAGTAAGTCTACTCGGTTAGGGACTCTTGGTTTAAGCACACCCGGCAAACCCACTACACCGCAAGAGAAAAAATATACCCAGAAGAAGCCGAAGCAGCAGAGTCAGTCCTGTCCGGAAGCGAGTCTAGTAAGTTTTTTCTAAAAGATCTCAACGACGATTACAAACATGACTACCAGAAGTACACGCTCTGCAGCATTAGTCGAAAGCAGCGAAGGGGCGTCGGCCTCTGTGCAGGGCAATGTTGATTCTCACCCCACAGCATCGCCATGTGAACAAGTGAGATATGTAATAATGCCCACTCGAAAGAACATCAATACTTTCGGGGGCCCACACGGCCCCACTGTTAATGAGTATCTACGGGAAATCCGTTCAGCGTTCAGAGCGGGCATGATGGGGACAGCTGACAAAGTTGACCTTATCATCGACACCATTTCACCGCACGTACACAGAGAGTTAAAGCTGCACACCTCTGAGAAGGACCCCGAAAAGATGTTGGAGGTTTTAGCGACCATCTACGGCGACAAACGAACCCTCCAAGAACTAACGGCGACATTTTTCTCCACCAGACAAGGTAGCCGGGAGTCGATCGTCGACTTCTCCCATAAATTGCACCGGGAATTCGAGGAGGTGGTCTGCGCACAAGAGAGACAGAACGTCTCACCTTTTCACGAGTCAATGCTCAGAGACCAGTTTGTCGCGCAGTTGAGAGACGATTTACCTCGGCAGATGATAAAAGAAAGGCTCATTGACGAGCCTTCCATGTCTTTTCTAGCTGCTCGTGATTGTGCAGTGCGATGGGCCAGCGCTAAACACACTCCGCAGACTGAGGTGTACAACGTTGAAGCCACGGTTGTGAATCGTAACAACGACCACAGACAGCAGAGCACTGGGCATGGCCGAAACAACGAACAGAAGGGCATTCCAGCAGAAAATGACAGTAGGGGGTCACATGAACAGTCGGGCGAGGTAGATGAACTTAAGCGGGAGATGGCGCAGTTAAAAATGCAATTGTCGCATCTTGTGAACGGCCGGGGACAGCCCCAGCCAAGGTCCCAGAGACAGCAAAAACAGATTCGTTGTGATCTTTGTGGCCGGGTAGGACATATTGCCAGATTTTGTAGGGCACATTTAAACTAGAATCCCGTACAGCTACGAGTCAGGCCGCGGCGGGAAGGTTCAAGGACTCACCAATAAAAATGCTAGGCGAACGCCCAGAGACAATGATAAGCATTGACGGTAGAAAATGTAAGATGTGTTCTGGACACTGGCTCACAAGTTTCCACGATTTCAGAGGAGTGTTTCAATAGACTTTTCAGACATTATAGGTTAGATGTAGATAAGTACATTAGGTTAACATCAGCAAACGGCGTTTCAATACCATATTTAGGGTACATCAGTACCAGTGTACAAATAGGGACTGATAGTGTTGATAGATGTGGAATTTTTGTTTTAAAAGATGTCAGGGGCACCGAGAACAAAACGCCCTGTATACTAGGCATGAATGTACTCGCAGAGTTGCCAAATGTTAGCAGGTTTTTTCAGTTCAACAGGCCAGCAGACAACAATGCAAGTGTTGACCTAGATCGGAAGAAAGTGTGGGTGACAGGAGAGGCCAGGACTCACATACCTGCCCGCTCGCTGGCTGTCCTGCTAGTTAGGGGTCGCGCGGGGTTAACAGACAGACGGTCGTGTTCGAACCAGGCAGAGATCTTGACCACAAGGGTTTAATTCTGCCTTACTGCTTTACTAGGTTAGAGGGGGGAGTGTGCCAAATACAGATAGTTAACATGGGTGACGAAGATGTGTTTTTAGCGAGAGGTACTCAGGTGGGGGAGATATCTGATGCCACGATTGACCTGACTAGACATTTTAGAGTGGTAGGAACGCAACAAATAGAGTTGTCTGCTAAACCAGACAGTGGGGAGCAGAGACCAGACAAGCCCCTTTTTGACTTGACTGAATTTGAGGGAAGCGATGAGGAAAGGATGCAACTTGAGGGACTGTTAGCAAAATACGACTGCCTATTCGCGAAAGATGACACCGACATTGGGTTTACTGACAGGGTAACCCATAACATACTTTTGACGGATGAAGTCCCCATAAAACAGCCGTACAGGAGGATTCCTCCTGCCCTGTATCAAGAAGTGAAAGATCATTTACAGGGATTGTTAGATAAGCAGATTATAAAGGAGAGCTGTAGTCCTTGGGCGTCCCCGATAGTCCTGGTCCGAAAAAAGGATGGCAAATTGAGAATGTGCGTCGACTACAGGGCCCTGAACATAAAAACTAAAAAGGACGCATATCCACTTCCAAGGGTAGATGACTATTTAGATGCGTTAGGGGGCGCGAAATTTTTTTCTTCTCTTGATTTAGCTAGCGGTTATTACCAGGTGGCGATGAATCCAGCAGACCAGGAAAAGACAGCGTTCACTACACCCTTTGGGTTATATGAATATTCACGACTTCCAATGGGACTGGCGAATTCAGCTAGTACATTCCAACGTTTAATGCAGTCTTCGCTCCATGATTATATGTTTAAGCTGCTTTTAGTTTACCTTGATGACATTCTTGTGTACTCCAGAGATTTTAGTGAACATTTAGTAAAACTAGAGGCCATATTTGATAGGATACAGGTGTTGGGATTGAAACTAAACCCAGCTAAATGCAATTTCTGCAAGAAAAAGGTGCAATTCCTAGGCCATACTGTGTCTGCAGAAGGCATAGGAGCGTTAGAAGATAAGGTGCTGGCGATCCAAAAAGCTCCCATACCTAGAACGCAGACTGAGTTACGTTCATTTCTAGGCTTGGCCAGTTACTATCGCCGGTTTGTACCCAAATTTGCCACACTAGCTAGGCCACTCCATGAATTAGTAGCTCAGCTAAACCAGCAGCACACAGATCCGAGAAAAAGGAAGAAGAGTCCCATCGGGCAGCTATGGTCTACAGAATGCGACGAGGCCTTTAACAAACTTAAAGAAGCCCTAACGTCGACACCATTACTAGGCTTTCCAGACTTCACCCTCCCTTATATTTAGAGTGTGACGCCTCATACACTGGTCTGGGTGTTGTTTTGTCCCAAATCCAGAATGGTACAAAGAGAGTGTTAGCTTATGCTAGTCGTACTCTCCGCCCGTCGGAGAGGAATGCAAAAAGTAGTTCCAAGTTGGAACTTTTATGTTTAAAATGGGCATTAACGGAAAAGTTCCGTGGCCTTCTATTAGGTGGGAAGGTTGAAATTTATACGGACAACATGAATTTAACGATGTGGCATAAAGCGAAGCTGGGTGCCATTGAGCAAAGGTGGATCGCCCAAATGTCTATGTTCGATTATGTGATAAAACACAGGCCTGGGCGGACTAACGGTAACGCTGATTACTTGTCTCGATTCCCACTGGAAGAACCGGGGGGAGACGACGAAGAAGAGGGCGACATCGCCATTTGCAGTGTTGCAGCAACATGCATTCCGCCAGCCCTAGGACTAGCTGGTACTGTCGGTAGCCGTCCGACGGCAGATTTAATGTAGAAAATGCTGATGTGTTCTTAGAATGTCCTTGATGTAAATAATGTTGATGAATGTTCAAAATTATGCCTTGATGTAAATATGATTCGGTGGGGTTGGTGTGGTGGAAGCTGCTGCTAGGACAGCGGAAGTTTTTAATGTCCTTCCCACACATACCTTGCCGTCTTACTCAACGGAGGATATGGTGAGATTGCAGCAAAATGATGTAAATATTAATGCAGTATTTGATGTTGTATCGCGTAAACTTGTGTTGTCAAATGAATCTATGAAAAGGTTGCCCCATCAGACGAAGAAGTGGATGAGGCAGCGTAAGAAGTTATGTGTATTAGATGGGTTGCTGTATAGGAAAATCAAGGGGACAGGTAGGACAGAGTTGCTGCAATTAGTGATACCGGAGATACTGCGGCTAAGGATACTGGAGTCAGTTCATAGCGTAGGGCATCAGGGGAGAGATAGGATGATAAATATTTTGAAGAGCAGGTGTTTCTGGGTAGGGATTACTGCAGATGTAGATAAGTTCTGTAGAAGTTGCCACAGGTGCAATGTAGCGAAGCCACCGCCGGTCAAGATTAAGGGACCGGCAGGTAGTTTGTTAGCTTCGAGACCGTTTGAAGTAGTAGCGATGGACTTTACGCTACTGGAGAGGGACTCAAGGGGATTTGAGAATGTGTTGGTCATCACAGATGTCTTCTCTAAATTTACTATTGCTGTCCCAACCAGAGACCAAAAAGCAGCAACTGTGGCGAAGGTTTTAGTAGAGAAGTGGTTTTTATATATGGGTGTGCCAAGGAGACTGCACTCTGACCAAGGTAGGAACTTCGAATCCTCGGTGATTGCTGAGTTATGCAAGACATATGGCATAGAAAAGAGTCGCACCTACTCCAGTACAACCCTCGCTGCAATGGCCAAGCAGAACGGTTTAACAAAACTATGCATGATTTACTCAGACCCCTCGAGGCCAAGGAGAAGAGGAGATGGTCTGATCACTTAGCCGAAGTGGTGCAGGTGTATAACTCGACGCCTCACGCCTCGACAGGATTTTCACCTCACTACCTAATTTTCGGACAAGAGCCTCGGCTGCCAGTGGACTTCATTTTAAATACAGGCACCAAAGACAGGGACACCAATGCAAGTGAGTATTTGGAAGGGCATCTTTCACGTTTGCGTGACGCGCACGTCCGGGCTAGTGAACAGCTGAAGAAGCATGCCGCCATTAGGAAAGATAGGAGTGACAAAATGGCAAACTCTATTCCATTGCAAGTTGGCGAACTTGTCAGAAAAAGAATCCACTATAAGGAGAGGGCGAAAATACAAGACATGTGGTCGGAAGACATGTACATAGTTGCTAGGGCACCCACCATGTCGGGAGGACCATATGCGATCAAAAAGGTTGGAGGAGATGGATCGCTAATTAGGATAGCCGGCCACGAAATGCGGCGTTGCGAGGACGGATCAGAAGAAGAGGACATAGGGACGACGTTGGGGACTACCAGCACAACCGGATGTCCCAGCGGCTGTCGAAGTTTACCAAGACATTCCAGGCAAACCAGAATGGTACGCGTTCGAGCCTGGGGACCTGAGTAGACGGAGGTCTGAGAGGATCGGACGTCGTAAAAGGGAGTGATAGAACTTCGACGTGTGGGTAGGAGATGTTTTAATAGTTAGCAAGGTATGACGTGGTTGCTTCATGTGGAATGTAGTTCGAATTGTCTCTGCGGCTGTCTAAAAAAAACGAAGTGTTCCCCATGAATAGGGGGCTTACTTGTTATAATGTTTTTCAGGCGCTAGCATGGTTGTGTACCTTGATTTTTTTTTTTACAGTGGGTAAGTAGCGCTGTAAGGAGTGGATGTTGCTGATATTGTTTTCATTTTTGATGTTCCTATGTGCAACCATTGATTAATGATTTTGTTGTCTGGGGAAATCCCCTGCGTGAAAGGGATTGGACTGTTTTATTGATGATATTATTTGATTACTATGTTGTTACGAGGCACGCCAGAAGACGAACAAGATTTAACTGCCTTATGCACTGGGAGAGCAGGGGAGGCAACCAGTATTTTTTATTATTATTATTATTATTTGGGGTGGAAGTTCCAAAAAGAGTTTTCCCCTTAGGCATCCAATATTGTTTATGAGGAATGTCAGATGCGGAGCCAGGGCTTCGATCTCAAGGAGGAATGACGCTATATTGATGGTGGGACCCATCAACTTTTGGTAGGTGGGTATGAGACAGTATGCTTTCATTGTCTCTAGGCGCCTGAGTTTACTGGAAAGCATTAACTGGGATATTTTTGGTTCGACAAAGAGTTCACCGACCAGTAAGTTCAAAATTAGTAGTGAGTGGCCGGGCAATGACTCTAGTGCAGCCCGCTGACCGACAGCTTACCTCTCGTTGTTAGTAGAATAAGAAATTCAGGAAACATGAAGCCGAACTTAGCATAGGAGCTGTCAAATGAGCAAGAAATACAACGGATTAGACTAGATATATGGGAACGGACACGCCCAATGAACCAAACCAGGCGAAGGCAGAAAGGGTAAGGTCTTCGACCGCAAGCTATAACCTAGTAGGTGTCAAGGGATCTAGAATAAAGCGGATTAAGTAGAATTAATTATGTGGTACAGCTAAAAGATCTGATTGGGTAGCCCTTCGCGGCAAGGAGGAGCTATGTCACGTGATGCCAGAAAGAACCGCCAAATTAAGCGGTATATATATACGCGGGACAGAGAAGCATTTGAGGAGATAAGCAAGTTCTAGACAGCCGAGTGCAGATACTCGAAAGGCTGTTGAGACCAATAAGACTGTGGCAACTCTGGTCGGGCAGATAAATCCGAGGACCAGAGAAAGCACGGACTTAAGTGTTGGAAAAAGAACCGCCCTAAAGAAACTATTGATTGCTATTGTCAATTGCAATCATTAAGGAAAGTCATACAAGACTAGAGTGGGCTAAGAGGACACACGTTTGATGGGATCATCCAGAGGACTGCGTCGAACAAAGTTGGAAGGAGCCTGACTTTATTGGAAAGTGGCGAAATCATTCTGATACGGGCGGTGATCAGACAAAAGCACCCGTAGGCAGGCGAGCAATTATCCACGGGACAGGACTCCTACGTAAGTTGGTTAATTTTAATTAGAAATCTATTAGTCTGTAGTCGGGCGTGGGTAATGGTACTTAGGTTTAGGAAGCGTTGGCAAACTACAACTGACAGATAACGGGATTAACTGCGACGTTCTATAAGGAGGTAAAGAATACGTAACTAACTATTCAACCAAAATTCGCAGTGACTAGTTACGGAATAGGAATATGAGCGCCGAGACCAGTACAAATGGTAATTATGTGCGAACGTTATTAGCGGCATCAAAAGTCCCCGAATTATTTCTCAATCAAAATGTAAACACGGCGAGTACGAGACGCGACCACTGGGTCAAGCCATTCAATGAGGCCAGGTGAATACAGCGGATGAATGGACCGCGCTTGGAGCAAAGCCTGCAGATGAAAGAATGTGCTTGTATTGTTGCCGGCCCTGGCAGAGTTGAATCGGGGTCAGGCTGCGGCGGAGAAAGTAGAGCATACAACTGGTTAGCAGTACAACCTAAAAGTAGCGGGTTCGGACCTTCATGGAGAATCGGGGGTAAAAGGCTTAAATGGCTTTAATACTATAAGGCGAGATAGGGAAATAGAGAGCGGTGAATAGATACATACAGACGACGCATGAGGGGAGCTGAAGTCATTATTGATCAATTGCTATGTTTATGGTGTGTTGATTGTTTTGTGATTAATGACAGGGGGAATTTATGTTGTTGAGAATGAATATATACATGCTGTGAAGACGATGATGGTGCCAATGATAAGGAGACATGGCCCTGGTACATGTCACTGGCGTATTGTGTTGTCGGCCTCGGGGACAAAAGTGTTGTTGTTGGGGTTTACCTGATGTAGTTGTTGAGATGTGACGACCAGTTATCAGCTGTTGTGTTATGTGTCTGGCGCGGGGAAACCCGGCCAGTGTGGGCAAGCGGATCAGGAGTTGTTGTTTAGGGTTGTCCCACTGCCGAGTTATATGTGTCTGTCCGCTGTGGGAAGGCTATCAGTGTCGGCGTGGGTATTGTATTAATGTCACATGATTATTACACATGGTGAAGTGTTTGGGGTTCATGGGTTGATGTTGGCATCGGGGTACACTGGTTGATGGTGTACGACCGCCCGGGCAGGGATGGAATATCTCTTACCCGATGTCAATACACGTAGCTGAAGACGAAGGTGAGCAGTAGGTTGTTGACACCCGATGATGCTGTTCACATAGTCAAGGTGTCTTTTTGTTCAATTTTCAGGTTGTCGCTTGATCGATTGCCTGGGTAAACTAGTGGGCGGTCATTTAACGGTGGAAGTTGGTTGTGTGCATCCTTAGTAGATTTATATACTTTCTTGTCAGACTTGCATACTTTATTATTATATTCCCCTGATTGATATGTGACTAGTTATTGGTTTAATTGCGTGCAATTCCTTAGTTTGATGGTATTATCGTGATGCTAGCTACCTGACAGCATTCTTCCATAATTGTTTGAATTGTTACCGCACGACACTTTGTATACTTTGTAATGTCTTTTGAGAAGCAAATAAACTTGATTCAGTGTTAGCTTATTCTTATGATTGCCTGTACTATTGTCGGTTAGGATAGTGTTGTATTCGTGACCTGCGTACCTGTATACTTGTGAGGTTGGTAGATAAAACCAAGGGTAATCACAAATCAGTGGTTATCTCTACAACCGGAAGACGGACAATCTTTATCTTTCAATTCCTTATTCTCTCCTCCACTTCTCTCTCTCATCTCTCATCTTCGTGCTATCACAAAATCATGGACAGATAGAAAAACCAATGACCAAGTACTACAAGAGACAAATGAAAATCGTAGACTGATTAGAGAAATTAGACGTAGACAGTAAAAATATTTTGGAAATGTTATGAGAAGAAATGGACTGGAGAACTTAATGACAGCTGGCAAGATTGAAGGGAACAGACCAAGAGGAAGACCGAGAGGAAAATACCTGGATGGCTTGGCCACATGGCATGGACGAGACAGGAACACTGAGCTGATCCACGACTCTGGTGATCGAGTGAAATGGCGAATTATGACCGCCCACGCTTTCCGGCATGGCACATGATTGATTGAGTAATAGAGTCATGTTCATAATGCAGATTGCTTATATTATAACATCCAACTCATATTATTATTGACTTCTCTTTAATTTCTCTTATTATTACTTCGTTATAAGAGAGAGAGAGAGAGAGAGAGAGAGAGAGAGAGAGAGAGAGAGAGAGAGAGAGAGAGAGAGAGAGAGAGAGAGAGAAGAGAGCCAGTGAAACAACATGTCTTTGCATTACGCCCTTATGCATATGTTCATAATTGCTCTCTTTATTTCCCATTTTAATTGTTGCTACTTGTTTCCAGTAAATATTCTTTATTGTTCTGAGATTTTCCCCATCAATGTTAAGATCTTCCAACATTTTGATCATGTCATCATGTTTCACGCTATCAAATGTCTTGGTGGAATATCTAAAACACAATTATATGTGTCTCGGTCTCTATAGATCTCTTATCAGAGTTGGTAATGTGTATATTACATTATTTGACCCTTTCAACTCCACAAATCCACTCTGTTCTACTGTCACATGATGGACCAACGTGATTTAACCGTGATGGGAATAAAGGCGTTCTGAATTAGCGGATGTTCGAGGCCAAAGGTTGTTTCAACAAATCCAGAAAATGTAGCTGGCCGTGTTTACATCTGGTCGACAGATTGGGAACATTCGGTGGTGAGTGAGACAAATCCCGGCATCGCTTTGACAGTTTATCAACATTCGAATACAGATAGAACCCGTCAGATCCTGGTTACAATCAGATGTCAACCATCACAGGTCGGGCATAGTTAACAGCTGCAGATGTGTAGGGGAAGTGTGTGAGATGAGTCAATACACCACTTTGACATTTCATAAACAGGTCGGATTGAAAGCGGAAGTACTCAGCTCGGAAGAAAACAGTCCGTCTGTCAATTTATAGTTTCCGGACATCAAGAAGATTGGCAGCTTGTTGGGAAACCCGTTGTTGGGATCATACAGTAACTCGCTAGCTTGTTGGGGATGTCAAAACAAGTGATGACAACTCTGACAGTGACTAAGCCAGGGAAAATGGATTCTTGACAATGGATGATATGTCCAAATAACACCTGTGTGGACAGGAAGAATACCGTCACGTGACCAATTTTAGGTTTTGCCAAAAACCATGATTGGAGAGGACAGTTGAACTCAAACCTTGGATTTTAGCGGACGTGCTTCGGCACTGCGGTTCTGATTGGAAAATGTCTACCAGTGTGCGAATTGAGTTAATTTAATTTTACACGTGCCTGTCATGGCAAGAGTGGATGTAATTTGATCTAACTGCGGTGTTGCCTAAGGTAGAACCTATTATAATTAGTTCTAATTAATATAGGCTGTAGCCTTGTTAAAACTAAAGTGTGATGATTAGCACTGTTAGTGGAAAACTAGCTAGAGTAGGGAAGTGATACTTGGCTCTGTTAGTTGAAAATAGATTAGTGAAGTGTTGATAAGCTTTACTAGTTGAGAATTGAGTAATGAGGGATAATTGGGATATTCCAGTAGGTGTCCCTGGTGGGCGGGGTTCCGCATTCTGTTTGTTGATTTTTTTCTTCTTGTCTTGGCCTGATGATAAGCCTAATGGGTTGAGTCATCTGTCCCTGACAGAGTAGGTTCATTGTATTTTACTGAGCAAGGGCCGATGGCCCACGATCATCTAATAGAGATCAGTGACGGGGAGGCTATCACCAGTTGTATGATTTATTTTACAGGTTCCCTCTGGTTGGAATGAAGAACCCGGAACCAATGAAAAATCCGATCCCGGATAAATTATGATGTAGAGAGATGGGCCAGCCACTTTCGCAACGGAAGAAGTTAATACACATTGCTCGGTGGAGCTAATGGTATATGTATCCTACATGAGTGCATACCAATCGTTAACACACCTGAAGTGATGGATGTTCAGCCCATGTGGAACTAGATCAGTAGGAACTGATGTTCACATTAGATGAAACCAAACATTGAAGTGTAGTTGTTCCACGTATCAAGGAAATCAGAACTTTCAGACTATATCTAGTGAATAAAGCAAGCCATTTTTGTCTAGATACATTGACTGTTTAAGAGTGAAAATACAGAACTAATAGGAACCGTTGTGTTAGGAACAATAATAGTATTTTCAACGGATTATATATTTACATGGGATTCAGATCTCATGGTCATCAGAGCTCCTGGAGGAGGACATGTCTGGAGAGAAGGATACGACTTCGGTGAGGTCTATTGTACTGACTCGTGTGATGTCGTGTAATCCTTGCAATGATGACTGGACTCTGATCCTGAACTCTGTGGTCTGACCTATACATTTATGTTATAATACACGACACACATTTTCTTCGCATACACGTCTCATATACGTTACACTTTTCTTTTAATAAATTAATCTTTATTAATTTTTTGGAAGCAAGAGTTGTTGAGTATGTTGCGTTGGGGAAGTATGAGAGGGGGCATAGTACGACAGTGAGAGAGTGATAGGAAAAGGTGTCCACGGGCTGATGGAGTGTGTTGGACGGAAGCTGGTGGATTCTCCAGGATATTGATAGGGAAAAAATATTATAATGTGGGTGTTGACTCTCCTCACTCCAGGGACGACACTTTAAAGGAGGACACGACATCTACATCAGTGTTCATCTTTATTTTCTTTTTTATTCTTTCTCATTATAATAGTATAGGAGTATAGGAGCTAGGTGATAAGGTTGGTGAGGGTGATTGTACGACAATCTTCGCATTCAATTGTGAGGGTGATTGTACCACAATCTTCACATTCAATTGTGAGGGTGATTGTACCACAATCTTCACATTCAGCTTCTCCTGGTCTTTTTGGTACAGCAGGCCGGCTCTATGGCGAAGAATTTGCAGACGGGCTTCGTAATCCCGCACACAGCTGTGGGTGATTTGAAAGCAGACCGCCTTGCGCTGGTTTGCATACAATGGTATGAGTCGAAACTCAATGGGGTCAATGTAAGGCCGCCGCCTTTACTGCCCATGACATTTCGTGGTGCACAGTGTAGGCTGGATCGATCTGGAAACCTGGGGAAATTAAAACATCCCCCATCCACAGCACTTTACAGTTTCCCCCTTCATGGGGATTTGAACAGATGACTGCCCAGTCCATAGGCACATATTCTAGGCTGTGCTCTACACGAGGGCTGGACGTTGTATCAAGCTACGGTGAAACAGCCAACACACAAACACCTCGGCTCAGTGTTTAAGAGAAAAAAATTAAACATTCGGCCACGTTCAACCTGCTTCTGAAGCGTCGGTTACAATTGAAGTCCTTTTTTTGGGAGGTGGGGGGGGGGTGAGTTTTGATATTCTTTGCTTTCTTTGTTCTCTGTCCAGTTATTCCTGAACAGGGCTGGTTATATTTTCTACTCTCTGCTCCATAAACACCGTTATACAGTATCTAGTAATAGATGTTACCTTTCCTCTGGAGTAAACTAGACAGACCGAGAGAGAGATCATGCTGCATGGGCAACACATGGTCTCTAAATTCAACCCAGGCTTTGTGTTATGGAGAGGTATAACTCCATTTTACAAACTGTCGTCTGTCAAGGCGGCCAGGTGCCAGTGTTTCAGTCAGTAATTATGTTATTGTTTTGCGCTGGCTGGCTGTGACCGGGAGTGTAGTCCATACACACTACTTCTAGTACAGTGCTTCTCAACCGGTGGGGAATTTTAGGCTTTCCAGGGGGCGAATTAAGATTATTTCAAGATCGCGTTAATACAAGAACCGACTACTTGATATTGTTTTTCCCTTCATACTTCACGGTTCTGTACGTCTCACCCTTCTAAAATTCATTTTATAAAGTAAGTAGACCCACAAATCACGTTTTATGTGGACGTCTAGGCTTGGTTTTGTATGTGCTATTAAATTTAGCTTCCATTACTACGTATACTGTGTGTGTGTGGGGGGGGGGGGGGGGATTTTTAGGTATGAAATACAAAGGTGGGGGGGGGGGAAATGACGTTCTGAAAATATGGTTAAGGGGGGCAGGGGCTAAATTTTTAGGTATGAAATACGAAAGGGGGAGAGAGAGAGAGAGAGAGAGAGAGAGAGAGAGAGAGAGAGAGAGAGAGAGAGAGAGAGAGAGAGAGAGAGAGAGAGAGAGAGAGAGAGAATGATGTTCTGAAAATATGGTGAAGTGGGGCACGGGCCAAAAAAGGTTGAGAACCACTGTTCTAGTAGCTCTGGACTTAATTTGCGTCGTGAATTAGCTTTCCCTATTACCAGTGACCTTTGCCATCGGGCGAACCCACTCCGACTTCAGAGGTACTTGTACTTTACGTCCCCAAGTCAAGGAAGAGAAGTCAACATTTTTGTCGAACTGACTGGTGTAGGTAGTGACCCCTACCTTAACATCAGCACACCGGATGCTTAAGAAAGAGCGCTCTTGCCAATTCGGCCATGCTGATCTCCGTACCTAGTATGTTAACAACAACACTTGATCGCACAAGGACGAGACAGACTCTGCTCGTTTACCAATGCGGTGATCGCACAAGGACGAGACAGACCCTATTCGTTTACCAATGCGGTGATTGCAAGCGTACTCCATCTAGAGAGACCGCAAGCATACTCCAACGAACTAGCCCCTTACTGCACAGAGATTACATGCGCCGTTTTCTGATTACAAAAGCCAGGCTTGTACTTCCTCATACCAATGTGTGGCCTGGCTCATGGTTGTATACTTCGTGTTCATTCTATTCTAGGTCGGGAAAATAACAGAATAAACGTGAGTTACTTCCGAATTATTTCCTCATCATATTTACTGTATTGTTAGAGATATCTCATCTGTTTCAGTTTATATACACTATTAACTCATAAAAGAATTATACATAAACTACAAACATTCATGAGCCCGTCGCTGCACAGATTAGTGGACTGAAATGTTTTGACAGAATTGGCACATGCCGCCTTGCATTTAAGTATTGGGTACTTTAATGATAGCAGATGCGGTCAGCTTACTAATTCTATGGTTACTAATCAGAAGTTTCACATACTGTATTCCAAGAACATAAATTGATTGCCCAAATATCCATCCATCCATCACGTGTCATGCCGATAACCGTGGTTGGTCACCAGAGTCGGTGTATCAGCTCCGTGTTTCTGTCTCGACCATGCCACGTGGCCAAGCCATCCAGGTATTTACTTCTCGGTCTTCCCCTTGGTCTCTTTCCTTCGATCTTGCCAGTTGTCACCACGTTCTCCAATTAATTTCTTCTCATAACATGCCCAAAAAATGTTGACTGTCTACGTCTAATGTCTCTAATCAGTTTACGATCTTCATTTGTTTCTTAAAGAACTTGGTAATTGGTTGTTTTCTATCTGTCCATGATATTCTTTGCATTTTCCTCACAAACCATATCCACGGCCATCAGATATTTTTCAGCTTGTCTGCTCATTGTCTACGCTTCACATCCATACAAAAGTACAGGTTCTATGTAGCACCTCAACACTCATTTTCTCGTTTCAATTTATATCTTTTTGTTTATCAGTATGTTGTTTTTTTTCAGCTTCCAAAAGGTCATCTTTCATCTTGCTCAAATGTATCGAAGCATTACATATTAGTCAGATCTAGCCATTACTATGCAAACAGAAGGACTTCCTGCTAAGTGTTAGACTTCCGTGAATATAATGTTCTACACATTCGCGCCAGGTTGGCGACGATGTTCATCATATTTTAGCCAAAGTGCCATTCATTTTTTTCACATAACATGATACGAGTATATAACTCTGCAGTTTGCACACTACGAGATGCAGCGAAGTATGCCAGGCAATAAACCGTGCAATATTTTATGTATGGCTCCTGTGTTTAAAGTCACTAAGGGAGTACAATGTTTAGCATTTCCTTGACCCAGTTTAGACCCGGGAGCTCAA
>JACEFZ010019439.1:352500-356997 GCA_014155875.1 Cepaea nemoralis
ACGACGATATGTCTTGGGAAAATAAGGTGGAGGTCATTCCTCGCGTGCAGACTGCTCCATACAGATATGTGCCATGTGTCTAGTACGTCTCATGATTGAAACAAAAGTCCTTTTAGCTCACATGTACTTCAGATAGATATTAGATAGAAACACTGAAATCACCCGTGTGTTGCCGGGGCCCATAAGGGAAGCAAAGAATAGCAACACTGCAGCCTACCACGCATGTCGTAAGAGGCGACTAAGGAGGCTTGATGGTTCCGTCGCCCTGCTACTGAGTGAGTGCGTGGCGCGACACTGTGAGCTGTGAGTTTCGTGTGAAATGCTTTTGAATCTGCCTGAAGATTTTTGGAACGTGACTGCATGTTCGGAGTGATGGCAGGTGGCTATGTCCCAGAGTTGACCGGTTTTTGCCTTATGCAGAAATGCGTGGCTGCTGGGCTTCTGGTTGACTGCCACTGCCATCAGCGATGAACTGTATTTTCGTGGACTGTGTGGGTGAACATCTAGGAAACATTCAGATAGGAAAATGACAGAGATGAACTGGGTGTTTTGTGGGGGACTGGTGTGTTGACATTCTGGTGGCGGCATTATGCACAGTGTATATGTGCGGGCTGTTGTTTGTCGAGACTCCTGTCTTTTCCACTTTTCATATTGGGCAGTGGGGAGCGTTTTGTGTGATATTCACTGGCACAGGCATGGAGCATAATGGGGACGACCCGTTGCTGTGAAGTTGGAACTGCGACTAACTAACTAACTAACTAACTGAAATATAATACAACTATCTCGGAACAGTCATAACATCTGATGGGGGCGTGCCTTAAAGAGATTAGAACTAGGATTATTATGGCAAAGGCTGCCGTCTGCAAGATGGAAAATCTACTGACCAATAAAATCTATCCATTGCAGCAAGTAAAGATTGTTGAAGTGCATAGAACCTGCACTTTTGTATGAATGTGAAACGTGCATAATGGGCAGACCAGCTGAAAAACATCTAATGGCGGTGGAAATGTTTCTGTGGAAAATGCAACGAATACTGCGTACAGACAGAAAAACCAATGAGCAAGTCTTACAAGAAATAAATGAAAACCATAAACTGATTAGAGAAATTAACAATCAAAAGCTTTTGGGCACATTATGAGAAGAAATAAACTAAAGAACTTGGTGACAACTGGCAAGATTGAAGGGAAAAGAACAAGGTTAAGGTAAAGAATGAAATATCTGGATGACTTGGCCAAATATCAAGGTCGGTACAAGAACACAGAGCTGATCCACGACTCTGGTGACCGTTTGAGATAGCGAAACATGACCGCCCACTTTTATCGGCATGGCACACGATGATGGCGCCTTCAGATTACATAATCAAGCCTTTAAGAAATTCTGATGTTCATACCGTGTTCTCCATCACCCTCCCCTCACCCACCCATCGTGTCCCTGCCATTTCTACCAGCATATTTCCAGCGTTGTAATACTGACTGACACTGTTCATATTTTGTTCATATTGTACTCTGCTGTACTGATCCCCAATACATGGCCTTGTCTTCTTGTGACGTACTGCTTGAGAGGTCTACGTAGCCGCGAGGTTTGTGCGCTGGCGCTTAAACTTCCGTTGCACTGACGGTGGAGTAGTGGTTACAACCCTACACTGACCAGTTGGATCTTAACGTGGACGAAAGCATTACGAAAGCAATGGCAAATTACTGAACATAAAGCTGGCTAGAAGGTCAACCTGGGATTGGGGTTGATAGCAGCCAGGACATGCAATATGTGAATTCATTGATTCTGTGCCGTGGGATGATTAATCGTCTTATGCGACTTACCGTATCTGCCATGAGTTTATATATGGCCGAAATGTTGTCATTACGAAATGTTGTCTCAATTAAAATATCAATACAGTAGTAGTCCTTGAGCAACCTTCTTCAATTGCAT
This sequence comes from Cepaea nemoralis, assembly GCA_014155875.1. Classification (NCBI taxonomy): domain Eukaryota; kingdom Metazoa; phylum Mollusca; class Gastropoda; order Stylommatophora; family Helicidae; genus Cepaea; species Cepaea nemoralis. The sequence continues at coordinate 354,427 of JACEFZ010019439.1, forward strand.
ATATAATACAACATGCTTGCTACCATATTAACAACTTTTAAGTCATAACTGTAACCTCCCCTACTTCTGATTTTCCACCATCTATGTTTGTTCGTTCCAACCCTACTTGTTGATTGCCACTAAATCTGTTCAGATGCATTCCTTATTGTTTCTTTACAGTTCTCTAGAGTTGTCTGTCTACAACCTGGTCTCCGTTAACGCCAGCTCATTCAATGGGTCATAGATTCAGCTAGTGTATCCTTGCGTGTCAGTAAACAATGTTCTATATTATTCTGCTTCTGGCATTAGGCACAGTTGCCTTCCTTTATACAAAACGAGCCACTCGAAGTCGCTGCCTCGGTAACTTTTATAGCAATGAGTTTTAAGTTCATTTGTTAACTGAAATATTCTTTACGAGCATTCAACATGTATGCATGGCTTGATTTCAAGCTACGGTTCCACGTCAGCGTCTGTTCCTCTGTTACATTTTCTATTGCTATTTATAAGTTATCTTTATTGAGAGTTAGATGCATTTTAATATTGTATGTTCAGCCTCTCTTGACTTCCTTGTCCGTCATTGCATTTCCACCAGTCGCTACTTGCGTCGGTGTGCACACCTAAACTGAATATCCTCTGTTTTTTGTGATTGCAGGAATCATCATCATCATCATCACACTCTGGACAGGTCTATAGATATGCCGATACCCTCCTCAACATCTCCGCCAGCGTGTCTCGTGCTCCTGACAAAAAGCTCATGTCTGGCGGCTCCCTGTTTCACTCCCTTCTCCCTCACAAGGAAGCAGATTCTCAGGTTTCCTTAAAGTCATCTGTTCCTTCTGCAACTCTTGATAATCCTCTGTTGTCAAGGTATGTGGTACTTAGGAAGATCTCCATTGGTATATCTGGCCTGCTGCTCACCTTCACGTGTGTATTATTGCCAGAACGGCTGTCAGTGAATCTTTGAAGTCTCTCTGGGTGAGGTTATCACACAGCACTTCTATTACTTTTAGCACAGAGACTAGCTCTTGAGAACCCATTGGTGGTTTGTTTGTTATGCTAAAAGGTTTCTGTGGAAATATACATGGTCCTTCGGGATCCGCGGTGGCGACGTAGCTTGCAAGCTTGCCCTAAAATGTTCGAATCTTGTTAGAAATTGAATAACGAAGACACAATAAATAGATTGCACGATTTATTGCCTGGCCTATTTTGCTGCATCTCATCAGTTACATTCTGCAGAAGTGCGGACTCTGTGGGAATCTTCGTGGCGAAGTGGTCAAGCCGTCTGACTCGGGCTCCGAAGGTTGTATGTTCTATTCCGGACCGCGTCCTTCAGTTCACGAGTACAATTTTTCGGAGACTCCTGAGGGTCGTTACTGGAGCTACGCAGTTTGTGCTTTGTGCGATGCTTTACGCGCTGCGGAAAGAGACCGAGCCACATGGGATACAAACCCGGTGCAGTGATGTCGACCCTGTCGACTTTTAAGCGACTTTTTATTCTGCAGACATCACATAACATAAAAAAGCAATAAGATAAAATCTCTATGCCGAAGTAAACAATACACTTATTCACGCAGTAAATTTAATTGTTTACCACGGTAATTTTAAACTGATTATCGTGTCTTTTTGTTTGTACAAAGTTGGCTTTTATAAGTGACCGGCAATTGTCTCTGCCAGCTTTAACATGCGACCATTGTGTGTCAAACAGCACACGAAACGCATTGTCCCTATAAATCACCTGTGGACGTCTTTATTCACTTGGGCTCCCCGGTCGAGGCTACTAAAATGTGTACCAGGAAATGTCCTAGGCAGTACAAGTGGCCAGCGCGATACTGACAACATTACAATTCGCGTGCCGAGTGGTCTGAAATTATAAGTCTAGCACCATACTCGTTTACCCAATATGCCTTGTGATATTAATATTTCTTTACTTTGTATTAACACTTGTTCCTTCGGCGAGGCGTGGTCGTAATTTGGAAGCGGTAGGTTCGAATCTCCGTGTGCCAACAGCTTTCAAGTTGGACACAGTTATCAATTGGCACTTATAATCTCTACTTCTTTCCTTTATTTCTATAAGTGCCAATCGATACCTATAAATATATTGCTCAAGCTATTTGAAAGGCCCCAAGATTCGCCCAACAGCTGATAGTTGTTGCACTGCTGAAAGATCTGGCGGGATGTGACGTGAGACAGGATGTGTGCAGCTATGCTGGGCAAACCTGTAACGACCGTATCGTTCGATCACGATCTGGCTTGCCATGAAGGGCCATCGAGAACAGATGGCGCGTTCTGAAAGTAATCGACATGATTCACTGGAAAATAACGCTCTCTCTGTGAAGGGAAATAAAGCTATATATATATATATATATATATATATATATATATATATATATATATATATATATATATATATATATATATATATATATATATATATATATATATATATATATATATATATATATATATATATATATATATATATATATATCATCAGATCATCTGATGATGTGAAGGATTTGTTCTATGAGGAGTTAGACTCCGTGATCAAGGCAGTTCCAAAATCTGAATACATTTATATGCTCGGTGATTTCA